>OY755038.1:53577797-53995297 GCA_963576565.1 Aspidapion aeneum
TATCTAAGAAACGAAAGCTTCTACGAAGTTTTTCTTCTGCTATATTCCGGAAACGGCATATTGATGCGATGCTCCGTTAAAAAGTATATTTTTAATTTTTAAACTCTCATTAGCATTAATGGACTTTGACTTTTTTCATTACAATTTTATGAGAATCGGTTCAGCGGCTTAGGAGATATCGTGTTATCGTGTGTACACACACACGCATCTACACTAAATATTTCCTATAGATCGACAAAGGGAGTCTTTTTAAATTATGTATTTAATTGATTTTTAAAAAATCTTTTAGATCATCTTATTTTCGAACCACTGTTTTCCGACTTGTTTTACTATCATACAGTAGCGCACCCAGGATTATGTCTTGTGGGAGGGGGGGGCGAGGCCTCAGGGGGTGCTTGAAGCATCCCGATATCGTATTTTTTGTTATTTTTTTTTATATTCATGAAAAATATCTAAAAAAATCATATGTTTGAGGGGGGGCAGGCCCTAAGCCCCCGTGGGTGCGCCCATGGATAATGTATCCTAGATAGTTCAAATCAAATATGCTTTATTATCAAAAAAAAATACAGTGATTTTTATAGATAAAGCTCAAAACACTCAACAATAGTAGGCACTGACAAAAAAATAATAATAAAAATACATACAACAAATAATTTATAGAAATAAAATTTCGGACTTCCATTGCCTTTATTTATTTTAAAACACGACGTTTCGGTTAGTAAGTATCTCTAACCGTTATCAAGTGTAAACTAAACAATCCAGTCTCTAGGCTACTACTTATACTACTTGGTGTGCAGTCAGGTGTGACGACCCGCCCCCCTTTTAATCATAAGACGCCTGTTTTCCTTAAGGAGTGGTTTCCATATGTTTGGTATGTCCGTGCTTGGTTGACTGAAAACTTCTTTATTCTGCATTATAAACGCAGCTTTAATAAATTTTCGTTTTCGCCAATGCGACTCCTTATGTAAAACTTTAGCTTCTGACCAGTAAATCCTGTGATCATTTGACCATGCATGATCTGCTAAACCGGATTTTTCAATATCCCCTAATTGGGTACTTTTTAGATGTTCATTTACTCTTACCTGAAGAGGGCGTTTCGTTTCACCTACATATGATTTACCACACTCACACGGGATTTGGTAAATACATTCCTTATTATTTGAGGGATTGTCCGGTTTTGTTTTAGTTACAAAACTTCTTATCGTATTTCCCGAAGAAAATACTGTTTTTATATTATAGCGTTTAGCTATTCGTCTTATGTTTTCTGAAATCCCTTGAACATATGGAATGTTAACAACAACTAACGGATTATCATTTTGAGAATTTGGTACATTTAGTTTGTTTTTAATTTTAAATATCGTTGAGTTTATTAATTTCTCAGAATAACCATTCTGTTGTAAGTCCTTTTTAATGTTGTTAATTTCTGTGGTTAATTCTTCCTAATTACTACAAATATTTACGGCTCTTAAATACAAATTTCTTATAACTCCTTGTTTTGTAGCAACAGAATGATTAGACTTAAAATTTAGGTACTGTCCCGTGTGTGTAGGTTTCCTATATACAGTGGTTTGAATGTTTCTGTCTAATCGTTTGACAAGAACATCCAAAAAAGGTAAGGCCGAATCTTTTTCAATTTCCATGGTGCACTTGATTGTTGGTCGAATACCGTTTAAATGGTGTAGAAAATTCTGTAGTTCGTCATCATTTGCCGGCCATATAATAAATGTGTCATCCATGTATCGTAGCCATAGTTTTGGTTTGACTCTTGCTGTGTTGATCGCATGGTCCTTAAACCACTCCATGTAGATGTTTTCTACCACTGGCGAAAGAGATGAACCCATTGGGAGTCCATCATTTTGCGCGTAAAACTTATCTTTCACTTGAAAGTAAGAGTTACGGAGACAGAGCTCCAAAAGATCCATCACCCCCTCCATCGATAGCGTTGTTCTCTCGTGAAGTGTACCATCGGTTTTTAATTTGTTTTTGATGATACTGAGTGACTCATTTATTGGCACGTTGGTGTAGAGACTTTCTACATCAAAACTTACAAATCTAAAACCTCGACAAAATGTTTCGAGTTTTTGACAAAAGATTCGGACTTACCCTGTAGTGGTTGAATTATGTCCAACAAAAACCTCGATAAAGTTTATTTCTACACAATCATTGTCTACGAGTTTCAAACAAATAATTTATAATTTGGGTCACCCTCCAGTGGTGACGTAAAAAATAACCACAACTTAAGACGCCACAATGAATTTTTTTAAAAATTATATTATTAATTGGTTTCAACCCAGATTCCAACAATTATTTAAATCATGAATTTATAATATCTTAATATCCCAATAATTAAACAATCCGAGAATATTTCAAATGTATGTTTATTTAAAAAAAACACGACTCAAAATCAACACACAACAAAAATATATAAAAAATATCAAATATAATCAGTCTCACACACCGTACGTCACCGATGGCGGGTTACTTAATATGAACTAAAATGATAACTTAATTATTTAATTAAAATAAAAATTCAATAGTTAAAAGTTAAAACTATATCCAACGTTCAAACTATAATAAGTAAAATATATATTTTTTTTAAGTTAACGTTTGACTTATAGTCACATAGCACATCACACAAACAGTCCTAAAATTTATCATTAAAAAATTCATCAATTGTATAGTATGCCCTCTCGATCAGCAAGGCTTTTACCGATTTTCTAAAAAGTATGTAACTCTCAAGGTTTCTACATTGAACAGGAAGTTTGTTGTAAAGTTTCACACCGTCATATATCAGGGAATGTTTCTTTTTTCAGGTGTATGGTCAAATATATAACCAAACCAAGCCAATCATTGTGTCAAAATCTGTCTTGATAATACTCTTCTAGACCATAATAACCCCTATCAACAAGTAACATTGTAACCCTTTTTTTAAACATTTTTAGATTAGGTGACATCTTAATGTTTTGAGGCAGATGATTAAACATTTTTATGCCATTGTAATAAATTGATTTGTGAACCAGAGTAGATTTCGGAATCGGAAGTTGCAAATCTCTCTGTTGAATAGATCTTGTGTTATATCCACTGACCAGACCAAGAAAATTACTTTGATGTGTGTATATAAGAGAAACAGTTTCTAGAATATATAAAGATATGACTGTCAGTATTCTTCTAGACACGAACAAAGGCCTGCATACTCCCTAAAGTGAACATGGCACAAATACCGTATTGCCCGCTTTTGAAAAGCAAAAATTATTTGAAGTAGTTGGTTGTTGGTGGAACCCCAGAAGGCAATGCCATAGCGTAGGTGGGACTCTTTCAAAGCATGATAAACTGTTTTCCCAAGCGCGAATCCGAGCTCGTTGACTGTTGTTTTAACTGCAAAACAACCAGAAGCAATTTTTTTGGTTAATATACCAATATGATTTTCAAATTTCAAGTCAGAGTCAATTGTCAAGCCTAAGAATTTGCTGTGATCACGCTCTGCCAGAGAATCACCCACCACGCTAAGGTCATCTATACTGCATCTAAAACAAACTATATTAGTTTTATCAACATTTAAAGTTAACAGATTTGAATCAAACCACTCTTTAAGAAGTTCTAAGTCCTTTAAAATCATAGTTCTTAAAGTGTTAACATCACTACAAGTCCACAGAATTGTAGTGTCATCAGTGAAAATGGTGAATTTTCCATGTATATCGAGCCTTGCAAGATCATTAAAAAATATTAGAAAAAGGGGAGGTGCCAAGACTGATCCCTGGGGCACACCCCATTCAATATTTCTCGGTTTTGATGGCTGATCATTAACAATTACTCGCTGTGTCCTTCCTTGTATATATGACTTGAACCATGATAAAACTACCCCCCTAAACCCATAATGGTACAGTTTCTTAATCAGTATAGAATGATTTACACAATCGAAGGCTTTAGCGAGATCACAAAAAACCGCGGCCGATACGTTAGACCTATTTAAAGAGGAAAAGAGTTGTGTGAGCAGATTAAACATAGCATTGTTAGTACCTGTATTGGTGCGAAAGCCAAATTGCGCATTGCTCAATAATTTATTGCACTCAAGATATGACATGATACGAGTTTTTGTTAGTTTTTCAATTAATTTAGACAAGGTCAGATTCATTTCCACCTTTATGAAGTGGGATTATTAAAGCCGATAGTTATTTTTATTTAGTGATGTGTGTTAATTTGGCCGTTTAGATCCTTCATAAAAGTAACTAAAAAGTTATCATTATTTTTAATCCTGTTAGCACAACACACCCGCTTGCGCAAAAGGCTCAGGAGGAAACGAAGTGATTAAATAAGGGAATGGGGGTTGTAACTACCCCTGTAACGACATTTAAATTTATAAATCAACAATTGTGCGATGTGGCAACTTTCTCTTGAGGCGTTCTCATTAAAATATGAATCAAGTTTGGATTTACTTTGTTAACTTTTTGATTACATTTCCTGTAAAAGGGGTAGACAAAATTACAAATTTCAATTTGGTAAATATGAAATGTTTGCTTGATCTGCATATATAATAATGTACTTAAATACCTTTCCATTTTTAATCGGATTAAATGGAAACTGCGATTATCAGCTTACTGTGATTTTTGTCTGAGCAATAACCGCTTCAAAAAAAAAATATAGTTTTTCTTGAAATATCATAATAGTATTGCATTAACTAAAGGCAAATCATCTCTTAAAACAAAATTGTTAAAATCAGAAAACGAAAATTCATGAAAAACAATGCTATAGTTCATCAAAAGTTGTATTCTTGAGACAAAACATTATTTTTTAACCAAGAATTAATTTTTTTAATAATAAAAAATAGTATTCGCAACATATTAAGTTGGTTTAAACAGGTACCTATTGTTGCTTTTGAACAGGAAGCCTCGAATCCTTCCTTAGAAAATTATTTTTCTTTGTTTAAAATATATAGTTTTCGTGCAAAATAACAATAAATATTCCGCATATAAGAATATTGATTTTAAAATACAGTGAAACCTCTCATTGCGGACACCTCTATTAAGTGGACAAATTTCTTGGAACCAAGACTTTCCCTATTTCTTTACATGTAAAATTCACTCCTATAACCGGACACTCCAATAACCGAACGCGGATAATTTTTTTTGGTTAAAAAATTCCTTAACCGGACGCGGATCTCTGACAATGGGACGGAGCGCTGCAGGACATGGGCATAAATATTATGTGGTATGTTGGCAACAACGCACTCTGCACCCGGGGAATTACCTCTATCCGTTTTAATTCGGAGACTAAATACTTCTGTCTTATTTGCAACATATTTTATTCGGCGCGACTGTTTTTTTTTTATTGTTTATTTGGGTAGTAATTTGCCTAGTAAAAAACTTTTGAGTTTACATGAAAAAAAGTAAGTTGTTTCGGAGAAGGAACATCTATCAGCACGAAAGATCGCTGAAAAATTTAATAACGGAAAAACTTAAGCAGCGGAAATTGTTAATAAATATATATTAAAATTTCGCAGTTCCCTCTCATAAGCGGACAAAAATGGACGAAACCGTGAGTGTCCCCTTATAGGAATTTTGGTAATCACCAGGCAGCGCCAAAAAGAAACGAAAAAAAAAGAGCAAAGCAAGGTTAAGAAAATAATGTAATCTTATTTTATCGCGCTCTTTTTTATTTTAGCTCACACATATACTATAGTTGTGTGAGCTATGGTGATCCTAATTTTTTCGAGAAAAAAAAAGTTGCTCCGATTTCAAAATTTTTTATATATTTTTGCGTTTCAGATGATTTTGAAACTTTTTTGTTGCGCCGCCTGTCTGTCTGTCTGTCTGTCTGTCTGTCTGTCTGTCTGTCTGTCTGTCTGTCTGTCTGTCTGTCTGTCTGTCTGTCTGTCTGTCTGTCTGTCTGTCTGTCTGTCTGTCTGCCTGTCTGTCTGTCTGTCTGTCTGTCTGTCTGTATGTATGTATGTCTGTCTGTATGTCTGTCTGTAACGACCAACGCGCATAACTCAAAAACCGCTTGGCCGATTTTAATGAAATTTGGTACCTAGGCTGGGTATTGGGTCGAGATGGTCCCATTTAAAAATGAACAAAATCCACCGAACACAAACCAAATAAAAGGGTGGGGGTAGATTTCAAAAATTAGAGTTTATGTGAAAATATGGCGTGTGTGATATCAAACGAAAGGTAAATGAGTCTGCAGTTAAATAAAATACATTCTAATTTATTTAAAAACAAAGGGTGGGGGTATATTTTAAAAATTAGAGTTTAAGTGAAAATATGGCGTGTGTGATATCAAACGAAAGGTAATTGAGTCCGGAGTTTAACAAAATACATTTTAGTTTTTGTTTTTTTTAAGGGTGGGGGTAGATTTCAAAAATTTGAGTTTAAGTCAAAACATGGCTTGTGTGGTATCAAACAAAAGGTAATTTAGTCTGGAGTTGAATAAAATATATTTCAGTGTTTAGTTATATTAGCTCACACGTACACTATAACTATAGTACCTAGTATGAGCTTAGGGGCCCATATATTGGCAGAGTATTTCGGTGATTATTGGACCGATGTAATCGGTGGACAAAATCAGATTACACAGAAAAAACAAAAATGTTAAATTTACAATTTTGATATTGTTAAGTTACATATATTATTTAAATTAAATAAATTTGCATCATCGTAACAAAGTTGATATTGTTAATTTCACGATTTGGTTTTGTTAATGTTAATGTTTTTAAATTAACAATGAATTTAAAATTCATATTTTTAAAATAACAATACCATTCCGTTAAAAATGGCTTACTTTGGTATATATGATCTACTATTATCATATTGGTATAGATAGCGCCATACTACATTTGACACTTATTTCACTTCATTTACATATAGGGAATTGTGTGTGCTAATGGGCAAAACTGCTATTTCGGTTTTTCAAATAATACCAGTGAAAGCAGTTGCTGCTTTTTCCAAATAGTAGCTTTGCAGGACTTTGCAGGGCTATTTGCCTCACAAAAAAATTAACGACGAAAAAAATTGAAAACTAAATAATTTTAAAAATACAGCTTTGTAATTTTTACAATATCCATTACTAGGTTAGTCGAATCAGCCTGGCAGGATTATAAAATGTTTTGTTAATTTAACAATATTTATCAAGCTACAGTTTATGTTACGATATTGTTAACTTTAAGAAACCATTCGTTTGTGTATATATAATAATATTATTTGGTTATGTCAATAATTTTTTTTAAAGTAACAATTCTTTTTTTTCTGTGTACCTACTTTAGAAACTCGCCCTATATTTAATAAAATACAATAAAAATTTAAAATGTTTTTGTTTGGCCTTCTTATACCTTTATAAATATAACAATGTTGTTGCTTTCAACATACTTTTTTAAAAATAAAGTTTAATTTTAAAATATACAGTAATATTTCAGCGCATTGAAAAAAGATTTACCTCAGACTGGATTTGAACCATACATACTTACATACATAACAATACATGGTAAGTACATAATGCATTTTTTTTAACAATGCAATGTAAATAAATTACTCTCTTGTCCCTTTGATAAATAATTCTTTCTTTTATCGTTGTCTGGCGCGCATCATGTACACAAAAAATATGTCACCCATTTGTTTCGGTGTTATTTCAATTATTTATCCCTTTTTTTACACCCCATATGCCCCATACGTTTTTGTCCTGCCCTTAGATTTCCCGATATTTCCGTTTTTACCCTATTGCGACACCCGTTTTTTTTTCGATTTTAGTAAAAAAAGGTCCGTTATTTTAACGTTACAAGACAACAAAGGATTTACGAATTGCATTCTAACAAAGAATTGAAAAGCTGTAGACGTAAGTAAAAAAAATATATTATTTTTGGGGCAACCCTCAGCTGATTTTAAGAAAAAATACCCTTTGAACCATTTTTAAACAATAGAAGATATCCAATGATAGTAATAAAGCTTTAGTTTTTGAGATATTTATTAAATACGGATGCATCGCTTGTTATCTAACTCCAAAACTACCGACCCATTTCGGCGAATTTTTAAATAAAATTGTTTTCTAGTCTGGGAAAAGATTAAAAATAAATTTATTAGAATGGGTCAATGTAAAGGCCACTCTTTTGAGGATTAAAATATTTACGTTTAAAGGGAGTTTCTTTCTTCTTTTTCTTTTTTTCTTTCGACTTTACTAAAATGATATTTATTTCAACGAGTTGCTCACTCACCTTCCAATTTACCGGGACGCTAAATTGCCCGTTGGAATTTGTACGTGCGAGTAGCCCGCTTTATTTGATGATCATTTTAATGTTTTCAGTTTTATTTTGTCCTCGTCTGAATCCGAAACACTTTTACACAATTTATAAAAAATATTGGATGCAAGCGACATAAATGCTGATTTTCGCCTCAAAAATTGATCATGTCCCAAAGACCTTCACAATAAAGCATAAGTGGTGAGATTATTATTTTGAAATAATCAGTAAAATATTACATACACATCCATAAAAATCCAGAAAAACCTAGACTGGGTTAGGTTATGTTTTGGATGAGGACAAATATGTTCAGGATGGGTATGTACATATAGATGTAAATTTGACTTGTAGTATAACATGTATTTACAAAAAAGCCTAAAAAGGTAAGTTTTCAAGAAAATATATATTTGAAACGCCACTTTTCTTGGGTATTGTCGATTTTGGATCCATTTATTTATCCTTTAAGGTTTCGATTCATACCAATTATTATTCCAGAGTTTGCTATTGGACGTAACTTTACTATACAGGGTGTTTCTCAACTATACCAGCAAACTTTAACTTCAAGTTTGGAGTAACATAAGAAGTTGATTTATGAAAAAAAAATGTAATAAATGTCTGAAAAAGGGATAAAAAATTACAAAATTAAAAAAAAGTACTTATTTTATCAAAAGCTTTTTTTTTAAGTATGTTAATTATTAAAAACAAAATTAATTATATTTAAACAAAAATCATAAATCAATTTCTTATGTTATTCCGAACTTTAGGTTAAACCTTATCGTAATAGTTGTGAAATACCATGTATATGCCATATAATAATTTAGAAGTGACAACCACTGAACGCAGAATAAACAAATTTGCGGAGTTGCGGACGAAGACTGTTTCTTTCGGACAAGGATAAATTTTAACATTTTCAAGGATTTGGTAATAACAATTATACTGGAATTTGTCTATGAGATTACTTTATTGTATTTGGCGTATAATAATTTATAACTGACAACCTAAAGCAAATGAATTAGATACAGGGCAGGGGCGGATCTAGGAACTTTATTTTGGGGGGGATATCATAATAAATATTGCATAAAGCCATTTTGCAGGTGTATTCTGTGTGTCAAAACTAATTATAGTTTGTGATTTGGAGGGGGAAATTTCCCCTTTTTCCCCTCTCGTAGGTCTGCGCCTGATGGAAAAGACAATAATATTTATACAGCTAACAATTAGATTTTAGTTTAATTTACTTTACTACCGTTAAAATTGTAGCATATTCTTTCTAAATAAAGTTTTAAAGTTAAAAAAAACACACATTTTTAACTTTAAAAGGGAACAAAAAAGTTATTAACCAAAATAAAAACTTTTCTGCATTAAGAGCAACACACTTTTGTTGAAACTGACCATATCACGACGTTATCATTTTCAGCGGATGTTTTTAGTTGTATTTTTGGCTGTTTTGGACAAGGAATAGTATAATTTTTTTATTGTTTTGTATTATGAGATATTTTTCAATTTTTGGAACTTTAAGTTTTATAATGGTATGCCTTACATACCACATTCAGACAGACCGTAATGCCTAAAATGCGGATCTTTGAAAATTTGTGAGTTTAAAAATTAGATTGAGAAAAAAACAATATTTTTGAGTGATCTTGTAGAATGAACCAGGTTCTAGCTAGTATAAAAAGTAAATAAAAAAAATTCAAAAACTATTTTTAGGCCTTGTATGGTTGTATGGTAGTGGCGGTTAGCACCCTTAAAGTCCTCACTGTGTTCGACTCAGATAATAATTTAACTACTATCTAGTAAATAGAACCCAGTAGCACAGCCTACCTAACAACAGGTAGGCTGTGCCAGTACTCCAAATTATATTTTAGGTCAGAAACTTAGTTATCATAATAAACTAATGTAACCTTAGACTACTGATGGGTCATGAAGATTTTGACATAATCAACAGGGTACAGAGAGCCACAATAAGCCCGCACTCGCTAAGACACTCCATATACATACCCTGTCCCATATGGTTATTTCCGAATCCATTCAGAGAATCACCAGAATAACCCATCCCTTTTACCATAAGATCTTTTCTGGTGTGTTGAGGTTAACAGTTTTATTTTATTAACATGCTGGTCAAAGCTTGTCCAGTACCAGACTACCCATTTACCCATGGGTCGATGCCCTTCTAGTCGCCTCTTATGACACGCCTAGTGGTTACCCTATTCGTATCGCTGGATACCATATTATGGACTATTATTTGTTGGCCTTTTTACACTTTAAAACCATTATTTTTTAACAACCAATTCTATAAGTTACTTTTAATTTAATAAAGTTCCAATAACTTCATTACCAACCAAATTTTTTTTAATTGAGAGAGTATTTACCTGCAATCGTATGGTATGCAATTTTGTGTCTGAAGTTCGGTGCGTAAATCGAACCGAACTTCCCAAAGAACTGGAAGTTACCCATGGCAAATCACGGAGCAAGTTTGTTTTGGCAAGTCACCTACAGGTTATTTATTTTACTCTAAAATAGAACTTTAACGAATTGGCCAAATTCTATAAAATATATCGAATGCCAAACTTTTCCCTGAATTTATATTCCACAAATTGGCCCCATTGTCCTTTTCCTATAAAGTTTCTTCCCAATTTCCGATAATAAGTTTGTCGTAAAACTTCTTTATTTATTCAACTCGCAAGTTTTTGTCGAAAATCCGTTATTCTTTACGTCAACAAAAATACCGAATTTAGAACCAACTCAGGAAAATCAAACAGATGCGTTCAGGGAATTTCGCAGATTTATTCTTTTGATATAAAGTAAATCCCTAGAATGTTTTAAGCTGACGCGTCATTTTTAAGCCGGAAAAAAGTTGGACTTTTCTGAAGGTAAACAAGATTTTATTGGAAAGGAAAAATAAAGCCTTGCAGAGCTTCGATAACTAGCTATTACAGCCAGTTCTTGATAACGATCGGACTAAAGGTATGAGTGTTTTAAAGGTAACAGTATATTCACTTTTTTAATAAAATTTCTTTTTGATTGGATTGTTTTAGACATTGATTTCGCAGCAGAGAGGCTTTATTGACAACACGTCCATCATTTTAAATGTTGACTACTGTTATGCCAAATGTTTAATAGGTCCAATTTCGGTAGTTTAATTGATATTCTTTTTTAAAGAATTAATTTTCTGAATAAAAGTTGAAACATTACATTAAGTAGAGCTAGCCCCGTTATCTACACGGATTATAGAACATTGATGGATGGGACTTGACTAGTGATGTAAATGGAAATATTTCCAACGGAAATATTTCCATGGAAATGGAAATATTGGAAATTTCCGAACGTGTCTCGGAAATATTGGAAATATTGGAAATAATTTAAAAAATATTTAAATCTTGTCATTAACAATTCAAACGCGATGTTCATTAATATATCTTTTATATTTTGTAACCCTATATGCATTAAACTTACTATAGAATAATTTTTACCGAACACATATAGTGAATATACCGTGTTTGAGGATGGAACTTATTGGCAACATCGCATTTCTACGGGGAAGTCCCGAGCTTGTAGGGAAATCCCTTATCGACATAAATATTCGGTAGAAAATACTTTTATACATTATAATACGGGTAATACGTTGTTTAAGGTATATTTTGTAAGATTTAGAAGTTTATTTCTGATTTTTTGCCAGTGTCGATGGTTAGTGAAGTATAAAATGCATTTCTGTTTATTTGTTTGAAAAGAATAACCCTTTATTTTTGTTCATGTATAAGCATTCTGTTTTTCCGGTCAGCGGCGTAGCGTGCCTGAAGGGGCGGAGGGGTCGACAGATAAAAAGGGCGCCCATCCTTGCGACAACAAAAAAAAGGTCATAATTTCTTTGGTTTCCAATCTTGCGACCAAAGGAAACAAAAAAAAAGGTCCATGCCTTCAGTTTAGTAGCGACAGCTTAATAAAGCTTAGGGCGCTTAGGGCACCCATGGGGCGCCAGTACCCTCGGGGCGTGAGGGCGACAAACCACCCGCGACCCCTTCACGCTACGCCACTGTTTCCGGTGTATTATTTTTATAAATAAATATTCCCTTTTTTCTTATTTTTTTAATATTTCATATATTTCCAATATTTCCATATATTTCCAATGTTTCAAGAAATATTTCCGGAAATATTTCCGAAAATATATTTCTGGAAATTTTACAACACTAGACTTGACCAAAGTAAAAGCGGCAAATCCAAAATGACCCCCGTCTTTGGCTTATTAACCATTGAAAATTTGTTTTCTGGTTTAGAAATGTCAAGTGATAGCAATGAATACACAACTATAGAGTTGTGTATTCATTGGTGATTGTCAACCGCTGTTTTTGTATTTTGCCAGTTTTTTAATTAAATTTAGGATCGAATCTAACTGTTAAAAACTGTTTAGGGTCTTAAAACATTACTTTTTTCATTAGAGTAGGAAAAGTCCGAGAATTTCTTTCTTTTTCAACAAAAACACAACAAAAATAACAACAACTGACAGTCTCCGCCGTTTTGACAAGGCATGATAAAATCAAAGTATAGTAGTTTGGTTAGGCAGCCTACCAGTGCCTAACTATTTTAACCACGTTTTAAATGGTAATGTCAAACGCATCGTTTACCCACTTTTTCTATTTTGGTTGGTTTTGAAATCCAATTTCTAGTTGTTCCAGGGCTATCAAAACGGACGGGACACGATCCTCCACTTTGTTGACGCCACATCCGGGGCTGATTTTTTTTTGAAGGCCAGATTACGACACAGCTGATTGTGTTTAAAATATTGAAGTTGGAATGACGGTTCATGAATATTTGATATTTTTTTTAAATAAAGCCGGTTTTCAGATTCTTTTTACTATATTCTTTCAGGACAATTTTTTTTTAAACTATAGTAATCCTTAATTTTTCAGAGCCGCTTCATTAGCTCACACAAAAATTAAGTTTAAAACAGGAGCGAATGTGACAAACACAGATAACAAAGTCAAATACATGTTAAATATAACAGTTGGCATTTGGTACATGGCGGGTAATTTGAATTCAAAATAAGAAATGCTAAATCTTCAAGATTTTAACCTTTTAATCATGTTGCTTCCTTACAAAACTTTGGTTGAATATCAGGATGGTGTCTGAGAATATTTCAGTGAAATTTCGCGGAAATCTGTAGTGCCACGTTGAAAATATCATAAAAAATAGTAGTAAAATTCAGCCCCCGGAGAACAGCTGATTTTTTCAGCGTCGTGGCCTCTATTTTTGTGTTGGCCTTGGTTGTTCTAATATCTCAGATTATCTAGGAGGCGCAGTAGCGTTGACTTTGGTACCGTCCTTTAGATGGAAAGTTAAACGAATGATCCCATGTAAAATACCTGGTGGGCCAAAAAAGTCGGATATTTTATTTGTTATAACTTCGAAATATACCAGCGATTTTAATTTAAGTCCGCCTGCTTAAAGTCCGAGATGGCGAGCAAAATCCAAGCTTGACCATTCAATAAAGCTCGTTTATTATTATGTTCCGAAAATTTTCGCAAAACAGCTCGATCTCAAAGAATAGCTCTCTCTCCGCAGCGTACGACGAGATGCAAACCATTAAAATCGGTTTAGTCGTTCCCGAAATATTAATTTTTGTTTTACTCATTTTTATACAGATTATACGATTGCGTTGTCAATTCTGTCTGCATTTCCTTATATAAGAGACCATAAGGACCATTCTTAAATTATGTAACGCTAAGGGGGAGAGGGTGTGGAGATAATTCTTGCGTTACACTCAATGTTTTGTAATGTGTGTTTTCTTGAAAATGCATTAAATGGAGGGGGGGCGGTAGGACGTTCTCTAAATCATCACTATTATAACGAATTCAATGATATAAAAAGTTCTTTATAGGTCAGCCTTAAGGTTGGTCGCTATATTCAAATCCAACATGTCGGACTAATTCGAATTTGACCCTTCACATCACTTGACCTTTCCTATCTGACTTTTCGCGCTAGAGTCTTTTACTCCGGCACAGAAAACTGACGAGAGGGATGTATAATTTAGTCAAGTGGTGTAAAAGTGAGACACCCAAAATTCCGTTGAAAAATGAGACACTTAAATAAAAAATACTAATAACGGAATTTTGATAGATTTTCGAAAAAACTGATAGCAGTAGTTGTAAAGACCTCATACCTAAAATTTATTTTACTTTTTTATAAAAAGTAGGCTTTAAAATTGCAAAATCCATAGCTTTATTTGTGAAATAAAACTTTTAAAAACATTACCAAAACGTGTGTCATCAGTTCGTAGATCGGTTTTCCTATAAATAAATATTTTTGCACTAAGTAAACACAAAAACTTATTTCTTAATTTTAGCCTAAAAGTCCTATTCTAGGTTTGTACGGCGATCCGACTGCATCCGCATACGTGAATTTTATTACTGTCCCATATTTCGCCTGACCTGGCTCATATTTGAACTTTTGCAAGGTAAAATACACAGTTTTAATTTTTTTCTCATATTATAGGTGAAATTTCTATGTTTTTACGTTTGCAATATTTTTCTGATTATCGCTTATATCAAAAAAAAACTCGGGTCGTACAGAGGAGTCTAAAATCTTTAAAATATAAATGTTTTAAAATGTGTCTTATTTTTACACCACTTCCCTACAGTCTAAAGTGTACACCCGGCATAAAACACTACTTATATTTTACAATTTTAGAACGAGTGATTGTACTGACAACCCTCAGAATTCCTCAAATCTACGGTTGCCTTGCTCAAAGAAGAAATTATTAACGGTCTAGAGGCATTAGTTAGGGATTTTTATACTTAACATTTTGCAACAAAAGAGGCTTAAAAACGTAAGAAGAAACTAGGGCTCAGGCTTACTATGATCATTCTAAAGGTGAAATTCTAGAAGGGATAAATATAAAATTTGTGATTAGTAAATAAATAGGTGCTCAGTTAAAGATGTAAAATAAAATCCTTTATTATTCAATGGGAATGGGGTCTTATAGTATTAGGGTGTGTTTCCACATAAGATTTGTCGCAGAAAAGTTTTCGTGTCAGTTCCTGAGAGGAGACTTGCACGATAGTAGCTCTCTCTCTGTTCCATGACATCTGGTTCGAACACATTTCTTTTGGAAAAACCCCAAATTGTGAACCCCTCTCTCACACAGATACGGCAAAGTCGTTTTTTTAGCAGATATTTTTGGTTTGTTACTATGTTTTTTGGTATAAAACCGCATAAATGTGCAACTTATTATTAACATCATATTATTTTCAAAGCCCTTTTTATTGACATAGATCTAATAACGAACCATAAAAATATATACATTTCAAACATAAATAAATGAACACGCTGTATATGTATATCCTCAGAAAAGAAGATTAAAAAAGAATCCCCTGCATTTCTAAAAACTAAAGTCCTTTTGACTTTTTATAGACCCCATTCAAGCTGAAATCTCCCTTTTCAGACACCAGTCATCTAAAACACAGTATCATATTTTCCGATCTTTCATTTCAAGCAAACTACGACGACCCTCCCCTATCAGTCGCCGGGGGGTGCTCGGCCCTCTCGGCACCCTTAAAACCCAAATTCTGTAAAGAGCTAAAGTGGCATGTCGTGATTAGCTGTATGGTTTGAATGGCTACTGCGACGGTTGACGGATATTTTTGCCGTATATCGTATGTTTAAGTTTCATTCGTTCCATCATCCAATATGAAAACTGTTTTAAAACTGTTAGATGGAACGACCAAATAACTAGTCCAAAAAACGGATGTTGTTGGCGTAGTGATCGATTTACTTCAGTCATGTGATCATATGCAAGAGTTAAACTGAAACTCACGTGACCAAAAGAAAGAGTAGGTTTCGACGTTTCGCGTAAAGGTAAATCGAAGGCAAAGCATGAACTCGAGAGCTCTAAATTAAAGTTGCACACAGAAAAAAGAGATTTGTGAATTACTTTGCGAAATTAATTATTTTACGTACATTTTTGAAGTGTAAACTTCTTTAGGCGCGTTTAGCACTTTTTGTGGGTACTGAATTGAACTGAGCTGTCACGCTATGTCGGTTATGTAACGCTCATTCGGGTCAAGTCGGCTCGAGTCGACTAACTGTGAGAGGAACAGTCAGCAGAGCGATATAATGATGCAGATGAAGGCCATTCGCAAAATTTACGAGAGTAATTTATACCCAATTATAATTATGTAAATGTTATTACTTTGTCAATATACAACGCAAAAAATCTTGTACCTATTTCGTATTATTAACCCGGCGTTGGTACACCTATTTTTCCTAACATGGATGGTACACCTGGGTATGACATACCCACTTATCATTTCGCATTTGAAGTGACATAAAATTTTAGTATAATGGTTGTGTTTTAATTTTTTGAACCTTTTTGGGGTAATCATACCCAGGTGTACCAACGCCGGGTGAATTTCGCCTTGTTGAAGTTTACACTTCTGCCGTGTAGTCTTAAGCACACACATTTTTTAAAAAAAATTTATGTCGACACTAGTTTGATTTCTTACACATTTTTTTGTAAAATTATATAGGGCTATCACTATACATTTTTAATTTTAGTTATTTAAAATGCAGATAAAATTATATTAATTTAATTTATATTCACAAGCTAGAAACCACTACTGCCTAATAAAGTAGAGAAATATACCAAAACTTGAGACCAACTTGCATTAACACATATTTTTGGGCGAAACTTGTGAAAAAATATTTATTTTTTGTAATGTAATTTTATGTGAAATTTACATCTTTATTTATTTCGATGGTTGAAATGCAAAAGGGCATAAGCGAAACATTATTTTTTTATACATCTTTACATTTTTTTACATTTATTTTTTTTTCTGCGTCGAATGAGCTATTATTCAGGCTTCTACTATGGTTTTTTTGTAGCTTAAGTCAAATGAAAAACGAATGGATCCTGTTTTTTTTAACTAAGCCACAAATAACACTTTAAGTGGACCTGCGGTAAAGTTTGAAAACTGTCGCTTATGACCTTTTACCTTTCTAAAATATTTGTGAAATCACCTACATATTATAAGCTTCAATATTTACAGTTTTTGGGATTTTATTCATTTTTAGGAGATATAGATCGTGGTACTTCTAAGAAGTTAAGAAAATCACATTTTATTTTAACTTGTACTTTGGTAGGTATATATGGTTTATGACTTTTTGTTATTCAAGAACCGCCAGGGCCGGAAGCAAAGAAAAATTTCGGAGAAGTATTAAGAAATTTTAATAAAAATTTACATATGTATTGTGCAATTTTGATTACCCTTGATCCCCTCCCTAGGTGTGGCCTTGAGAATCACTGTAATTCAAGAAAGTTAAGATATACTACATATTGTTTTACTAAAACTCTAAGTGGAGCATCAACTGATTAACAGGGAAAAAGATATACTGGCCATAGGAAGAGAAAAACTAATTTAGCAGGTGTGTAAATATGAAAAGAAACATTATTTTATTCATCCCCTCCCGATTATTTTTTATGTTGTTGCATTTGGGTTTTTAGCCCTGATTCATATTTCTGTCGCGCGGTACATGCTCGTCTGGTAAAAACATTTTGCGTACCTTGTACCGCGCGACAAACACGAACAAAAAGATAATTACAAAAATGTTTTGATTAGATCACGATAAACATAGTACATATTCGGTATGTCCAAACTCGTCAATTTCGCACATTTCGCACATCACGTCACCCGACGACTATAGTTTATGGTATATAAACATTGGACAGAACTTGAATTATCAAGTGTGTATTTTTATGGTTTTTTTTTTGCTCTGAAAGTGCGTGTGCACATGAGATTAATCGCAAAGTTCTCTCGACAGTTACCTTCATCTCTTTCTCCATGTAAGTGCTTTAGATCAGTTAAAAAAAAATACCTACGATACACGACCAGAAAGTAACCTCACAATTTATAGCTACTGTAAGTTTAACTCAACTCTTACTTTCTGTCAATTGTAAGATATAAACTCTGAAGTTTCTACAGACGGCAGAGAACAGAACTATTACTGAGCTCTTTATTGTGCGATTAAATTTTTCGGAGGGTGACAAGATGACGCGATATATATTTTGAGTGCGAGCACAACCAACAATGAAATCGTCTGAGCGTTTTTTGCTTTCTCCCAAATTGCATTGGGGAATGTGGCAGATCAAATTTAGGGTGCGCTTATTGCTTGAAAGTTTTTTTGGGAAGTGGGTTGACGCTCAATGTGATTTTAATGAAGTTCTTTATGGATATTGGGGCAGTGAGAAAGCTTCTCACGAATGCTCTATTACTTTATTCCATAATTGAGGTGTTTTTTTGTGATTAGACTATAAATATTTATTATCCAACTTATCCTAAATTATGTTTATTTTTACTTTTTTAGCCCTTTAAGCTATTGTTGCGTAAGGTAAAAAAAATGTTTTAACTTAGGGATGTAGAATGAATTCTTATGTAAATTTAGAAAATCGGTTGTTTTTTAAACTAACATTTAATGATTTCGTTTTTTAGGAAACATTCATAAATTACGCAATGCAAAAATTCAGGATTTTTGACCACAACTACCCACTTAGTAACGTTTTTCGAAAAAAAAACACCTTAAAAAACATCGCGTTACGAAGGACTACCCGTTATTTGCCTTGAGCGTTACGTAATTTAAGAATGGTCAAGGATGTATGAAAGTTGTTATTCATACATCCTTGGAATGGTCCATTAGTAAGATCCAAAATCTTATAAAATTTTCAACAAAACTATTGCTTGACTCTGCAAATAGCTGATTTATCAATCCTGTAGCAGTATGAAGCGAGAGGCCTTAGGCCTGGCAAGTAGGCCTCGACGGAAGCCAAGTTTAGAAAAACACTTCCAAACTAGTAAGAACCTTTCCTTTCGAAATTTGTATTGAAGAAATCCGCTTTACTTTTATCTCAATTCTTTTTACGAAATACCATTTTCGCGTACTTGGCTTTTTTACATGAAATGTTTTTGTTATGATCTACATATTTTATTTTTAAATTTGTTATGATTTCACTTCTTCTTTAAAGGAATTGAATATTTAATTTTTAAAGTAGTAAATGAGGAATATTGTTCAACACTTTTGCAATGCCTTATTTCAAATTTTGAGGTTTTTTCCCATGGTTTTATCATAGTTCCTCTTAGCCTTCCAAAGCTCAGCTCTCTAGCGTTTCTGGAAGTGGGCAATGTTACTTTTACATAACTTTACATGTATAGGGGATGGAAATAAATTAAAACTTTGGTGTTTTTAATTTTTTTCCTATAGTTTTATCATAGTTCCTATCAGTCTTCCAATGCTCAGCTCTCTAACGTTTCTGGAAGTGGGCAATGTTACTTTTACATAACTTTACATTTATAAGGTAGGAAAGTAAATTAAAATTTGGGGGTTTTTTTAATTTTTTCTAGTGGTTTTATCATAGTTTCTATCAGCCTTCCAAAGTGTGGGCAATGTTACTTTTATATAAATTTACGTTTATAGGAGAGGGAAGTAAATTAAAATGTGTGTTTTTAATTTTTTTTCCTATAGTTTTATCATAGCGCCGTTCAATTTTAAAAAGCTCTGTTACTTTTACATAATTTTACATGTATCGGGGAGGGGAGAAAATTATTAGAATTTTGGGGTTTTCTGATTTTGTACCAGGGGTTTGGTCCTAATTTCTATCAGTTTGCCAAATTTCAGCTTTGTAGCATGTCTGGAAGTACAGTCCCACATAGCACAATCACGTGTTTAACACGTAAAAAAGGCCTAAAAAAAAAACGTTTATTTCAAAAGTTGCTATAGTTGATGTTCTATTTAAGTGGCATCGCGTCATAGCTATGGTA
This sequence comes from Aspidapion aeneum, assembly GCA_963576565.1. Lineage (NCBI taxonomy): Eukaryota > Metazoa > Arthropoda > Insecta > Coleoptera > Brentidae > Aspidapion > Aspidapion aeneum. The sequence goes on from OY755038.1 coordinate 53,597,817, forward strand.
AACCAAATTCTGCGGCAAAATCTAAGCAAAGAAGCCTTAAAAAATTAGCGTTTCACTTTGTACATGCAGTGTGCCGCTCGGGGCTTAATGTTCGAGGAATAAAACACTACGACCTTTTAAAGGAGAGATCAAATAGGTACTTACCTGATAAATAAAGATCCGAAACATAAAAGAGGATCCAAAATTATATTAAAATGTGCGCAAATATTGATTTAGTTGCAAAGACGGTAATTTGTTTTGTGAAAAGCTCCGTCATAATTTGTTTGCCATACAGTCAAATCAACAACGAAGTGAAAACGTCAAAGCCCTACTAAATCAATAATATGTTCGTAACAACCAGATAATAGCATATATGTTCCTTTCTAATGAAATCGTTTAGAAGAAGACATCAATAAAAAGCAAGTAAAATAGTAAGCTAATGACTAATTAGTGCAGTGCCTCATTTTGGGGATCAATATCAATAAAAAAATTAAAGGAAGTGCGTGCCACTGTATGTACTCCTCTACTCCCTTCCCGCCCATCAAGGTTTTGATGACGCGGTGTCACTTTAATACAACATCAACTATATAATAAAACGTTTATTTCATATATGAAAACAAGCCTAATAGGTCATTCATTAACGTTATAAAAAATAACGTTGCTAAAAACTGCGTTTCAATAACGCCATTATCAAATTAAAACAGCAATGTTTTTACGTTAGTTTCAAGTGATTTTTATAAACGTTAAAATCACATAGATTCACGCCTTTTCTACACGAATTTTAAAACGCGACTTGCATGGCTTTTCCACCGAATATTTTTGAGATTTTACTAGCAGTAGCGTCACCTATTGTCGGGATTTTTCACTTTGACGAAATCTATCAGGCAGTGCTTTGGCCTCTAAACTCCAAAAACCTGTTAAGGAACTGATCCCTGATCACGACGCACCTGTTATTAACCTGATAACGACACATTAATATTCTGTAAAAGTGTTTATTCTTAAAAAATCTTGTTTAGCTTTAAAAAAAAACATAATGTTTATAGATAGATATATAGATATTTTCTCTTGCCTTGAGCGCCATCTCTAAAATTGTATTGTAAACTTTTATAACTTCCTTTCGCGTCTCTTTTAAGTTAAAAAAATGTTATTAAAAAAACATGACCAAAAAAGACGCAGAAAGTTAGTAGGTTTGAGAAGTCTTAATCTAGTGGTGTTTTAGAACATGTTGTGGATGACTTCTCAAGTGTGAACTTGGCACATGAAAATAACGAGGGTAAAAAACACGTTATATACCCAGCACCAGAAACTTCAGCAAAAAGTACATTTTTATAGCTTGATTTCTCCTTGTTTGCATGTAGATTTAATAAAATAAATAGTACATGGTATGAGGTTGTTTTCAAGTAAAAATAAACTTTGTTATTTTTGTTCACGTTAATTTAACGTTGATGTGATTTTTGTGCTATGTGGGGTAGAATTACTATACATGAGTGAGTATGTTTCAAGAAAAGATGGTACAGCAGTTTCTGCGCGAACTTGGCGAGGCACTGCCGTGCCCTTAGATATAAACACACAGACATATAGACCGTCTGGCCGACTGACAGCCCAAGTTTTAAAATATTGTATTTATATTTTTACACCAGGTTCAAATTCTGCGACAATCTTAATACAGCTGATTTTTTAATTTTCGCTTAGGGGACAATATATACCGTCTGGCCGACTGAGAGCCCAAGTTTTAAAATACTATATTTATCTTTTTACACCTGGTTGAATTTAAAAAGTTTTTAATTAAAAACAGGGTCGATAAATACGACTTCATGACATAGGGGTTCAAAAATATCTGATACTTGAAAAATATTGCTACATAATTTCCTTTTTGAGTCAGCAAATAATACCTTGTATATAACAATCAGCCATCTGTCCCATTCTCTAATAAAATACTGTATTTAGTCTGTCAGCCTCTATTACCTTTCGCTTTTAATAAATATCCCATTTTCAAGGAAAAACGCACACAGTTTCTGGTCTGGATGGTTCATAAATGGTTTTCAAATGGTTTAGTGGCTTGTGTATCTCATTTAAAATGACAGAAATGGCTTTTCAAGGGAAATAAACATGCACCGATGCGACTGCTTTGATGATTGATTTTTATTGCGTTATTGCTAAAATAAAAATCTTTTGTAATACTTCTCCACTCTGCGCAAAAACAAAAAGTATTTAATTAAATCCACTACACTGAAATGTAGTAGGCATTTGGTAATGACGCGAAGTCTCACTGTCATTCAAATGGGCCTCATAGAAATAATTAATTAGCTATATTATTCTATAATTTTTTTAAATTAAGTTAAAATTAAAAAAATATTTTTGGTATATCTACATATAAAAATATTTTAGACATGTCAAGCTGGTGTTTAACACTGATAGGCAAAACCCAAAAAAACATTCATATTCCTATCAAATTCCTAATAGAATGTAAATAGCAGGTATATTCTAGTCACCTTCTTATCATATTCTTTAAAAAAAGATACTTTCTCCGCTTGTTCCTAAAATAATGTGAAAAAATGTATATTCTTATGGTATGTTCGTGTCATGTTTCTTAAAAATAAATGGATCCATGACGGATCTGATACCTTCCTAGCTAACCTATTAGCACACTTAAAGTGAATTTCATGATATATTAGCCTTGAAAACAGTTTTTTGTAAATATCTCAGAAAGTAAAGCTCTTACGAAGTTTTTGGATATAACACAATTTATTGTGCAAAATGTAGTTTACTGTATTCCGAAAACTGCATATTGATACGATGCTCCGTTAAAAAGTTTGCATTTTTTAATTGTCATTAGCATCAGTAGCGTATATAAAAAAATGTTTCGGGGGGCCCGAACAGTTTCTGGGGGCCCGAGACCCCATGAGGCCGTATTTTATGCTCTTTTATATTTGTATTTATAAAATATGTGGAAAATATTTATAAAAACCTTAGCTTGGGGGGGGGGGGCAGGCATATACGCCACTGATTAGCATTAATGGATTTTGGCCAAAGTCTAATTAGCTCGTACGAGTGTCGAAAACTATTTTACCTACATTTTTTATAAAAATCGGTTCAGCGGTTTAGTAGCTATCGTGTTACGGACAGACATACACACACAGATAGGCATCACGACGATATTGCTAAGATAGTCCAAAATACATCCAAGTAACATATTTTCGGCGTTGCCTCGAAAAAAATTTTGTCGTCGAAAATAATCCTTCTCTAGCCATTGCTCCGCAGGCTAAGAAGGTAAAAATCGAAAAGAAGGTTTATTCTTATATCATGTTCACTGAATAAAAGGTAATCGGTAACTATAATCTTCTCACGTCCCCAAAAGATTGTAAATTGTAATAAATCACGTTCTTATCATGCTCCTACGAGAATTTGAAAAAAAAGTATATTCTTATGACATGTTTTTAAAAGAATGTTAGTAAAAAGTATATTCTTTTCACGTGCTTATTATGTTCTTAAAAGAATGGAAAAAAATTATATTCTTGTCATGTTCCCAATAGAAGGTAAATATAGAAGGTATATTCTGCTCACGGTCTTACCATGTTCCTAAAAAATTGTGTAAAGAAGGTATATTCTAGTCATGTTTCTACTATAATATACAAGGTATATTCTTTTTACGTTTTTCTAACATTTCTAAGAGAATGTAAATAAAAGAAATGAATGCAAGGTACATCCTGATTCTCTTCTAATATGTCTCACACTTCTCTCACAAGCATCATAAGATAGTGCCCATACAAGGGGGCTTGAGGCCTAGACCCTAAGTGCTATCACTTTAATTACATGCATTAAATTCAAACTATTCCGAAAATATGACAACTAAATTATTTTCATATTCTTATTACATCCTTTGGTATGTTTAGAGCACGTACTAAAAGTCTGAATGGACTGTGATAAGAAAATTCTTCGTCACATCTATATTAAATGATAACACCTGGTTGTATAGGCGTTTTTTTACATTCTCATTCTGATCACTAATACAGCACGTGAAAAAAATATTCCTAAGTGTATAATCTTATCATAACAAAAACATTTCAGGTAAAAAAAGTCAAGTACGCGAAAATGGTATTCCGTAAAAAGAATTGAGATAAAAGTAAAGCCAAGTTCTCCAATACAAATTTCAAAATAAAAGGTTCTTACTAGTTTAGAAATGTTTTTTTTAACTTTGCCATTACATATTATTTGTGATTATATTCAATTCTAAATGATGTGAGTTTCATTCTAAGTTTAATTTGTAGTATTTAGTTTTAAAATAGGCTACAAAAATTTTCATAAATATGTGTTAATTAGGGCCGAAAAATAAGGGAAAACCTATTTTTAGGTGTTTTTCTAATATATCCTTGTATCCTTGGTAAATTATGAAAGTCAAATAATTGAGTAATTATTTATTTTAAGAAAAAGCTGTAAAAAGCGTATATATTTTTATATTTGGCATGGTGGTATCAACACCTAAAGCTTCAGAATCCAAGATAGTGGCTGCCAAAGTTAAGAAAAAAATTAAATCCCTGTTTTAGGAGAAATTAAATTAATTTTGAGGATTTACCTTAAGCGAGACCTAATTTATAACTGTAAAAAATTTTGCCACCAGTTATTTCATAAAACAAAATGGCGACTACATTTCGAAAAGTTAGTTTTTCTTCGATATTTCCTTTAATTTTTGTGCAATATTTATTTTTAGCACCTGCTATTAACGCTATTGACCAGCTCATTAAACTAAAAAAAAAAAGTTTGTCAGCCGATACAAAGATGGCGGTTCATATGTCATTCATAACCTGTAGACCAAATTTAATGTTTACAAGAAAAAATACAAGTTTGTTATTTGCGTCCACAATTACTAAATTAAAATCGTTTTTAAAATCGATGTATGTTCAATTTACAAATAAATCACTATAATGCCAACGTCACTCAACAAATAAGAGCTTACTTTGCAATATAATGTTAATTAGCGGTACCTAGATACCCTGTACGTATGACATATTTTGAGGAAATAGAGACGCGACAAACTTATCAAAGTCAAATTTATTTATGTCAAAAACAAAGGAGGGAAATATCGGTCCTCTATACTGTAATTGTTTAGGGAGAGTACCTTTCGTCCTTGTTGATTGATAAGCATCGGAAAATAAAAATAAACGTTTTTTGACAAAACAAATACAGGGGGGGGAGATGGAGAAATTTATTTGTTTATATATGATGATTGATTGATTGATATATGATGATTGATGTCACTCACCCCTGAAAACTTAAATTAGTTTGGTAAAACACCAATGAGCTTGACAAAAAAATAACATACCAAAAAATTTTAAGTGATTTTGAAGGGTTTGTCGCGTTTCTATTTCTTTAAAATATTTCATGCTTATATAGGATCTCTAGCGGTACCTACTTATAAAAAGCAATAAATTTGTGAAAATAATTAGACCTAAGTCAAATTTGGTCGATTCATGAAAAGCACAAATTACTATATGATAAAAAGTAAACTTTGATCTTGCAGTAATGTAATTTCTAGATGAAAAAACGGTGAGCTTTACTTCTTCAGTGTTAGATTTTAATTTTAACCAGAAATTTAAAAATCAAGCGCTTATAACTATGGTAAACTTCATAATTAGATGATGTCCTTTCGAATCGCCACTAACATATTTTTATAAATTATAAATTATAGTATTCAATTTTTTATTTTTTCGAAATCCAAATTATAATATTGTTTATTAGAGATAAACATTTTAGTATTTAAGCTACTGTGTTCAATTTGTATGTTTAATTCAAGTTCAAGTTTTCTTTATTGTTTCTAAAAACCTACAGGTTTTAAAACAATCTTAATCTTAAGACCTAGAGCTTAAGTCTAGAAAAAGCAACAAGGGGTAAATAACTAAATCATAAGCTTAAAACTATCTTAACTCTACTCTACTAATTTGTATGTTTAAAAAGATGCTTTTGAGAAATTAATGATGCCCAGGAGATGTTAATAACAACAGACAGTTTATGTATACATGTATCCTATCTAGCTACTCAATAGCAAAATGCAGACGCGTTCCAGAACTGAGGACATATCTGAAAATGTCAGCATGTCAGCAGAAGTCAGCAAATAATATAGGAAGTCGTATTGCATGCATATACATGGGCACCTTTATCTCTCTATGTAAGGGAAACCTCGAGTCCAGGGGTCCTAACTCTTATTCTTAGTAATTCTAATATGCTAAAACTTGGAGAAATAAATAATTTTGTTTAAGTGCAATTCTCTTTTTTTTTATGTATGTCTCCGGCCACTTTTGAGGTTCCACATATCATCTGGTTATTCAAAAATTACTAGAAAATATAATCTAAGGCAGTACAGACCAAAGTTATCAGTTATTTCATCGATCTTCTCCAAATATATAAATTTTTTAAAGCAACAAAATGTTATGTAGAAACCTTAGAGTAAAAATAGTTTTTCTTACTCTAAGGTAAAAACTCATGTTATTAGTTTAAAGATTTTTGTTTCTTTGGAAATATTTTTTTCTTAAATTCAAATATAGTACAACTTACAAAATTCAAACTTTTTTAGCTTAAGTACATGGCAAAAAAATAGAATCTATAAAAAACTTATTTTTTAAAAACTTATTTTTTATCTGAGGGCACGGCAGTGCCTTGCCAAGTTCGCGCTGCTGTACCATTTCCTTGAAACAGTTCAGCCCATATTTGACCTATCTAAAACTCTACTTCGGAATAAGCTACGAATCTCAAACTGCACAGTTGTAGATCTTGATAGAGTTAACAACCCCACGAAGTTTCATAGACTTCCATAAAGTAGTAGTTACGAAATTTCAAAAAACGTCGTAATTGCCACTCACTCACTCATGTATAGATCATCAAAATTCTATTGTACTTCCAGACATCCTACAAAGCTTTTATTTGACAGACTAATAGAAATTATGACCAAGCCCTTGAAAAAGATAAAAAAATCCTAAAATTCCAATTTGCTCCACTCTACTATAAATGTAAATTTGTCAAAGTAAATTTGCCCACTTCCAGAAACGCTAAAGAGCTGAGCTTTGGCAGACTAATAGGAACTATGATGAAACTATAGGAAAAAAATTATATTACGTCCCTCTCCTAGAAATGTAAAGTAATGTAAAAGTAACATTGCCCACTTCCTGAAACGCTAGAGAGCTAAGCATCGGAAAGCCGATATAGACTATGATAAAACTGTGGAAAAAATTTAAATACTTCAAAATTTTTATTTACTTCCCTCCCCTATAAATGTTAAGTTATGTAAAAGTAACACTGCCCCCTTCTAGAAATGCTAGACAGCTGAGCTTTTTAAGACTGAAAGGCGCTATGATAGAACTATAGGAAAAAAATTAAAAACACCAATATTTTAATTTACTTTCCTCTCCTATAAACGTTAATATTTATAAAAGTAACATTGCCCACTTTCAGAAACGCTAGAAAACCATTGGAAAATATTAAAAAACTCCACAATTTGAATTTACTCTGCTTTCCTATAAATGTATTATTATGCAAAAGTAACATTGCCCACTTCCAGAAACGCTAGAGAACTGAGCATTGGAAGACTGAAGAGGAACTGTGATAAAACTATAAGAAAAAATTAAAAAACCTCAAAATTTTAAATAAGGCATTGCAAAAGTTTTGAAAAATATTCCGCATATTTTACTACTTTAAAAATTAAATATTATCCAATTCCTTTAAAAAAGAAGTGAAATCATAACACAAACATTTCGTGTAAAAAAAAGCCAAGTACACGAAAATGGTATTCCGTAAAAAGAATTGAGATACAAGTAAAGCCAAGTTCTCTAATACAAATTTTGAAATGAACGGTTTTTACTTGTTTGGAAATGTTTTTCTAACCTTGGCTATTTTTTTAAAGCATCAAAATATTTTGGAAAACCATGCGTTCATTTTCTTTATATAATTAAACGAGCATCACCAGAGGCGTGGGCAGAAGTTAGAATAAGGAGGGGCCGATGTATAGCACAGTCAAAATTACAAAAGTTATGTTAACGTTATTATACAGGTGAGCCAAAAAAACCGGAAAAAATATTTTTCGTTATAACTTTAGAACTATACGACAGATTTTAATGAAACAAACTGCATTTTTTCTGTCATCGTAATCAATGACCCTTTAAGAAAGCTCGTTTATTATTATTTTTAATTGGTATACTTATAGACAAGTTCCATAATGCGCAACGGGGTTTATTGTGTAACGGTTTTTTGTTACAAACTAAAATGCTCTCGGTAGCTCAGTTGGGACTGAGGTCGTGGTGTTCACCTCAAAAAAAACTCAACAATATTCATGTGAAATAAATTAACTTTCTTTTGCCTAAAGGGCGCCAATACAAGTTTAAAAGTAAAATAGAAAGAATGTATCGAGATCTTAGTGAACCTTGTATTATTCACTAAGTATTAATAAAGATGGTGAATGTTTGATTAAAACGCAAAAGGTTTTTAAAAAAATAGTCTCTAATTATTTTTATCAGCAAACGACTTGCAAGAAGGAAATTTACAAAAAAATAAATATATAAGGATCTTTTATATCCTTGTTTCTTATCACAGAATGTTCGTTACTATTTATTTTTATTATCTCAAGAATGTAATTTAATTTCTATTTATAAAGAGTTGGTTTTTTATTTCAATAAAAGAATTTATCTTATTATTTTATGTTAATAAAAAGTAAGAAGAAAATACACGGACGATAAAATCAAGCCACACAAAAAAATTATCGAACTACCTAAATAAAAAGTATGTACCTATTTGGCTAAAAACAAAAAAATATAATATATTTTTGGGACCTAAGAAAAATTAATACCTTGGGAGGGTAAATGCGCATCTACTCAACAAGGGTGCATTGTTGCCAGATCTTAACAAGGGCAATAAATAGGTTTACCAAAAATATTAACAAATGATAACCAGTGCTATAAAAAAAGAAATATATCACAGTTAAATAAAATGGTTAGTAAAAATAAGTATTAAATCTTATCTGCCAAATCCCACGCTGGAGGTTGAGTCCTCAAGAGATTTGAGTAGGTAGTGTGGTTGGTACTTCAACAAAACAGATTTCAAAACGGGACAGCAAAACAAAAAGAAAGCAGTAACATCGGCTAGTACAACATGGCTTTTACTTCAGTAAACAATTACGGGCTTCTGCTCAAAGTATGTGTGATGTACGGGCTTCAAAACATATACGGATCCCCGAAAACGAGCTCCATAAAATGGAATGGGCTTCATAAAATGGAATGGCCTAAAAAGGTCATTGTTGTCTTAGAAATGCGTTTAAGTTTAATCAATTTTCAGAATAGTATTTTATGTTTCTATAGAATTAAAAGTTTATGTTCTCAGCAAAAAGTCTAATAAAAAAATTAGGCAAACTCACCAGTAATGAACAATGGTCCACCTTTTTAATCACACCAGCATTTTTCACGAAACTAACTCTGTTACAAAACACTGTACAATTTCTGTAAGTTTTACAACATTTTGAGTAGCAGTTATGCTTGGTTAAAATAAGTTTTTAATATATTTTATTAGCACATATTATAACGGTGTTAAAATGCTCTCTGAAACACGCAAAAATCCTGCGATCTAACGAGACCTTGCTATAGCAAAAACTAAGGTAGTTCGGTTACCATATAGAAGTTAAACTGCATCGAGAATCCGCATGTAACTGACTCTCTCGGCTACGTGCATTTGAAAAAAGACGGCGGGTTTCCCTGACCGAACAAAGCAGCTTGGATCAGTCTGAGTACAGCCGCGCGACGACGAAGTGGGGAACGTGCCGTAAAGCGACTCTAAACAACGCTTGTTGAAACAAATTTTATCATGAAGTACCGTGGTCCAGTGGACAAGGCGACAAAGGAAAACCCACGACAAGCGGACCACGGAGGATCGCTCCCTCGACGTTACTGTTTTTTTTTTATGTGGATAATTCTTTGATTTATTTTTAGTTGTACAGGGTCTTACAAGTATTTTAATTTTTTTTGTTAAAAACGTTACTTGCTATTAGGGTTAAAAAAAATCGTTACAATTGAAATCGGTTTAGTGGTTCCCAAAATAACAATTTTTATTTCAATCAATTTATTTCAATGAAATAAAAGGCATCATGGTAATAATCGATTGTTCTTTGAAGTTCTTAAATTCCAAACAAACAACTATTAAAACAAACATAAATTTTCTAAGAACTGTTAAATCGATTTGTGACCCATGTAGATGATTTACAAGAATTTTATAGCAAATCAAAAATTCAATTTAGTCCGCTATGTTGGATTTCTTAAATGCAAAAAACTTCCAAAGTTGGCTTTAAAAAGCAATCAATTGTAACTATGATGCCTTTTATTTTATTAAAATCGGTTCAGTTATAATGAATTTACAAAAATGAATGCAGACAAAATTGCCAAGGCAATCGTATACGCTGTAAAACCAACTTAAAAAAAGTCCACAATTTCTGTTAAAACATAAGAATAAGTGAGCCTCTAACGAGTTAAGTTTGTAACAAGATTCTGTTCGCTTTTTCCTTCCACATCATGAACCTTGTACTTTAATACAATCGGTTCAGCTAAATTTAATTTATGAGAAAATTAATGCATATAGAATTAGGGTAATCGTATAATCAATAAAACAATGGCTTAACAAAAAAACTATTTTTCGAGAACCACTTGACAGATTTTAATGATAACGTGGTGGAAACGGAGCTTTTCTACAAACTAAAACAAACTTTTCAGAACATAAGAATAAACGAGCCTCTTTGAAGAGCAAAAATATTTCTGCTAAAAGCCTGATTTATTACCTGCAAAGTTTACTTTGTTCCAATATAATGCCGTAGTTCAAAACTTATGAGACAAAAGAATTTTTTTGTTTTTGTAGGCCCAACCGGTATATTCGAGGGGGCCCGGGCCACCCGCCCCCGTGGCTGCACGCCTGTGTGTATCAGTTTAGTCTTTGGGCGTAATCTCTTAATTTTAACTTAATAATAATTAGTTGAAATCAATTATAATCGGTCCTTGTTAGTTCCGATAGGGTTTATAAATTTGTTTGTTGTAGACCCAGCAGCTTTCATAGTCCTTCAGATAAAACGATGTCGTTCTCGAAATCGAAATTCCTGCGAGTGAAGGCACTGCATAGGCAGGCAGGCCAAACTCGCGTATTCTGAATGGAAATGCATTTTCGCGAGAGCCGCATCGCATGCGGGACACGTTCTCTCGCTTCTGACATCATCACGGCATAACCCACTGGCAGTTTAAGCTCTTTGATAACATGACCTCTCCGTAATATTTCGATCGCTAAAAACCACAGTGGCGGCTCGTTACTTTACCAATAGGTAAAGTAGCATCGCTCCTTCCTTATTTCTCCTTTTATATCATTTACACATATAAATCAAATTAAAATATCCGTGGCGGCTCGTGGATTTTAATAAATTAATATAGGTCATTCTCGGTCATCGCTCTACCAGTGACGGCTGGTGACGTTATAAATTGGGAAGGGGCAGACATTTATATTGCATGGAAAAGATAGAGATAATCTAAACCTAAACAATTCTATTTTAGCATTTTACAAATAAGCAGCTACTTGGTGTGGTTTTTAGTTTATTTGTTTATAGATAAAGTCTCTTCGCCCTTCTTTTACATGCGCAAAGTGCTTGGATTAGCACCAGTTTCAGACTAATCATGGCCCTGTAGAGCAACCTCAAAAATCCCACAGAATTTTAAACATTAACTAACTATTAACGTACTAAGTATATGTCTATTTTTTGCCACATTTTCATTGTGTTCGGTAATGTTTTGCCTATAGGCACTGTTCAATTGGCACCTAATATCAGTCTTGCCTAGCACAGAAAATTCTATGTGGTTATTTAAATAAGTAGCACTTACTTTGTGTCTTTAACTTTTCACTAAAGTGCTTGATATCACACATTCCTTTGGCCACCCACGCAGGATCACTTCGTGGATTGTTCATAATAAGACAGATAAAGCAAAAAAGCATTTTGCTTTTCACAACCGGACAACCAGTTTTCAGCATCGTATAATTTTTTATTACTTGCACTAAAATTTTGGTTAATTTTTAGGATTTTTAGGTCTATGTGGCCTTAAAGATTTTATTTGTAATCGAAGTTCATATGTCGACGTATTTAAATTTGCACAGTTAATTATATAATCGACGGTATTTATTTCAATTTTGAAAACAAACAAAAATAAACAATAGACAGGTGACTACTGACCCTGACGTACCCCAAATCAAAACAAACTCATACGTCTTCACTAAGGATAGAACCGGCAACACGTAGGAGTGGGCAACGAACGGTTTGGCACGATGAATATTGCCGAAGTGAACTAAAACAAACATTCCGCCCGCCCCCGCGCGAGAACAGCCACCCAGACACCGCTGAAAAACGGGTAAAATTGATATCTTGTCCCGCGCGGTGCTGTCTCGTAATTATTTACGCTAAAAAAGTTTACCCAGTTAACCACAGACTTAATAAAAAAAGAACTAGACACGTCGTAAGGAAAGATTTAACTTTTTTTAAATAAATCAATTAATTAAAAATACTGGTTGTTTTCTAGTTTTGGGAGGGCACTGCCCCGTTGCCCTCCTTGTAGCAGCCGTTACTGCTCATTACAAAACACAAATTATGCCAGCGATGCACAGTGGTTGAAAACCGCATAAAACTGCCACATTCAATTTCTTTGGGTATAAATTCGTTACTACGAGATCGATTTCAAAGAGTTTTGGCTTGTTGGAAAGCTAAAGCTTCAGTCTATATGATTACATTACTAAAATTGACATGTTGCTAAAATTAAAGAAGGCAGACGTTTTTTAAAAATGCCATTTTTTGACCCCCTTGAAAAAAATTGCGCGTACCGCTATCATTTTTGATTTGAGTCTGTTAAAAAGCTTTATCCTTGTTGTGAAACTTGTTAAAATCGTTCATGAATTAAAAAAGATAGAATGAAATTAAAAAGGTGACTTTTAGCTAAGAAAATCATTCAAATTGACAATATTATGTATTTTACAGGGTTCGTCAACGATCGTTTGGCCATTGAAAATATGTGAATTGAAGTAAGATCTCTATTTAAATAAATGGCACTAAGAGAGATAAATAGTTTAGCGCTGTTGTCAAGTTAGCAATTCAAGAAAATGGTTTTCTTTTCGCGATCTAATGACGTTACTCTTACCGGCTGAGTAGGCCAAAGATGGCGGTGTATAAAATCCTTAAAACCCCTTGATTTTAATTGATGTAGCGCCATCTCTTAGATATCATTTGAACTGTATGACTAATAATCAAGACTGCAGATCCGTAATTAAGTGTACAGGTCGAGCTTTCTAACATCGCAAAAATGCTAAAGGAGGTTACTACACGCACAAACAAAATATTCCACAAATTCAACTTTATATAATACTTTGAAAAGTAACTATTACATTTCAAATTACTTTACAGGAATCTACTTAGAAAAGGGTGTAATTAATTACATTAAAAAATAACTTAATTATAAATTTCCTACTTGCAAAATAAAAAAAAGTAGTTGACAATTATTTTTTATTTATTTCTTTCACATTTTCATAATTTACGAAATGTGAAAATGCTTAATTTAGGAGGCCTATTCCTTCGCAATACATTTCGAACTTACCCCTTAAATTCAGTACGAAACGTGGATTGCCTTAAATAATAAAAGCAAAATAGCTTTTTACAAATAATAACAATCACTATATAACAATTTCATTATAATTGTAAAATAATTTTTCAATTATTTTAAAAACTTAAATAATTGCAATTACCATAACACCGTATTCCAACTTATTGTTTTTTTTTCAAGAGGAATGGCCCCCCCCATTTAATGGGCAAAAATAAAATTTTAAAAGGAGTAGTAAAACGTGACAAACATTTTTTTCTGCAGACTGAAACCATAGTAGAGTAAATTTGTAGGGCATTTCAAGAAAAAGCTGCAAAAAGGGTATATTTTTTTATATTTGGCATGGTAGTAGCTAACATCAGAAGCTAAATTTTTAATCGAGGATCCCCTGATTTCCGGCATCGGAATCCAAGATGGCGGCTGCCAAAGTTAAGAAAAAAAATTAATTCCCTGTTTTAAGACAAGTTAAATTAATTTTGAAAAACTTACTTTAAGTGGGACCTACTTAATTCAAAAATGTATAAAAAAATTAGATCTGTCACTTTAAAACAAAATGGCGGCTATATTTAAAAAAAATAGGTTTTCTTCGATATTTTCTTTATTTTTTGCGCGATATTTGTACACAGACACAAAGATGGCGTTTAATATGTCAAAAATAAAAGAGACCTTTATAACCTATAGACCAAATTAAATTAAAAAAAATTTTTTTTTGGATTTTATCAATAGTAAGCCAAATTATGTAAAAATTTTTAAAAATTTACAATTTGACATTAAACATTTCAAGATGGCGGCCGAAGTTCAGATAAAAAATTTATTTTTTTGTTCTTGTTTAACAGAACTAGTATTGCCGTGTAATATATCGATTTATTTTAAATAGGGGTCGCCGATTTTAAATATTTCATCATAAATGACACATGTCTATTATTATCCAAGATGGCGGCGGTCAAAATATAAATACAACAGTATCTTTTTGGTTTAGTAAATCTTTTTACCAAGATATGTAGTTTTATATTAATCTTAATTAGTTTTAAATTGTAATGTACAAAAAAAAATAGAATTTATTGATTTTTTAAAGATGGCGGCCGACAAAAGTTTAAAGAAACATTTTTGTTTAATTTTTCGATATTTAACAAAAAAAACGGAGAAAACCAAGACGTCAAGTTAAACAAAACACAGATATTTTAAATATGTCAAAAAAGTTGACATATGTCACGTGCCGGGTGATTTGAATAAATTGACATATTTTACTTAATAGCTATCTCCGTTAATATTGATCTAACAGTAACGTTTAAATTAGCAAAGTTAAATAATTTTTTCTAAATCATCAGAATCTGATGTCAAAAATGACATATGTCATACACTTGTCAAACTATTGACATATGGTTTATGTTTTTTAATTAGACACCCTGTATATAATGTTTTTAATTGATATGTTGACATTTAGACCAGCCGTTATTGAAGTATTTGCATTTTAATAACTTAAATAAACAATAAGGAAATAATTTTTAAAATGCAAATATTTCAAGAACGGCTGGACTAAATGTCAACATATTATATATTTTTGAAATCAGAAAAAGGAGCCCTAAAATATGTCAATTTATTCAAATACGTACATGACATATGTCAACTTTTTTGACATATTTAAAACATCTGTGTTTTGTTTAACGAGATGTCTTGGTTTTCTCAGTTTTTTTTGTTAAATTTCGAAAAAATAAACAAAAATGTTTTTTTTTACTTTTTCGGCCGCCATCTTTAAAAAATCAATAAATTAATTTTTTTTGTACATCACAATTTAAAACTAATTAAGATTAATATAAAACTACATGATATAAAACTACATATCTTGGTAAAAAGATTTACTAAACCAAAAAGATACTGTTGTATTTATATTTTGACCGCCGCCATCTTGTATAATAATAGCATATGTCATTTATTATGAAATATTTACAATCGGCGACCCCCATTTAGTAAAAATCAATATACTACACGGCAATACTACTTGTGTTAAACAAGAACAAAAAAATTACTTTTTTTTCTGAACTTCGGCCGCCATCTTAAAATGTTAAATGTCAAATTGTAACTTTTTATAAATTTTTACAAAACTTGGCTTACTATTGATAAAATCCGAAAAAATTTTTTGTAAAAATTTAATTTGGTCTACTGGTTGTAAAGGTCTCTTTTATTTTTGAAAAATTAAGCGCCATCTTTGGATCGGCTGTGAAACTTTTCATTTCATTTAAGCATGTTTAAAGAACTGGTCAGTAGCTTTAATATGAGGTATTAAAATTAAATATCGCACAAAAAATAAAGAAAATATCGAAGAAAAACGATTTTTTTAAAATATAGCGGCCATTTTGTTTTCCAGTGACAGGTGTAATTTTTTTTTACATTTTTAAAATGAGTGTATCCCACTTAAAATAAATTTACCAAAATTAATTTAATTTCTCTTAATACAAGGAAATCATTTTTTTTCTTAACTTTGGCAGCCGCCTTGGATTCTGAGGCCGGAAAAGGGGGGATCCTCGAATGAAAATTTAGCTTTTGGTGTTAGGTACTACTATGCCAAATATAAAAAAATATACCCTTTTTGCAGCTTTATTTTACAAATTTACTCTACCAGTAGAGGGGAGGTTTAGGGCTGTCGTACAACCCTACCCCCAAATGTGTTCCCCTATTCTGTTTCCTGGATAGTGTATGGTGACTTTTAGCAACTTGATTTCGTGAGCCGCCGCCAGGACATCGAAAACTTGACCGGCATTTATGCGCGACTTTAATAAAAGAGCAAGGTCATTGTGAAAGAAGAAATTATTAAAAAATTTAATTTTTTTCGATTTAATGATTCCTGATTAAAGCTAAAATAACGAAATAAATAATAATGACTATTTCTTCATCTTTTAAAAGTGGAAATCTTACTTTAATTGCTCCTGTTTAGTAATAAAAAACTATTAATGAATTTTGAGTCACAGCGGCAAACGCTCCTGAATATGCGCGTCTTTGGTCCCTCACTGATTTCTTGCTTTCCATAAGTTCATCCTTTTTTATACGCTTTTCATAAAGGCTAAACGTTCGAAGTAGAGCCCTGTATATTATCATAATAAAGTGTTCTGAATCGGCGCAGTAGCGACTTGTATAGTGATCAAAAACCATGTAAATTAAAGCCATCACTAAACCTTACTCAAATCTAAAACATCTGAATAGCAAATAAAATGATATTATTATAATTATATGTTTTTTTTTCATTAATTTGACGGTATTGATAATGCAGAATTAGTAGAATTAGTTTAGCGTACAGGCTGGCTAAAATAGCTGAAACTTAAGTATAGCTTTTTAGATATTGACTTGATTTACTTTTTAGCGAACCAATAACAAATGCTATGGTTATACATTTCTGTGAAATTAGCTCCATAGTACCAGCTGCTTAACAGTCAACTCCAAATAATTACAGTGGACCAGATAAACTATACTGTAACAATAAAAATATTAATAACCTTTCTACAAGCGCGGATCTGGGTCAAAATCTAGGAGGGGGGGGGGGGGGTAATAGTCGATGAAAAAATTATTTGTAATATAATATTTTTTCTAGGGAGGGGTAATTTTTCTGTTTGCCCTTTAATTGTTAACAAAAAGCACATACTATTTTTTTCTAGGGGGAGTAATTACCCCGTTACCGCTCCTTCAAATCCGCGTTTGCCCTTCTATTATTTGACTTGAAATTTGAAGCTGTTGTAAAGAAACCACTTCTCTGTTGTCGTTATATGGTAACATTTTGTTACAAACGTCAGTCGCGGAGGTAGGACTTTTTGATTTTTATAGAAGTGAATAGAAGCCAGGTTGGGGCTATTAGTCCCTATGTGCCATTAACGCTATTGTTAAATCTAGACTTCGGTAAACAGAAATCTGCCCAATTATTTTTTACTTTTGAGTGTAATTTTTTAATAAAATCGTTATTATTATTTACCTTTTTAGTCTTAACCAAGAAGAAATAAAATGCAAGATGTATAATTATGGCTGTCGCACCCTTTTTAGTTGTAGTAATTCGTCATTAATACAAGTTTTCTGTGTACAATTTCATTCCTCAATCCTAAGTCCATTGAATTTACCCCTTTACACACCACAAACACGTCTGAAAACCTCTTTATGCATCTGAAAACCGCATGTTCGAATCAGTTTAGATTTCAAGTTATGAATTTACCCCCTTTACACTCCTCAACCACCCCTTACTTCCGGGTTTTTGTTAATAAAATTGTATTGTCATGAGAACAAATCATAAATTTGAAAAATGCATGTTCGTATTTGTTTTACCAACCCCCTACCCCGATATCGGCTTATAAAATTATAGTGTCAACAGATCAAATCATAAATCTGAAAAACACATATTCGTATCTGTTACACCCCTCACCCATCCCCTTTCAAGTGAGGATCTGGGCCAGAATTTAGGGGGCGTCAACAGAAAAACTATGCAATTATGATTTGTTCTAGGGGGGGGGGGTTATTTATTAACTTAAAGTCCCTTTATATCCCTCACTCACCCCTACCACCGATTTTTGCTTATAAAATTGTATTGTCACCAGATCTCATCATAAATCTGAAAACCGCATATTCGTAAATTTGCTTTTGTTCCAAAGTTCCGAATTTCCGCCCTTTACACCCTTCATTCGCCCCCTTATTTCCGATTCTTTTCCCATAAAATTGTATTGTCATCACATAAAATCGTAAATCTGAAAACCGCATATTAGTATCTGTTTTGATTTCAAACTTATGAATTTATACAGTTTACACCACTTTACACCCCTCAACCACCCTCTCCCAATTAAATATTTTCATATTATTGTTATGTCTTTGGACCTACAATACTGTGCCAAATTTCAATAAAAACGGTTTACGGGAAGTGTGTCAAAAATGAATCACAAACTTTTGTAGACAGCCAGTCAGCCAGGCTCTGTGAAGTTAAATAAAATTCTTTAGTAGTTACTAATAGTTCAAAACGGCCTAAAACTACGAATATCCTATAGTTGAACGGCTTATAGTCAAAAATTGTGTCCCGCGGGATAGTTGTGGAAGATTTTTTAAAACTACCATAGATCGATTGGTAATAGAAGATAATAGATCACACAATTTTAGGTCACCGAGTGTTTGCCTCCAATTTGAGTAAGGGGGCCTATGTGACGTCGTAAATCCAAGATGGCGGCTTTTTTCATGTTTTTTCACAAATTTGGTAAATTACATTTACAGAAAAGCTATTAATATAATTTTGGTTATATAGTGAAGAAATCAACTTTATCCTCAAAAACTAAGATATGAATTTGTTTTTAAATACTAATAAATAAGTAATTCTTTTTACCCAAAATAAAAAAATTTAAAGAAGCTGGTTTAAGACTACCACAAGTCGATTGGTTATGAATCATTTAATATTAAGCCACTGGGTATGCGCCTGTGTTACGTCATAAATGCAATATTGCGATTTTTTCCATGTTTTTTCACGTTTGCTTTTAACTTTTACCACATCAACTTTACAGGAAAATTGTATTGGTTGTGATTTTTTCATGATACAACTGCGATTTAATCGTCATTCTAATAAGCTTTATATCTCAAGAACTAAAAAAGATATTGTTATTTTTTAAATACTAAAAAAAATTATAAAAATTTAAGATTGGGTTAGAAAGTCTTAGAAAAAGATATTTAATACACTTTTTAGTTTTAGACTACCCTCAATCGATTGGTGATGGATCATTTAATATTAAGTCGCCGGGTGGTTGCCTCGAATTTGAGTAGGAGGGTCTGTGTGACATCATAAATCCAACATGGTTTGCAAGTGAATACCAATTCTTAAGGTAAAGAAATTGGCTTTATATCTCAAAACATAACCAAGATATTAAGTTTTTTTTTGGTTTGTACTGTGAAAAAAAAAATATTGTGTGTGCTTAATGCCACACGGCAGAAGTGTAAACTTCAACAAGGCGAAATTAATAATACTGGCCCATAACATATTCTGCAAAGCGGACCGAACCGAACTCTTCTGTGTACTGGCCTTCATCTGCATCATCATATCGCTCGCTGAATGTTTCTCACAGTTAGTCGACTGAAGCCGATTTAACTCGAATGAGCGTTACATAGCCGAGCCTGACGGCTCAGTTCAATTCACTACCCACAAAAAGTGCTAAACGCGCCTAAAGAAGTATACACTTCAAAAAAAATAATATCTTTGATAGCTTTTAAGGTATAAAGCTAACTTCTTTATTATGTTAATTGTGGTTCACTTGCAAACAAAAACGTATGAATAGTTTTTTTGTAAAACCAACCAAGCGAAAGTTATAAGCCAAAGCTTGTATAAAAATGGAGAAATTACAACGTCATATAAGCCCTCATACTCAAATTTGAGGCAAACTCCCGGCGACTTAAAATTAAGTGATCCATCATCAATCGACTGAGAGTCTTAAATTTTCTTGATTAATCTTGAACTTTTATAATTTTTTTTATTAAAAAAAATAACAATATCTCTTTTAGTTCTTGAGATACAAAGCTCATTAAAGCGATGGTTTAATTGCTGTTCTATTGCGAATAAATCATAACATTTTCAATTTTTCCGTAAAGTTGATGTGGCAAAAACGAAAGTTTGTGAAAATAAATCGCAATCTCGGGTTTATGACGTCACAGTGGGTCTTACCTAAATTTAAGGCCAACACACTACGACTTAAAATTTGGGGTAATCTTAAACTTCCTTTCAAATTTTTTTTTGGGTAAAAAAAAATTATCATCTTAGTTTGATTTAAGTCGCCCGTTGGTTTTAAGATCCCCGACTTGACGTTAAGTGAAGTGAACTAAATTTATTATTTTCACAGATGCTGCGTCCCACGGGTATTTTTTTTCAACATTACTTAAAAATTACTACTGTGCATGTATTGTATTCGAATAGCCTTATTTTTAGTAGTCCCCACAGTAATTACTGCCTTTCAGATATTCTTTCGAGTTTTGGTTTCCAATTCGGAATGGTAATGAGCACCGTTCATTCGGCCGATGGGAGCCCATGGCCTTTTCTCACGAACACATTTTTGTAAAAACAAAATCAGGAAGAAGCATACACGTAACGAACGTGGGTTTATTTTTATTGTATAAAAAAATTCTTGTTTGCTTTTCCGAAGAATTTGACTTTAAAATGTTTTGAAATTATTAGTCAGGACGTTCACAAGAATAAATAAATATTATTTATTCTTGTTGTACTGTCTTACTTCCTTAGCTCACCATACTACCAAGTCGGCTGGCCAAATTTAAAACAAAATAACTGCAGATTTATCAAAATCGAAAAAAATCAACTATAACAAAAACATTTCATTTAGAAAAAAGCAAAGTACCCGAAAATGGTAAAAAGGAATTGAGATAAAGTAAAGCCAAGTTTTCCAATACAAATTTTAAAATGAAAGGTTCTTAATAGTTTGAAAATGTTTTTTTAAACTAATGCTATTACAGCCAAACTTCTTTATGTTCAATTTAGCACTGTGTCAGTAGTCAAGAGTCATTTGCAGCCGTAATAGCCAAATTTAGATAAACATTTCCAAACTAGGAAGAACCTTTAATTTTGAAATCTGTATTGTATAACTTGGCTTTACTTTTATCTCAATTCTTTTTACCATTTTCGCTCACTTGGCTTTTTTTTACATTAAATATGTTTGTTCTGATTTCTTTTTTGAAAGGATTTGTATAATATTTAAGTTTTAAAGTAGTAAAATATGCGGAATATTGTTCAAAACTTTTGCACCGAACCTCCATGCACTGCGACCACATATGGATCTATTGTGCCCACGTACCTGCATACTGAGTTTGACTAAAGTGGCATATTTTTTTTCCATCCAGCACATAAAAAAACCCTGCAGATTACAAAAATAAATGATAGGCTTAACAATTTGGCTCAAAGATATACCACTAAGGCCTCTGCATTATTAGCCATTTTGCAATGCCTTAAGTAATAAAAATGTTGAGCTTTTTTAATTTTTTTCCTATGGTTTTATGATAGTTCCTATCAGCCTACTAAACTCAGCTCTCTAGCGTTCCTAGAAGTGGGCAATGTTACTTTAACATAACCTTACATTTATAGGGGAGGGAAGTAAATTAAAATTTTGGGGTTTTTAATTTTTTTTCTATCTCTAGCATTTCTGGAAGTGGGCAATGTTACTTTTACAAAAATTTGTGGGAAGCAAATTAAAATTTTGGGGTTTTTACATTTTTTTTTCAAATGTCGTATCAGTCAGCCAAAGCTTAGGTCTCTAGCATTTCTGGAATTGGGCAATCTTACTTTTACATAAATTTACATGTATAGGGTAGGGGACTAAATTAGAATTTTGGGGTTTTTTGATTTTTTCCAAGGGTTTGGTCTGGTCTGGAAGTACAGTAGAATTTTGATGATCCAAACATGAAAGTCCATGAAACTTGAAAGGGCTGTTAACTTTATAAAAATCTACGACTGTGCAAAGTTTGAGTTTCGTCGCTCATTCCGAAGTAGAGTTTTAGATCGGTCAAATATGTGCTAAAATGTTTCAAGAAAAGATGATACAGAAGTTTACACGAACTGTCGATGCCGTGCCCCCAGATTTAAAGTTTTTAAAAAGCATGGGAGTATATATAGTAGAAACTGTAAATTTTAAAATAACTAGATTTTTCCAAAAATGTCAGTTACTTTGTTTTAATTTTGGGCAGCTGACGCGACGTACATTGGTCGAATTTTCAGAAAAGCTGGCCATAATAAGGTTATAGGTTACCCTAAGGATAAAACCCACATTTAAAAATGATATGTAGGTTCTTAAATCGATTTTAAACAATATTTGTATTAAGTATTTAATTATTAAAAACTTAAAATCATACAGCGTGATCAAAATTAAATATAGCTACATTTTTCTAATAAATTTCTTATGAATTTATTTTTTTTTCTAAATATGAAAATAAATCAACATTTGTTTGAAGTTATTAATATATAAATATAGTTGTTATATTTAAATAAAAAACTAGCAATATACAGGGTGTCCCCTTAAGGATGACTGCTGAATTTATATCAGACACTAATATTGCTATTACTATGACGGGATATATTTTGTTATTAGGTCGGGCTTTGCGAATTTACATAAAATATATGTTTTTGTTATTAATAACATCCAAGAATTATATCATGTTCATATTCCTTAAAAAAAATTGCATTATTTTGTAAAAAATATTGATGGGTTAGTATTAAAGAAATTTAAGCTTTAGGTAGAAAATTTGTTGTTTTGAAAAATACAAATTTGGACAAAATATCTAAAGCATTAACATTTTCGGGGTTTTTTTTAATACGTAAAAATAAAAATAATTTTAATTAAAAATATTAAAAAAAAGGAATAACTTTTTTGTATCTAGAAAACGTTTTTTTCATAAATAAAAAGTAAATTATTAATTTACTTTTACTTAATAATATAATATTTAATAATTAAAATTAAAAAAATTAATAATCTCCTGGACTATTTTATTTAAAAAAAGTGGTTTTTAATTAAATTTTTAATTTATACAAAAATAAAATAATCATTTTAATAAATATACATTAAAAATATTGTGCAAAACCCTTAAACAATTTTAAAAATCCCATCACAAAATCATTTCATGTAAAAAAGCCAAGTCAGCGAAAATGATATTCCGTAAAAAGAATTGAGATAAAAGTAAAGCCAAGTTCTCAAATACAAATTTTAAAATAAAAAGTTTTTACTAGTGTGGAATATTTTTTTTAACTTTGCTAGATAAATAGCTAAACTTTTAAATGTAATTAAAATTTTTACAAAGTATGTTGTTGTTTGGCAATAATAAATAAAATACTTAGCTTATTAATAAATTAAGTACTTAGCTTATTGGTCCCTA
Source organism: Aspidapion aeneum (assembly GCA_963576565.1). Taxonomy (NCBI): domain Eukaryota; kingdom Metazoa; phylum Arthropoda; class Insecta; order Coleoptera; family Brentidae; genus Aspidapion; species Aspidapion aeneum. The sequence goes on from OY755038.1 coordinate 53,621,306, forward strand.
TGTAGAGGTTATTTGACCGCACGTGCGCAGTGTACTTTCTTAACCTATAAGTAGTTAAAACTAACCAAGTAGGCCATTCGACAAGCCATTGTAATTTTTAAAATTCATTATTTTTGCCAATTCATTAAACTTGAGAAATACTTAAAAACTTAAAAACCAAAAAATGTTGACCAAACATTAATTGAATTTTGAATGTTGTCTTTGTATGTTGACATACACACAGGGCCCTCCCCGTACCATACTGGATACGGTATGTTGCAGGATATAGCATTTTTAAATTTTTTAATTTATTTTTGTTATAGTTAGTAATTTGTTTAAAAAATGCTAGTGAATTAATTTAAATTCCCTACTACTACACGAATAAAACGGTGCTTTTTGAACCAAAACACCAACTGACATACAAAAACATTAATTTACCTCGTAAACCATACTAATTTGGCTCCACTGAATCCGGCGGTTTATAACCAACAGTATATTACCTACCATCAAAAACTTATCATTAATTTGGCTCGAAATTATGAGGTTGTTATTTAGGAAGTTAATTGGCAACCGCGATGGGCATTATTATTATTACAATTTTTAAAGGCAGACAGCGAATCAAATGAATAATAATAACTTTCAAAATAAGGCTCGCAACCTGTATTATACCAGAAATAAAATTTCGGACTTCCTTGTCGTTATTTATTTTTAATTTTTAGTGTTTAAAATAAATAAAAGACAATGGAAGTCCGAAATTTTATTTCTCTACTCAATCATTGTCTACGAGTTTCAAACAAACTGTATTAGACCATGTGCAGACTATGCAACTTTACCGTGCATCCCGAAAAGTTTTATGTATTTTTGGTGCTCACATCACGCAACTTGTCACAAATATAAACCACGCATCAAGTTGCGCAAAAATTGAATTTTTTCTACTTTTAGCAAAAAGTTGCATAAATGCTGTGTGTTTACTGAATCGCGATATTCTGTGATTAATGCAATGAGACAAATTGGCGTTATCGGTCGGGTCGTATTGTTTTTATTTCGACGATTTCGTATTTACGAGAATGGCGAAAGTTTCTAATTGTGATAGCATTAGCGTGCAATATATAAAAATAACGGAATTTTCTTCTTTACCACAATGGGTGAGAATAGATTAACTGCCCTCGCAATGTTATCCATTAAGAAAAAATGATTCAAAAAAGGACAGACGCCTTCATTTTCAATATTTTACCTGTTTCTAAAATAGAAAAACTAATAATAGATAAATAATATCAAACTAAAACCGAGGGCACGGCAGTGCCTCCCCAAATTCACGCAACTGCTGTACCATCTTTTCTTGAAACATTTCAGCCCATATTTGACCTATCTAAAACTTTACTTCGAAATGAGCTACAAATCTTAAACTTTGCACAATCGTAGATCAGTAGCGGCTCGTGACAGTAAAGTTTGTGAGTTCTGCCGATAGGGTATAAAAAATGCTATTTTTTTACAGTCTCCAGATCAAGTGTCTATTATAAAAAGTAAAAAATTTCTCTTGTAACAATCCTTTTATACGATTTTCCCAGGCTTGAACCAAAGTTTTCTATTAAAATATCGCCCTTCTTCTTTCAGTTTTAGTTTTTCTTCATAAGTAAAGAGAGATAATTTTTTTACATTAATTAAATTATCCACTTGATATGGTACGGACATGTACAACGGATCAACGACGAAAGATTACCAAAGCAGGTCCTAGAATGGTAACCAATAGGGCGCAAAAAAAGAGGGCGTCCTTAACTAGAATGGCAACAGTCAATCCAAAGATCAATGAGTCAAAAAAATCTGACAGAGGATGATTGTCAGGATCGAAGGAGGTGGAGAATAGGCGTCGGACAACGTAGAAAAACGTTCTAAACCGACATAGTAGTATTAAATTATCCACCACATTCCTTGTGACACAATTATACAAAAACAAACAACAACCACGACCATAACCTCCCGCTCATGCGTTTGGCATCTTCTAAATAAATAAATGCGCCTGCAAACACGCAACACTGAGCCCGCCCGCCCGGAATTGTACTGGAACTGTAAGTTTTGCAGCTCTATTTTTGCCCAGATTTCGCTATCTAAACCCAGGAGCAAGTGCGGTGCGGGGCGAAGGAAGTGTCTCCTAGCCGAGCACAGATCTCGTTAGCCGCCCAGCTACGTTGTGTTGCAATTTAGCAGCGCAACAATGCCAATAACTTCATTTGACCGACTTGAAAATGCGGCCTTCGGCGACGGCGCGAGGCGTCATACTCAACACACGTACGCGATTTGAAGGCCTACTATACCAACACCGGACCGAAAATATACTGCTATTCCAATAATTTTAGAAATAAAATAATTATATTAGAAAAATAGCAGCGGCTGAAAAATAGTCAAATAATGTGAAAGTTTTGGGGGTTCTGCAGCTCTGCAGCCCTTATGCACTAGCCGCCCCTGTCGTAGATCTTCATAGAGTCAACAATCCCTCTAAGTTTCATGGGCTTCCATAAAGTAGTAAAGTAGTTACGATATTTCAAAAAACGTCGAAATTGTATGTATAGATCATCAAAATTCTACTGTACTTCCAGACATGCTACAAAGCTGAAATTTGGCAGACTAATAGAAGTTATGACCAAAAACAAAAGTAACATTCCCCACTTCCAGCAACGCTAGAGAGCTGAGCTTTGGCAGACTCATAGGAACTATGATAGAAGTATAGGAAAAAAATAGGCGGATAGAACGTAAGATAAAACTATAGAAAAAAAACACCTCAAGAAGTAACACTGCCCACTTTCAGAAATGCTAGAGAGCTGAGCTTTTTAAGACTAAAAAAGACTAAAAAAGGCACTATAATAAAACTATAGGAAAAAATTTTAAATCACCAAAATTTTAATTTACTGAATGATAAATATTTTTCAAATCTTTTGCAATGCCTTTTTTAACATTTTGAGGTTTTTTAATTTTTCCTAATGGTTTTATTATAGTTCCTATCAGCCTTACAAAGCTTACCTCTCTAGCGTTTCTGGAAGTGAACAATGTTACTTTTACATAACTTTACATATATAGGGAAGGGAAGTAAATTAAAATTTTCCTTTTTTTTACATGAAATCTTTTTGTTATGATATCTAATTTTTTTAATTATTTGAAATAAATTATATAATACAATGGCCCACGATGCAAAGTGTGGGTAAATTTTAAAAGTTTTAATATTGCAAAAGTATAGATAAATGAACAATTTATCTATAATCATAACCTATTTTCTAATCACACTTGCGAAAGTGGACAAAATAATTAGTTAAAGTCAATTATTTAAAACAGGTAAAATTATCTTTAGGTATTACAGAGATATACATTTACGGTATTTGTTTAAATAAAATTTTCATCTTTTAAAATAATTAAATTAAAACTGCTATGCTTACAAAAATTTTTTTTTAACTTTTCTTAAGGTTATAAAAAATTGCAAAGATTTGCAAAGTCTGGCATGTATCTTAAATATTAGTCCAATGAATCGACAAAAAGGTAGCAGAAATATTTTTTGCTACTGGCTGCTACTAAGGGTGCTGTATTTTTTAAAATAATATATTTCAATCTTAATAATTTAAAATACATTGGTTGCCACCCCCGGTTAAGAGGTGCTACATCTTCTCCTGTTTTAGTACCCTTAAAACCAGTATTGCCGCCATTTGGACAAATAATAAATGTGACATCAACGTCAAAAATGACGGCGGCAAGGTGTCAAAAATGGAGGATATGAGGCCTATTATTCGGTGGTGGCGAGTAAGGTCACTGTATAGCGAAGTTTTCGTATATAGTGACCCTAATAGCGAGTGGTTAAGCGGAAATTTAATTAGACGAAGATGAAACCGACTTTGAATTGTCATCTGATGAAAACAGTGAATAAAAAATTGTTTATACTTATTTGTGTTTAGTAAGTATTATTTTATTTTCGACGATGTATATCGCAAGGTTTTTATTATATTAGAAAATAATTTTTATTTAAAAAAATATTATGATTTTATTGATATGTGTGATAAAATCTGAACATCCGCGTACTTAGGTGTTCACATCTGTGTAGGCTATAGCCTTAGCCTCCTAATATATATTTTTTAGTTATTTGTGGTATAATAAAAATAATCAATATTAAAAAAAATTATTAAAATAATAATAATAATAATAAAACTTATTTAAGACTAAACTTTAAAGAATATATTTTGCAAGGATTAGTAAATACTATATACAAGGTCGTATCCAGAAAAAAATGGGGGGGGGGGATAAAAAGTTTTTTTTTAATTTTGTGAAATTTTTTTGTTATTTTTATTGCTGAGAAATCTCTTTAAACACCTTATAGGATACTTTAGGGGGAATCATTGACTTCTATACCCTACGGGTAGACCCGGCATGGGCCAAAATTGCCATTATATCAAGCTTTTATCGCAATTGACCAAATACAAGTAAGAATTTAATGAGCAAAATAGGGATGAAAATAGAATTTCGGTTTGGTGAGTCCGGAAACATGCAACATCGCAAAAATATTCTATTTGCTTGTCCTGGATAAAAAAGGGCAGTGGCGGCGCAAAATAAAAATTTTGAATTCCACTAGAATTTTTTTATCAACAATTTTCTGTTTGAATAATAAATAATTCATGAATACTTACTTGTGTGTGTTTACAAAATTCTCTTCAGTAAAAAAAAAAGAGTAAAAAGAATTTCTAAGCATGCTAAGTGCAGTGGATGTATTAAAATTATTGTTTTCATCTTAGAACTTTACAAATGTTGTACCTTCCAGGTAAAATATTTTCTTTCTTTGAACAAGGGTCTTCTTCAACTCTTCTTTTCTTGGGTGGACTACAAGTTATGCTCGAGTCAGATGAAATTTCGGAACTAAAAATTTCAATTCGGAATGGGACAACCGGGCGCCGGGCCAACTCGGCGCCGCCAACAGGGCGCCACGCCGGGCCTAATGGGCGCCGGGCCAACTCAGCGCCGGACTATTTTTTTTTCGATAAAATGTGCAGATAAAAACAAAATAAATATGTTATTTATACAAAACTTTCAACATCTATTAAGTCGAGTGTTGAAATTTGGTAGGTGTAGTGTTCTGCGACTTGAAACACCGCCAAGTTCCATATTCGATACATATCGATGCATAAATAAGAAAGTCCGCCATTTTGGATGCGCCATTTTAATTTTTTTAAGTTTGTTTTTCATCTGCACATTTTATCAAGAAAAAATATTTTAGTCCGGCGCCCAGTTGGCTCGGCGTCAAGTTGGCCCGGCGCCCAGTTGGCCTGCCGCCCAGTTGGTGGCGCCGAGTTGGCGGCGCCCAGTTTTCCTAGACTGCAACACATTTCAGGGGTCTGGTACGTTTTACCACCTTTCTTAAAACTACGAAGTTTTTTGAAAAATGATAATTTTAGACGATTTTATAGTGATTTCTAAAAAAAAAATTGCGGACTATCGTTGATTTTGTTAAAAAAATTGAAATTGAAACATTCTTAAAACCCCATTAAAACCCATACAAATTGCTACAAAAGAAGCATTTTCTCATTTCAAACTGAAACAAAACGGTCCCTGACGTCTATCAGCTGTCAACAAAAACTTGAAATAACTAAGGTCACTGATCGAAATCGGGTCAGTTTTTTTGGTCCTTTTATGAAAATGCACAATTTTTAAAAAAGCATGAAATTCAAAACAAAATCAAGAAAACTATGATTCCTACATTTTTACAAATAAAAATTAGTTTAATTGAACATTATATCAATTTTTATTCCTTAAAACACTAAAAATTAATAATTATTTACTTTTTTAAAATTTATCGAAGGTCTAACTGAACAAAAGCAAACTGAACATATCCGTATCGAAATGAACCAAATCAAACCGAATCTAACGGTTCGGTTTGGTTCGGTTCGATTTGCTTAAACTGAACCGAACCTAACCGAATATAGCTAAACCTAACCTAAACAATCCTAGCGGAACCTAACCGAACATACTCAAACTGAACCAACCTAACCCAACCTAACCCAACCTAACCCAACCTAACCCAACCTAACCCAACCTAACCCAACCTAACCCAACCTAACCCAACCTAACCCAACCTAACCCAACCTAACCCAACCTAACCCAACCTAACCCAACCTAACCCAACCTAACCCAACCTAACCCAACCTAACCCAACCTAACCCAACCTAACCCAACCTAACCCAACCTAACCCAACCTAACCCAACCTAACCCAACCTAACCCAACCTAACCCAACCTAACCCAACCTAACCCAACCTAACCCAACCTAACCCAACCTAACCCAACCTAACCCAACCCAGCCCAACCTAACCCAACCTAACCCAACCTAACCCAACCTAACCAAACCTAACCTACCTATTGTTAATAAATATAGTAAAAGTTGTTAGGTTTATGTCCAGGGGGTAACCATTGTCCATAATCGTCGGAAATCGAGTTAGGATTAGTGTATGCGACCATAAACATTGAGTGGCGAGTGAGTGTTTGGTCTTCAATTTTTTTAGGGAAATTTTTCAAAATCTTTTTTTGCGCACTCTGGGCACCCTAATAACCGTAATCTAGTCACCCTAATCCATCGCAATCAAAGAAAATGGGTAATCGAAGTGTCACAAATTTTTTGTTGGTTTCTATTCTTCTTTTATATTATGTAGGACAAAATTATTAATTAAACTAAGTGACCTTATTAAGTAAGACAGCATGATAGTCAAATGACATTAGAAGGACATAAACATATGATACCGGCCTGTAGACCGGTCGCGGTGGTCATATAATAATAAATATATACTTTCGCGATGAAAGACCAAAATTTAACTTAAAATTACTGTAAAGTCCGCAAAAAACATTAAATTTATCGAAATTTATAAAAACATAGATCAGTGTGTGTAACAATTCATCAAGATGTATGAAACTCGACCGTGACATGTCAAAAGTTTGGTTCGAAAAAACAAAAACAACTGGATAAAAATCGGTATGTAAGCATTTAAAAAGAAATCATTTTTAAGAAAATCAAATACTTTTTGTTAATTTTCATGCAATGCAAAAAAAAGTGCGGGGAAGTGACACTTTCTGAATCAAAATGTGTGAGGGTAAAATCGCACGGTCGCAGAAAAAACTATCTATCGTGACGCTACTGAACTTTCTCGTGTTTTAGGAAAAACTATCCGTCAAGACGACTTACCCATGAAATGTTGTTTTTTTATGGATTTTTTTTTCTTCTTTTGCACAAAAAACAATTTTGGACCATGTTTAAACTCAAATAGTTACTTCTAAACTTGTTTTTAAACGTTTTAAGATTTCTTTTTGTAATATTCCCGCACAAAATTAAAAAAAAATCATTTCCGTACTTAGACAACATTGTCTATCAGTTTTCCCTGTATACATGGACTAACAGGTAGAATCACTCAAAATACGGCAGGTGGATTAAAGGTAGCCAGCTGCTTTTCTGTCGCACTTATGCCGTCAGTGTGTAAGAGATAAAAGTACCCTTATATTATCTAGGGTATTATTAGCATGCAAAATCACCCTATCTTTGTCCGTTTCACATGTTCAATAATGTCTATCTCTGTTTTTATTGTAAAAGAAATACCCGACCATAGGAACCAAATTGGATAGGGTCAATAAAAAATGCCTTGTCTTTCCGTCTCTAACGCCCTTTTAGGGCGTTATACAACTCAATGGGGGGAATTGATCTTCCTCCCCTGACTACGGCTTTGAAACTATACCTACTTACTTTCTATTTTAACAGTTTTAACTAGTTCCCAACGAAAGCCTCAAACCATCAGTATAATTCAATGCCGGTAGGGGTATTTTCCCTTGGAGTAGTTGTTTCTGCTGGTTTCACACAAGAAGTAGATATATTTAGTAAGGGAAGATTTAACTTTTTTTAAATAAATCAATTAAAAATACTGTTTGTTGTCTAGTTTTGGGAGAGCACTGCCCCGTTGCCCTCCCTGTAGGAGCCGCCACTGCATACCCGCAGTCAAGGTCCAAGTAATTTTGATGAGTAACAATAATATCACATCATAATTAATTCAAGCGTCTTGGACAAAAATTTCGTAGAAACTGATGGTTTTTTAAAGATATCTAGATTTCACTAAAAATGAATGGGTGAATTTTAAGTTATGTTAGTTATGTTAAGTTATCACAGTTTGTCTTCGTCGGGTTAACATTCAGAATTATAAACATTTTTTATTTAATGAAAACCAACAATTTACTGTTGGATTGGATGTCGTGCAAGCATTCGATTTCTAAAATAAAACGTTAAATCTTTGCACTTGCTGATGGATTTTGCGGTTGCGTTTTGTCTCAACATGCAACAAATACGAAGACTGCTGATAAACATGAAACCTTCAGGAGAGGAAACCGAAAAAACCATTTTAAAATAACTGTTATTTGAAACCAACCATGTTGCGAAAGATAATGTGGTTTTTTTTCCGCGGTTAAGACACGATAGGCAATGTAAGTAAGTACTGGTTGATTTAAATTTCAAATGTGGTAAATAAATTTTTATTTTAAACAAAAACATTGTACATAGTTTCAATTATTCTTAGGTGCAATTATTTTGGTTTTCCATTCCACATTTAATCATAAAGGACAAAAGAAAAATCGTAGAAAGATCACAAAGGACTGTTATACCAACAGTGCAATGTAAAAAACAGAATTACTAATATTATTAAAAAGGTCCTTTATCAAAACAAGCAAAACTGTCTGCGCTCAAAAAAGAAAATCGTTGAAAAACAGAATCGCAGTCGTCTTTTTTCAGAACCGAAAATAGTCGTAAAGAGGACTGGATTGCGACAGAAGGGCGCTAATTTAAGGAAAAATATAAATTTGTAATGTTTTTATTTATTTTTGGGAATAAAAACTATTATTCTTTCCCCCAATTGAAAACATGGGAGAATATCCTAGTAGCCATCAAAAAGATGGACCGTATTACTGCATAGCAATTTAAAATTAACTCTTCTCCGTTTGCTTAAAATGTGCTATAATAGTGCCAGCCCCTTTTTACGATATTGTCCTTTATGATTTTCTACGATTCTGCTACTATCTTTTATGGGCCCCCATAGTTTATTATAAAGGACAAATAAAAAATCGTCTAAGATCATTGGAGGAAAATGGCATAACAGTATCATGTTAAAACCGGAATTATTAATAACCGGACATTATCAAAAACGTCATTTTTCAAAACAAGACAAGAGTAAAATTGAAATTCTATATAACGTCTTTTATCAAAACCGGACAAAATCATAAAAAGGGGGTCGGGCCTAGCTTCTGACGTTTACCTAAAGAAGAAGGGTTCTGATATTGTCCTTCAATGCAAATTTTTTACTCCCATGCCTAGAAAGGAAAGAAAACGCCGTATCTACATAGGGATTGCTATAGTACATACGGCATTTTCATTAAGCAAAGCCCATCCAGAAAAAGGGTCAGGTGTTGGCCGAGAGGTTCGGTTTGGTTCCGTTAACACCGATTTCGACGTCTCAAGCGAAGGACAGGGGAGCTGATTTAAAAAAACAGACATTTTTTTGTTTTTTATGTATTTTTGGGTCCAAAAACAACGTTATTATTTGGTGCCGATCTAAATTTGCCACCAAACTTCCATGAGACCGATTTATATGAGAGGAAGAGAGACGGAACCAATATACATAAAAAGAAAGAAGAGTGGCTCATGCTAGACCCGGCCCCTTTTTATGATTTTGTCCTTTTTGATTTTGTCCGATCCGGTTTTGATAAAAATCTATATACTAAACTTCAATTTTGCTCTTGTCTTGATTAATGACGTTTTTGTATAATATCCGGTTATTAATTACTCCGTTTTTACCATTGGACTGTAATACCATTTTCATTGATAATCTTAGACGATTTTGTTTTTGTCATTTACGACGATGGATAGGGATTCTTAATGGCAAGGAGGAAACTTTGGCTAATTAAAGCTTTGCTCGAGTTTGCCGTGAATTGATAATTTTTAGTTATATGTTTCCTTGGGTGGCAAACAGGTTGGATTCTCTTCAAATTAAGTTCGAGCAATAGTCTTTTTCTAAAGCTATGAAAGAGAAAGAGACATCCGAACATTCGAAAGAGGTTAATTATTATAGAATATCTATACGTCAAATGACGTCATCCCAAAGTTATCAATTCGTATAGGCTCGCCACGCGGCCGGCGCCGGTCTATGTGACATAATAGAATAGAATAGATAGCAGGGACTTATTGGAATAAAACCTGACTTTATTTTAGAGTCGACTTTAGTTTGACACATTTACACAGAAAACTAACAGCTGACCTCTCAAAATTGACATTCCAAAGCAAAATTTAATAATAAAGACGCTAACTTTCATTTCATAAATATCGACACTAATAATTCTGGTTTTTAAATACACCAAGGCCGAATTTTGAAGCAGAGCAGCTGCTTTTTATATGCAAATCTGTCACTATAGGGTCGATGTTTAAATAAGCTCAGGTTTTATTCCAAGAAGTGTCTAGCATTTCACGTCGGGTTAATGCAATGAGGGACAAATTCTGTTACGATCATGAGTACTGTTTTTCGTTTCATCTGCCTGCCTTTTATTTTTACTCTGGTAGTTTGTTTTGTATTTGTAGATGTCGCCACTTATGTGAACGTATACGGTAATACAGGCATTATTTATTTATCTCTCTTACCAACATCGTAAATGAAATTCATATACTTCTGTAGCTTTACAAAAGTCTCACATTGACAATGCAGTGTTCTGAAGAGTCCCTTAAGGACGAAACAGTTAAAGGACATATCATAATTTTGGAGATAACTTTTTGACAGTTAGCAACTGTTTACCATAATAAATAACATAGGCCAACAAAAAAAAGTTGTCAAAAGTTGTCTCAAAGATAATGGTATGGGGTTTAACTGTCAACACTTAATAGGTGTCCATTAGTTCTTGGACCCCCGTGGGTGTATAGCTTTCAAACTGCCCACGAAAAAATACAAGAGAAATAAAATCTTTCACTTCTCGCTAAGCCACGAAAAATTATTGTTTTTTTTATTCATGGGTACTAAACTTCACGTTTGTAGTTTTTTTTTAGATTATTTAACCTGTGGGACAATAGAATTCCAGACCATTCATGCAACCTATATTCTGCATTGTGGTATTCTCCTAGAGAGAGCATTTTTTTCTTAATGTGTAGTGAGTGAGAAACAGGCAAAATTTAAAATATTTTATTTTTCGTTTTAATAAATTGGATGTAGCTTGAGAAGAAGGACTTAAAATTGATTACATATGACTACCAAATTCCTTTTTAAAGTCCAACGTTTCATTTGTTTTATTTTACAGCATTAAAAATAACGACTTTATACGGTAGGTTTTTAGAAATTTCTACTTTTTTCACTTACCTCAATTCTTTGTTGGCAAATTTAAAAAAAATAGAATAATCAGCCTAACTTAAACTGTACATAAAAATCTATGCTTTAAAGAAACATAAATTTATTATTCTATTGCCCTAGCCATTATTTAATTATGGTATGATTCCCATCTTCAGACTTTCTCTATAGTTGCATAGTTTATAACTTGGTTCATTGTTTCTAAGCATAATACATATAACAGTCTAGGCAATGTTTATACGACATGTAGCATGTTTGTGTGTAGTACGTTTCATGTGACATTGTTACACAAACATTACATGCCCATTGTGTTTCGTTTCGACGACACGGCGACATTTATTTGAATTACATGCCATTAAACTCGATTTGAAATAACCCAGAGAAATGCTCGGAACACATTTTTGGCCGAGGCCGAGGCCGAGGTAATAAACATAAATGGAAAAAATAACACTAAAATAAAATGGGATTCGAATAGGGTTACCAGATCCTAAAAACAAAACTGCAGTCATATTTCTTCCAAAATATTATATCGTGAAATACTTGGATGTTCAAAATTTTATTAGTTAACTTTTCTCAAAAAGTTGTTTTATTGTTTAATACTACTATGTCAGTTTAGAACGTTTTTTTACGTTGTCCGACGCCTATCACCTACTTTGATCTTGAACTCTCGTCATATTTCTTCCAAAATCCAAAAATTTACTAATTCGCACTTTAATTTGTTTTTGAAAGATTCTGATATACAAAGTCTATTTTTCTTATATCATAAAAGAATTCCGGTACCCTTATTCTATCTTTGAAACGACATCAGATTCGGCCTCAAAATCGAGGCTAATATTTGAGAACCTGCAAATTGCCAGCTCAGTAAACCCCGAAATTCAGTTTTCTTTTTTAGACGTGGTCACCTCCATTTCTTTGCCTCCAATATGGGTTAGGCTGAAATATTAAGGCAGAAACTATCTTTACCTTCAGCGGATTTGTTCTATGAATCTTCTTTTTCTAAATCGTTAAATTTTTCTTTTAATTCTAAAAATCCCGGGCTAGGTATATGTTTTCATAGCGACATAAAAATTTGCGTCGAAACCAGACACAGAGTCCAAAGACTTTTACCATTTTTTTATAGATCATCAATTCCAGTTCACCACTTTCCATTATAATTAATTTGGTTTGGTGTGGTTTGCTTAAACTAAGCTTAATAAGACAGATACTACCTCAATGACCTCTTTCTTATAGAACTCACGTATTAACCTCGTTTTCCTTAGTCCCTTGACTTTACTCGGTGAATTTTTCTTTAAATTGTTATCTATATCAAATTTTGCCTTAAAATCAAGGCTATTGATAAGTAAAAACCGAGTTTTACCTTTATTTTTTAGAAATCGCCATGCACCTTCATGTCGACGCGACTCATTAAACTTTGGTTATGTTTAAATTAAATGAGGCCTAATTAGCCAGAAACTACCTTTACGAGGGGGAATATGCTTATGAATATTTTTGATTCAATAAGTAAATTTTCTGCTAAACACTTCGATCAAATCAAATTTTACAAAGGGGAAAAAAACTTTACTTCAGGCCATATGCTCTTATGCCAGTATATATTCTCCCCGTTATATAATTAAATTTTATCTTAAAATTACGAGCCTCGTAATTTTGATAGCCATCAGAGGTAAAACTGCACATGACAGTTTACTAAAGACCGAACTTTAGCTTTTATTTTAAACATCATAATGTTTATTTCATTGTATTACATTTTGTTTATGCTTGGTCTAAATGAATCATAATTAGGCAGAAATTACCTTTATCTCAGAGAATTTGCTTATAAATCTCTTTAATCACTGGATTTCATTCGGTGAATTTTCCTTTATTATAAACACTTTGAGACTTATTTTCATCCCGAAAACTTTGCCTAAAAATCGAGACTATCGTTTGGGAAAAGCTGCAAATTAGTAGTTTAGTAAACAACACTAAGTTTCAGCTTTCTTTTTACACGCATAACTATTGCCTTTCATTTCGATTTTGTTTGGGCCTCAAAATCACAGCCCTTATGGGCAAAGCTGCAAATTGGCAGTTCAGTAAACACCGCGTTTTAGGTTTCTTTCTTACAAATCATCACCTAGATTTCATTGCTTTCAATTTTGGTTATACTTGAGCTAAATGAAGCCTAATTAAGCAGAAACTACCTTTACCTCAACGAATTTGCTCTTTGATCGTCGACTTCAAAATCATCACTTCAGTAAAAACCAAGTTTCAGCTTTTCTTTTTAGATATTATCACCTTTATTTCATCCCCTTCTATTATCATCATGTTTGTGCTGAATGAAGCCTAATAAGGCAGAAACGCGTCCCCGAAAATACGTTTCTAGAAATTTATGTAAAAAACCATTATAGTAGAATGTTTGTTTCCTAATCCCAGAAGGGAATTAGCCTTAAAAATGTTCCCAGAAATGCAGTCCGTCGTTCTATTGAAAATCAGAAATCCAGTTTTTAAATTGCTATCCATTGTCGGGGCCGAGGTGCTACAAATTTTTGCCTTGTTGGAGAGATATAAATCTGACAGTGAATAATTTTGAAACGCTTCAACGAACGGGGCTTTGAAATAATGTATGCCTTATAATGCTGAGCCCCTATAACCTCGTCCACACTTGTATTTTTTACTTGAATTAGTTTTAGGGTGCGTTAGTGGTAACTACATTTGCCAACGTAAAAATTGTTACTTAATTAAAATTTTAAATTTTAATAAACATAACAATATCGAAATTAATTAAATTAATACGTACACAATTTACGTCAAACTGTCAAATTAAAAGATAAGTTATATAAGTAAAAATACCTATGGACCAAATTTTTGATGGTTTTTGTCCATCTGTCCTTACTTAAGTACGATAACTAAAAAACTGTTTTAATGAACTTTAACCAAAGTTGTCATAAATATTATGTGATAGTCATAAATAAGATCATTTGCTTTTGCGTGAGCACAGAACAAAAAAGTTCGCAAAATCAATTTCTGCCAACAAACGAAAAACATTGATTTAATATACACGTACAGTAATATTATGAAATGGTCTCTAAGTATTCATTAAAATAATGTGGTGTACATTGAATAAATTAACTGCTATTAGTTGACGGAAGATTGTACATTTTGTGTCTTCTCTGGTGGGTTGAATTATAAAAAAATGAAAACTAAAGAACTACGTCAGCTAGCGAATCGCAGTTTTTAAATTTATTTTGAGAATTAACATCAGGGATAGTTGGATAGTTTTCTAAAGAGTTGGGGAGTTAGTAATTAATGTCATACCAAACTCATACCTATACTCATTTCTCAACATTTCTCAACAGTGTACCAACAATCTACTGAATCCAATTATGAGTCTAATTTCAATTTATCTGCTGACATAGGATTCTGTCAAGTTTCTCCAACTGAGGTCTGTAATTCTGTTTTAAAGCTGAATGATAAGCTAGGTAAAGGTCCTGATGAAATTCCTGTAATATTTTTGAAAAATTGTGCATATGTTCTGTCTAATATTTTGTCAAGAATTTTTAATTTGTGGTAGGTATCCAGATTTGTGAAAAACAAGCTATATTACACCTGTTTTTAAAGATGAAGATAGGGCGGATGTATCAAACTATAGAGGCATATCAAAAATATCTATATTAAGTAAAATTTTTGAGTCTATTGTTGCTAGTAAGGTAACCCCTCTTTTTCAGCATATCATAACTCCGGCTCAGCATGGTCTTGTGAAGGGCAGATCAATAGTTACCAATTTATTGACTTACTATCAGATGCCTTGGGAGACCGGTGTCAGGTGGATACCATTTATACAGATTACTCCAAGGTGTTTGATAGGGTTGATTACTCTATACTTATCAAAAAGCTGAATGACTCATTAAGGGATCGTAGACAAATTGTTAAAATAAATTCTGTAGTTTTATCTGATATCCAAGTTCACTCAGGTATACCACAAGGAGGTCACTTATCCACTTTACTTTTTAATCTCTTTATTAATGATGTTGTAAATATTTTTACGGATTCCATTGCTCTGCTTTATTGTGATGATTTAAAACTTTCAAAGTTTTACATACCATATAGAGTACACTGTAAGTAGAGCAATGAAGATCCTGGGGTTTGCCATGCGTACTTTAAGAGACTTTGAAAATATACAATTTTTAAAACTAATGTATTGTTCTTTGGTTAGTTCTATTATCGAATATGCCTGCACTGTCTGGTCCCCTAATTATAAAGTCTATATTGACCTTATTGAGAAAGTTCAGAAACGATTTGTGAAACAGGTGGGTTACAGGATGAATATTCCAAGAGAAAACATTGTTTATGAAGAGTTGCTCTCCTCTCTCCATCTTGACATATTGGCAAATAAAAGGACATATATTGATCTCTGTGTGCTGTATAAAATTATAACTAATCAAATAGATGCAACTGATCTACTGGAAAAAATAAGCTTTCATGCTCCATCCAGATTAACAAGACAGACTCAGCTTTTTTCATTAAATTTGCAAAATAATTTGCCAATGAATGTTGATTTATTTGGGTGCTCTTTAACTACCTTCAAGAATAAAATTAATAATTTATAACATAAAATGTGAAAATTATCTTTATGCTCAATTGTCTTATTATTATTATGTGTAGGTTATGTTCCCTTTTTATCTTGTTATGTTCAGTGTTTCAATTTTTATATTTTTGATTTTCATATTTTAATATGGTTATCTTTTTATTACATATTTTTAATGTTAAGTAAATTAGATTTGCTCAAATTACAGACTTTTGTAAATGCTATAATGCGTTAATAAATATTTTATTTTATTTTATTTATACTCTGCCCTGACGGACACCGATGTGGCCCGCCCTTTCGGCATTCAAACAGCTATTAAAAAAAACTCAACAGACAAAATGAAATTGATTTTGACCTTTTTAGGTATAAGTAAAATTACCCTTAAAAAAACAAAAAATAATAAATAAATAAAACAAAACCTCTTCTTTAAGGTTGCAATTGAAATTTGAATTTGAAATAAAAAAACTAAATTAAATTAAATTTGACAGAGATAGAAAATTTGAAAAACGGTCACTTACTTAAAATACCTCCAATTTTCTTTCTATTTAAAAAATTAACCGCGCAAATCAATAATGCAAAAACTTTTGCAGGAAAACTAATAACACATGGATTAACAAAAAATGCTGATATCGTTGGTTTTGGAGCATTCTTGATCACATAAATTTTGCTCTCTTTATATCTTGTAAAATAGCAAAAAATGCCGTGTGTTCAGATCAAAATTAGTTAAAGTGTTAACCCACGGCGACCTTAAGCCCCCCCCCAAGCCTAAGGACTGAAAATATTTTTCACTTATTTTATGAATAAAAAATTAATCTGGGTAGGTATGTGAAGGTATCAGGGGTCTCGAGCCCCCCCAAGACATATTTCTGAGTGCTGTACTACTAGCCAAAATTTTGTATTTGATGTTACCGCGGTACTGCATTGGTGTCATACTGTTTTGTCGCATCTAAGGAACTTGAACTTTGTGTGTGCCTGTGCCTCCAACAAAATCGTACATATGAATTAACCAGAAATAATGCCCAATAATTCTGAATAACGGCAAAGTTGCTGGAGAGTACAAGTGTGGATGCGAATATTCATTCACTTCAAAGGCCGAGCACAATGAAAAATACGTCTTTCATATCAATTCAAGTATATAGGAAAATTATTTTAAGAATAAATTAAATGCGTTGGTTCGTATTCATTCCAATAACAAAACTTCAAGTGATTCCACTGAATAGCTTTCAATCAAAATTTTGCAAGTATAATAAACAAAACACTTTAGGAAATCAGAATTGAATAGCATGGTTGAATTGACAGAACAGTTTTTATTTAAAATTCTGAAATTAAATCCAGTGGCGCACCCAGGAATCTGTCTTGGGGGGCCGAGGCCTCTTGGGGGGGGGGGGCCGAATGTCGAATTTTGAGGTATTTTTCGTGTTTTTTCAAGAAATATATGGAAAATATGTAAGAAAATCTAAGGCTTGGTTCGGGGCGGTACTCCCCCTGGGTGCGCCCATGTTAAATCCGCACAGAAAAAAAATTCTTGCTGAGTGGAGCCAGAGAGTCAGAAAAACTAGTTTGGCGTAAGCTATAGTTTTTCTATGCTCGACACTCTGGGAAAAATGACACTGGGAGAGATATCGATTCTAATTAATTTTTGAAAATATCTGATTATTTAAAACAAAACGAGCAGAGCGATATTGTTTTCTATAAAATGTCTGCGCAATCGACTACCTGAAGCATGCATTTATTTGGAGACAAAAGATGTCGGTACATAAAATCGTAGAACAAGACGGCTTCAGAAAGAGTGTCGCATTGATTTCGCTAGATTTCGCAAATTTTCAGAAAATAGAGGGTGAGGAAAAAGTACCGGGACCCCTTCAAACAAGAAACGATTTGTTTTGACACAATATTAAGATATAATGTCTTGGTCACAGCTACACGCATAATAAAATACAGGGGTAAATAATCTACGAGTTTCTTAAAGTGTTAAGGCCACTTTAAGAACAATTATTTAATTTATATTCTTCGAAATGTCATTCTGACACAAAATTACAATGTCATTTTAAACGTAGATTTTTATTCTCCATCGAAAGGTAAAAGAAAAAAATATGGTTTTCATTAAAATTTTTAAAGTTGACCTCCGAAAAACTCCTAATGCTGACAGATACGTCAATGTCAATGTCACGACCAAATAGAACAAATTCAATCCTAAAACTTTTATTTAGACCATTTTTGCAAATAACTCTTAGTTATCGAGATATTTAGGGGTCCCGGTACTTTTTCCTCACTCTGTATATATTACCAAGAGATAGTGTATTGTTGCCACAGAAGCCTAAATTTGAGCCCCTTAAAATTTCAGTTAACACTATCTTTGAGTTCGATTTTTTTGGCCCCTTAGGACGAGAAATTGTTTCAGCTAGTCCCCAATAAATATACTGACAACTCAGTGATTATTGCAACGATGGTTTGCACAAAAACAAAAGTAATCAAGATGAACAAAGCATAATCGAATAAAATTAAAGATTGACAATGAGTTACACCCGGTTCCCACTTACGACTTTCTCGTGGGTGCCCGCTCACGTGTCACATGATCTTAATATGAAAAGTTATGACAGTCATATGACGCATACGCGGGCACGCACGAGAAAGTCGTAGGTGGGAACCGGGATTTAGTGATTACCTCTAAAACACTTTGACACTTTTGCCAGGTACTTTTCGGGATCTGTTCGAAATAAAATAAAAGTTCACTTTGGGGATAACATTTCTACGGAACTAACTACTGTTGCAAATCAACCTGATTCTATCTATATAAGTCCAGTTACTGAAGAAGAGGTCTTGATAAAAGACCTATAAAACTTATTAAACAAAATATTAATATACTTGCTGGACCATTTGCAACATTAATAAATAAGTCTTTCGATGGAGGATCCTTTCCAGATCCTCTAAAGTTTGTCAGAATAGTCCCAATTTATTTAAAAAGCGATATACAAATATACAAAATCATAGACCAATTACGCTTCTAAGTAACTTTTCAAAAATAATGGAAAAAAACCATGTCAATTAAAATATTATGGTTTTCTTGAAAGTAAACATCTATTATCTAAATGTCAGTTCGGCTATAGAAAGAACACATCCACTGAATCTACTTTGGAGTTGTATGAGGAAATCTACTGACTACTAGGCAAAAATAAAAAAGTTGCGGGGTCATTTTTTGATTTGACTGCAGCTTTTAATACAGTCAACACAGAATTTCTATTTAACAAAATGTATAGAATCGGGCTAAGGGTAAATGTCTTAAATGGACAAAATTATTCCCAGCAAACCGGAAAATTTTAGTACAACTCAATTCGGGGCTGTCGATTGTTTGTAGTATTGATGTGGGAGTAGCACACGGTTCAATTATGGGACCACCCTTGTTACTGATTTTTGTAAACTAATTGTCAAAATATATAAAAAATGGCACATGCTACTTCTACTGTGATGACGCATGAATTATTACGAGCAACGAGGAGTTGGATAGAAAATATGGTGTTATGGGAACCAGCTCATTAATATTTTAAATAAGTCGATATTGGTAAAATTTTCTTTGACTAATATTGAATGTCTTGAAATGTAGTGAGGTGAGATTTTTGGATACAATATTGGTTTTCAAATACAGATAATTTTGTAAAAATAATACAATTTTAACGGTCATAAATATGTACATACGACGAAATTAATTAGTTATTAGTAAATGCATTTTAGAGTATATATTTAATAAGAAGCAATAGTAGGTAATACTAAAAAAATATTTATTATTATGTATTTTGGTACTACATTCGGATGCTACCTATTTACTTTAATATAAAATATTATTCTCAATGGCGGTATCCTATGTCTCAATTCAATTTCTTTACAGATCTGCTAAAACATTTTCTGTATGGAGTAGAATTTTACTTTTTATGTCAAATAATATTCATATTTACCGTAGGTATTCTTTTGTTTTTTGACAAAGCCTGTATTTTTTTCTAAAATGTATATGGTGAATAAATCATATTCTGTTCTATTCTGTCTAAACCATGTCTCAAAGTTTAAATACCAAGGAATGCCATTAAAGATGAATGGGACCAATGAATGATGAAATTTGACACAAAACAAAACATTCACTAGTTAAAATATGTTAAAACGTTATAGGGGAGACTCGGTCTTGTTGGACCCCTGGAAATGATGGCACCCCAGCGATATTTCGTATATCTTCGTTTGGCAGCAGTGACATTTAATTAGCAAAATGTTTGTGTTGAATTTCGCTACCTGTGTCTTTAATTTTATATAAAATATTTTAATTCAAACAAAAACAACTGAAATTTCTTTTATTTCAGCATTTAATGGAATTTTTAATAAATTAGACCAACGGCACTTATTAATTATGCATTCCGGATTTTATGGCACCCTAACATTCGGTTTATATTGGACTCATGTTTCAAGTTTTAAAACTAGGAGAGATGTCGATTCTAATTAATTTTTGAAAATATCTAAAATTTTAAAACAAAAGGAGCAGAGATATATTGTTTTCTATAAAATGTCTGGGCAATTGACAACCAGAAGCATATGCATTTATTTATTTATTTTGACTTCAAAAAGAGTGTCGTATTGATGTTATCTAGATATAGCAAATTTAAAGAAAATATAGCACGATATTACTAAGAAATGGTGTAAAATTTCAGTTAATATTATTTTTGAATTGGTCTCTTAAGTGGATTTTTTTAGCTCCTTAACTTTTAGGATCAGAAATTGTTTCAGCTAGTCCCCAATAGATATACTGACAACTCAATGATTATTGCAATGATGGTTTGCATAAAAACATCGCAAAAACAAAATTAATCAACATGTTGCCAACATAATGTTCGCAGAACTACTAGCAAAACCAAAGATTTTTATGGGCGGGGAAGACAACCATGTCTCAAAGTTTAAATATACTAAGGAATGCCATTAAAGATGAATGGGACCCATGAATGATGAAAAAGTAAAACACAAAACAACATTCACAAAAGTTTAAAATCGTTATAGGGGAGACTCGGCCGTGTTGGACCCCTGGACATGATGGCACCCCAGCGATATTTTATATATTTTCGTTTGGCAGCAGTGACATTTAATTAGCAAAATGTTTGTGTTTGGTTCGGTTCGGTTCATTTCAATTCAATTTTGTTACCTGTGTCTTTAATTTTACATAAAATATTTTAATTCTTACAAAAACAACTTTAATATCTGTTATTTCTGTATTTAAATGGAATTTTTAATAAATAAGACCAAATAAACATATTAATTGTGCATTTCGGATTTTATGGCACCCATATTCAGTTTATATTGAACCCATGTTCAAACTTTTAAAACTGCAGTAAATAAAATAAGTAGAAATAATCAATATTATTTTAAAACTTTACGACATTTATAAATTAAATAGTACAAATTAGAATTTTTATAAAAACTTGTATAAAACTTATTAAAGTTTTTACCAAATTATATTTAATCACGATGTACTACACTTGGCTGTAAGATTTAACATCAAACATTATTTTTTTCAAGCAATAGTTTTGGACAAAAAGACCGGGTCTCCCATATTTGGCCAACATTGCTGCATGGCACTAAAAATAATTGGTCTATTAAAATAAATATGCTAAATTACATTAAAGCATTAAAATGTCGACCCTATTTAGACAACTTTCGACTATTGTAAATTAAAGAAAACTTCATTGGGGCTACATTCTAAGAGACGACGGATACTCAATCCCGATAAAAATGAACGCACGCAATTCTAGATATGGCAGCTTTTACTGCGACATTTTTTACAATTTTGCTTTATTAACAGAAAGGAATAGTTAATTAAATTTGGTGCTTCTTGAAGTGGAATCCTTATATAACGAAGTCTATTAATAATAGGTACGGTTCCTAAGTAGAATGGTTTCTTTTCTGTAATTTTTTGTAACAGCATGGGCGCACCGAGAGGAGGGGTCTTCGGGGCCCTGGCCCCCTTAAACCTAAGGTTTTTTTTAGATGTTTTCCGCTTATTTCATGAATCAAAAGATAAAATAGCTTAAAAAACAACATCAATTGGCCTCACCCCCCCCCCCCCCCCAAATGCCCCTCCAGGACACTGGTAACAGGATGAACTAGTTTTGTTATGTTTTCGGTCCGTTATCGGTTATTTATTTCCCAGACTGGAAAGAAGAATGAATAAAATAAAGCTTGGTAGTTATCAAAATTTTGAATATTTTTGACGATTTTCACACTAGCCGACACTATACCGAAACAAAACTGATTATATTAGTGTTAAATTATTTGATCATGGAATTATCCAAGTTTCAATCAAGCAACCACATGACCTAAAATCGCTGCTTATTTCTTTACGTACGTACAATGAAAATTTTGGAGTTCTGTGTGAGTGCTGCATATATTACCTTTCCTCCCTGCGCTAACATTGAGTTTTTTTGGCATCCATTTTTACTGGCAGTCTATAGTCCATTCATTTATAACTGAGAAACGATAAATCACTTAAATGTTCTTTCACTGAATGAATTTTTCTTCTGCAGTTTCAGTAGATAACAATTTTAAGAAAATAAAGCACCTAAAAATTTACCAAAAAAAATATAAAACAATGCGCCCAACAAAAATGAAACAACTGTTTCAACCATGTGTATATATATAACCAGACGGAACTACGGGTCGATTTTAATAGACTAGGCCATGCAGTGTGAGTTTAATAAACAGAAATGATTCGTATCACTGAAATACTTGTTTATTTTAGATTTAAAAGAAAGGATTGTGAAGAATATTCTTCTAATACTTTTAATAACCAAAAATTCTTGCCCCTTTGCAATCTTGTGGTCGGCAAAATAGTAAGTAATTTTTTCTTTTTTATTGTGACTATTCTATTTAGTAAGCTGGTCTCGGAGAAGGGGAAGATAACCACAAAATGGCTGACTGAGAGATCTCCATAGTGTTCCCATAATATTCGGTTCACTACTCGTTGAAAAGCTATTTATTCCCCTCTCATATCTCTGGTGCTGAGATAACCACAGGAAAAAAGTATTTTGTTGGCGATATGTTGGAAAAAACAAAATATGAAATTTTTCTGTGGAAGGTCTGATATATAAATAATTATTTTAACCAATTATATACAAAAATGTTATAAAACACCAAAATAAAAGTAGTAAAATATTTACTTTTAAAAGTAATACAAATACAAGTTGGATAAAATAGCATATTTCCCTGCACCTAACCTGAAAACATAAATTTTACCGGAAAAAATTACCAAATAAAATTAAAAAGTAAAATATATGCCTCGGTTTCATTAGTACGAGAACGGCCGAACTATTTTTTTGCAAAACCAACGAATTTGTTCGTGCTCTCCACTGTTTTCATTTAAGTCGGTAAACCAGCACAGTATCACCTTTGGTGTAAACTTTAAAATTTTTTTTATCTTGGTGTTCGTGGCGAATGCCCGACTAAAGCTTACTCAGATGGCATTAATTTAATATTTTTTTATTTTTTAAAACTGCGATTTAATTTTTTTACTGTTTTGTGTTGAGGTATAATAATAAGCACAAAAGAACGAATTGTTCGGTCGTGCTTGTTATAATAAAAACAAGGCGTAAAAAGCAAATATCACTTACTAAGTTAAGTTTTGATTTATGCGGGTTAAAAAATTTAATAAAATTGCACAGTGCCTTTATAAACCAATATAATGTACGATGTGCCATACACAGAAAAAAATAAGTTCTTCAGTTAAGAAATGTAGTTTTCTTGAAAAAATTATCTTGACCCAAAAGCAAAAGCCAAAGAAAATGTTTTCTTTTCATCTAAGCAAACCACTTGTTTTGGGAAAATAAAACTATTGTCTTGGTAAATTGTTTTTTTTAAACAAACTGCCTTTAGCGAAGAAAAAGTGGTTTTGAATCAAGATATAAAATATCTTACTA
The DNA here is from genome assembly GCA_963576565.1 of Aspidapion aeneum. NCBI lineage: Eukaryota > Metazoa > Arthropoda > Insecta > Coleoptera > Brentidae > Aspidapion > Aspidapion aeneum. The sequence continues at coordinate 53,645,157 of OY755038.1, forward strand.
ATATCTTCCTAACTCAAATAAAGCTTTATTTTGCCTAAAGACTTTTCATTTTTTAACTCAAAATATCCGGCATCTCAAAACGAAAATGGCGATTTATTCCAATGGAAAGTTAATTTATTTTAACTTAAGAAAATGCAAATAGAAAATTCTCAAAACAAAAAGAAAATTCGGGACTTATTCTCGAATTAAGATATGTAAATAAATATTATCTTGAACGCTTTAAATAATATGGAAACAATGTGCTTTAAATCAAAATAACTATAATAATAATTTCTTGCACTAAAGAATACAGGCGCATTAAGTTTTTAAAACAAAACAAGCGTATCAATATTTTCTTGAGTGAAAGCAATAACTTATATAAACTCTTAAATGAAAATGGTCAAGTTTAGACCCTTCGGCAGTTCGTATTTTGAGCTTGCGGCGAACGCGTGTCAATGTCGGCTATTTTTTTAATACGTACTTTTCCTAATTAATTTTTTAACAAGGCGGTGTCGTCATGACATACCCGGTGGGCCAAAAAAAACCGGACAATTTTTTTTAATATAACTTTTAAAATATGCAATCGATTTTAATGGCACAAACTGCACTTGGCAGAGAATTAATCATAGTTTGGACTGAATGTATTTTTTTGTCCACCATCTTAAAATCCAAGATGGTGTTGCGAACATGTCTTGATTATTTTTTTAAACCAGGAAAAAAGCTGCATTCTTGCCACGCACAACAAGATACGAATTGGCAAATTCGGTTCAGTGATTCTAAAAAAATATTTTTGTTTCAACCATTGTTTTGCATATTATACGATTGCTTTGCCAATTATGTCTGCATTTATTTCCTTATAAATTCATTACTACTGAACCGATTTTAATAAAATAAAAAACATCCTGGTGAGAATTGATTGCTTTCTAAAGATCATGATTAAAGTTTACCGCCATCTTAAAATTTAAGATGGCGGACAGAATCATACTTGATTCTTTAAAATGGCGTGTTTATTCTTTGTTTCCGCAAATGTTTTAGTTTTTTTTTTATACAAATGGACTACTTTTGCCCCACACAACGAGGTGAAAATCAATAAAATCGGTGTGGTGGTTCTCAAAAAAATCTATTTTTGTTTCAGCCATTGTTTTACAGATTATACGATTGCATTGCTAATCCTGTCTGCATTCATTTCCTTATAAATTCGTTATTACTAAACCAATTTTAGTAAAATAAAAAAAATCATTGTTGAGAATTGATTGCTCTTTAAAGATTATAATCGAAATTTACCGCCATCTTAAAATTTAAGATGTCGGACAGAATCATACGTGATTCTTCAAAATGGCGTGCTTATTCTTATTTTCCAAAAATGTTTTAGTTTTTTTTTTTAATTTATAGAAAAACATTACTTTTCACCCGCACAAAGAGAAAAATTATTTTAGTGCTTTTCTATAAATTAAAAAAGAACTAAAACAATTTTTAAAAATAAGAATAAACGTGCCTCTTTGAAGGGTCAAGTATGATTATTTCCGACATCCTAACTTCTAAGATGGCGGCAAATTTCGATTATAAATTTTAAAGAACAATCAAATCTCACCTTGATTTTTTTTATTTCACTAAGATCCATTCAGTAATAAGGAGTTTATAAAGAAATGAATGCAGACAGGATTGGCAATGCAATCGTATAATCTGTAAAGCAATGGCTGAAACAAAAAAAGATTTTTTGAGAACCATCAAACCGATTTTACTAATTTATACCTTATTCTGCGGGTAGTAGTAGTGCTTTTCTATAAATTAAAAAAAAAACTAAAACATTTTCACAAAATAACACGCCATTTTAAAGAATTAATTGTGATTCTGTCCACCATCTTAAATTTTAAGACGTTAATAAATTTTGATCATGATCTTTAAAAAGCAATCAATTCTCACCAGGATATTTTTTATTTCATCATAATCGGTTCAGCAGTAATGCATTTATACGGAAATAAGTGCAGACGTGATTGGAAAAGCAATCGTATAATATTTAAAACATAAAAATAATTTTTTTTACAACCACCGAACCGATTGCGCTGATACCTTGTGCGTGGCAAGAACGCTGCTTTTTTATCGAATTAAAAAAATTATTAAAACATGTTCGCAACACAAGAATAAACGAGCATCTTTGAAGGGTACAATTTTATTTCGTCCGCCATATTGGATTTTGAAATGGTGAACAAAAAAATTTATTTATTCAAAACCCTGATTAATTCTCTGCCAAGTGCAGTTTGTCCCATTAAAATCGATGGTACGGTTCACAAGTTATAATGAAAAAAAAAATTGTCCGGTTTTTTTGGCCCACCTGGTATACATTCCCTACGTTATGGGAACATAAATATGTCAAAATATCTTGATTTCATCGCCTTGCTAAAAAAAGTGAGTGCATGTTTAAAAAAAAAATTGTGTAAATAATGGAAAATATTGTTGACTTATTAGATTTAGTTAGAAAAATAAGTTTTCTTGATTGAATTATAGTTTGTTTTGCTTTGAATAATCTTTTTTTTTTAAGAAAACAAATAAATGCATCGAGTAAAAAGGATTTTAATGTCTCAAGTTAAGACAAAATTAAAGAAAGAATCTTTTGATTAAAAAAATTTTTTAGATACATTTTTTTCATTTGAAAATAATTATTTGTTTAAAATAAAAATCATTTTCGGACTTCATTATTTCATTTTATATACTAGGTTTTGACCCAGTGGAGATCAGTAGATCTTGGATTGTCTTGAGGTGTAAATTAACTACCACCTGAATGACAATGGAAGTCCGAAAATGATTTTTATTTTAAACAAATAATTATTGTGAAATAAAAAAAATGTATCTAAAAGTTTTTTTGAATCAAAAGATTCTTTCTTTAATTTCGTCTTGACTTGAGACATTAAAATCCTTTTGACTCGATGCTTTTAATTTTCTTAAAAAAAAAAGATTATTAAAAGCAAAACAAACTATAATTTAATCAAGAAAAGTTATTTTTCTAATTTTCTTCGGATGAAAAATTATATATTAAAACAAGATAACAATGTTTATGGTGCAAGGTGTTATCGCAAACCCATTGCTTTAAACCAAGATATTTTTTTTTTCAATTATGTCTTGGTATAATACTAGAAAACAAGAAGGTTGCCGCTTCCATTCAAAACAAATCAATTTTCTTGGATAAAGATTTACTACTACTATTTAGATAAACTTTTATTTTCAACGGAAACCAGCAGTTCAAGAGATTTTTTTTTTGTTAAAAATAATCGTCTTTGTGCATATGAAAGCATAATTTTTCTTGGAAGCAATTTGTATGAATACATTTTTTTTCTGTGTATTAAATCAAAATACATAAATCTATTATTTTAAAAATTTTTAACACTAAAACACTTTTTCAAAATTAAATAAAAAACAAAGTATTCCTAAAATGTCCATTTGTTAGGTAAAGTAACAATTTCTAATACCTTGTCAGTTTCGATAATATTTTAAATATAGTCACCTGGTAAAAGATAATTTAAAATGAAAAAAAGAAAAAAAGTATTAAATTTCCTGCTAAAGCCAAAGATAAACTGCTTTAAATTTTCTCTCTATGTCTTATATTTGTACTTCCGCCTAATCGTCACAACATGTAACCGGACTTAAGAAGCGAGCGTAATTTTATATATAGGTGATGTGCTATGTTATCCTAGTTCCATATCATACCAATTTTCCCTAAAGTCAAGGTCTGTCTCTAGAGTGCTTTTCATAAAAATATTTTTAAAAAAAACCTATAAATCACAAAATTTCAATTGCGTTTTGTGAGCTTATCAAGCCAGGTTTTATCGGTAAACTTGTCTTCGAAACAAAATTTCATGGGGTAAGTTTGGCAAAGTCCAAATTATGCCACATACCTACCATTACAATCTAATATATATTGGGTCATTATCCATTTTTCATCCGATTGTGAGGTAGTACTCCTTCACAAGACGCTAGCCCTACCAAGTTCACTTTCGATCCCTGACTTCGCATGCGCAGATCTACCAATATTATTTACCTCATGTATTAGAATAGATGAACAGGGTGATTTTCACTTGAATGATTCTAACCACATGAATATAATAAATAGAAAGTTTCAAAAACCTAACCTAACGAAACCTAATCAAATCTAACCGAACCGAACCAAAGCAAACGAAACCAATAATTTTTTTCAAAAACAAAACTTAGCAGTGTTGTAGTTTAGTTTGGTTAGGTTAGGTTTGGTTCAGAGTTTAGTTAGGTTCGGTTCGGTTTGGTTCGGTTCGGATTCACATCCTCTAGGATCCCGGGTAGGAAGTCAGGAAAGTTTTTTTTTTTTGAAGAAAATTATTGGTTCAGTTTGCTTTGGTTCGGTCCGGTTAGATTTGATTAGGTTTCGTTAGGTTAGGTTTTTGAAACTTTCTAGTTTCATGTGGTTAGAATCATTCAAGTGAAAATCACCCTGTATTCATCTATTCTAATACATGAGGTAAATAATATTGGTAGATCTGCGCATGCGAAGTCAGGGATCGAAAGTGGACTTGGTAGGGCTGCCGTCTTGTATACTCTCACCCATTTAAGAATTAATGCACTGCTGGACAAATTGCTAGCAGATTTATTACCATTTTTATTTCTAATTGGTCAGAAAAGTGCATTTTTAAACAAAAAAGTTGCTTTTGAGAAAAAATCCCTTACCACTCCAATGTTTTAAAAATATTTTTAAAATATTGGGGCAACAGACAGCAAACTTCAATATTGCTGTTGAACAACAACTTGTGTTAGTTGGGGGTTATATTTTCCTTGAAAGATTTTTTATACATTTTATATAAAAAGTCTGTTGATAGTACGCAAACCCATGGCCGTACGCAGCGAGGGACAGGGAGTGGCATTTCCCCCTCCCTAAATGTTAAAAATAATTTCCTAATTTCCAAATAAAACAATTAATCAATTTAGAACTTTAAAGTTATTCCTATCTACATAATACTATACAATAGATACACTTGTTCCTAACGATATATACTGTGAGTATACTTATTCGTTTTTTTCGTTAATTAGGTTTAGGAAGAAAGTATGGTCCAAATATTCCGTCGTGAGACACAATGGTCTCAAAAATAGAAAAGTATTGCTGTATATAAAGACAACTTTTTGGGCATCCTTAAATGCCTTTAAACACTACCAGAAAACGGTAATTCTGCAACTAGAAAGGTGGCATTTTAGCCTAACAGTGCTTCAACATACTCGGTTTTTATTATTTCTCTATGGCTGATAGCAAATTATTCTGCGCTTTTGGAACCTGTGGCAAAGATCTTGCAATCTAAAACTTTAGATTTATCACAATGTGCAAATCACATTAAAAGGGTATTAGCCCTAATTAAAAATCATCGTGAATCTGTATAAAAAGTCATGAACACTATTTTAGCTGAAGCCAGAACACATGCTGAAAACCTTGGAATAGACTTACAAGTGCCAAGGATAGTTGGGCGACATGAAAATCGTATGAACGTTCCCGCAAATAACCCACCAGAGCAGTGGAAAAAATCTTTTCCGACAAAAACCTAACAGTTTTCGAACTATTGGCACTAAATCCGTTTGTTATGCTGGACTTGTCTTTCAGTTGATTTAAGATGCGGCATAAACAATTTTTAGAAGTTTATAATTCAAACGCACTTGACGATGAGTGTAAATTATGGTACATGTTACAAAAAAATTAATAAAGAGCATTTTAAACTATGGAAGTAGCAGAAGTTGCAAAGCAAGCGGTATTACTTTTTCCATCAACAAAAACTGCTCGTCATATTTTGCCAACATTGCCATGTAGTACCATAGAACGAAATTTTCAGACGATAGATTAAGCGGTTTGTGCATGCTGAGTGTACACCGCAAATTAGTTTCAGAAAAAAATAAACAAGTAGAAGAAAAGGTTTTAAGCAGATTTGCTGAAGATCCCAAACATTTCGTTTTACTGTAATAGGTTAAGATTAAAATTGATGTGTGTGTATGTTCGTTTTTTCGTTTTAATTTTTTTTGTTTATTTGAATAAATACCTATTTCATTTATATTGCATTTGCCGCTCCTTAAGTTTTATGCTGCGTACGCCCATGTGCAGACCTCTGCTAAAAGAATTCCAAAAATATTTTACGGTTCCCATTTTTAGAATAAAAATTTAATATTTGTTAATAATAATAATAATAACAAATTGCCACCGCAAGGCACATATTTTATTTTAATAAATTATACCATTTTTTGATGTAATTAAAACTGGGTATGTTAATTTATAAATAGGTATAGGATTTCTGGCAGACGGGCAGACGCGAGCAAGAAAAGAACAGGCAATCACGCAATAAAAAGTACATTACCATAAATTAAAATTTAAATACTATTATGTAGGTAACAAAGGTTGGGATTTAGGGGATTTTAATTTTATAGGCTGCTGGAGGCTCCCAATTAAATACCGATTCCTTTTTATAGACACGCAAGTTTTAAAATTAATGGAAATTTAAAATTAACATTTTTAATCTGCAGCTAATTATTTCTGATAAAACCATGATAAAAGTTTTTGAGTTCTGACCCAATAGGAAAAGAAATTATTAAAAAGATAAATAATAGATATTAAAATTATAATTATACGCATCAATAGCCTTGTAAAAACAAAGATCATTCTGACGTTGCTAGCCCGCAAAGCAATTACAGTGAAACCTCCTATAACCGGACACTGGCGGTTCCGTCGATTTTGTCCGCTTATTGGAGATGTCCGCTTAAGAGAGGGAACTGCGAAATTTTGATATATATTTATTAACAATTTCCGCTGCTTCAAATTTACCGATATTAAATTTTTCGGCAATCTTTCGTGTTGATAGATGTTCCTTCTCCGAAACGTTAACAACTTGCATTTTTTCACGTAAGAAGTTTTTTTACTAGGCACCATTTCAAAGAGATCTATTACTACCCAACTGAACAATAAAAATAAATACAGCAGTCGAGCCGAATAAAATAATGTAAATACGACAGAAGTATTTAGTCTCCGCATTAAAACCAAAAGAGGAAATTCCCCGGCTGCAAAGTGCATTGTTGCCAACATACTACATAATATTTATGCCCATGTCGTGCAGCACTCCGTCCCGTTGTCAGTGGTTCGCGTCCGGTTAAGGGAGGTTTCAGAATTTTTTAACCAAAAATAATTGTCCGCGTCTGGTTATTAGAGTGTCCGGTTTTAGGAGTGAATTTTACATGTAAAGAAATAGGCAAAAGCTTGGTTTCAACAAATTTGTCTGCCTAAAGGGACTGTCCGCTTAATAGAGGTGTCCGCACGGAAAGGTTTCACTGTAAATGGCTAGGAAAGATTAAATTTTTTTGGCAAAAAAAAATTCTATGTAAAAAATTAGGTCTTAATATAGTGTTTTTTAATTATAATAGATGATCTCGTCCTGAGTCGTGACCTCTGCCTGCGTGTCTGTCTTTCCGCGCGACGCACAATGGGCCATCCTGTAGCAAAAAATGATATTAGCGCGTACACTGTTTAGGATTTTGTGAGCGGCCAGTTTTTATTTGAATTTATTTTGTATCGGAATTTTTGCGAGGCAATTTGTTTGTTTACCCCTGTTCAGTAAAACAGTTGCGTTTCTTAGCGATTTTAAGTATAAAATCAAGGAGTTTTTTAAGTAAAGGTTAAAAAATAAGTGTTCTAACTATTATGGAGGAGAGAAATATTGCCTCCCCTCCTTGACATAAAGCTTACATTTTTTAGTTCTATTTAAAAAAAGCTAGATAAACCGCAATTTCTTTCTTCTAAATTTTTACAAAAAATAACTTTGTTTTCCAAAAATGTTCATCTGAGGCACATTTTATTTTCATTAATTGATTTTAGAGTTCGCATTTGTGGAAAATGGCAAAAAAATTGTTTTGGTTTTTGCTGCCTCCTTACACCCGCCCTCCGGACATCCGTGATCCGCCACTGCCTAGCTATAAAATTCGAAATGAAAAATATGGCCTATTTTTTTATTTCAGAGATATTTACAAATAAATGACCCATGACGGATCTGATACCTTCCTAGCCCATTAGCATACTCTACTTTATATCAGCCTCGAAAACAGTTTTTTGTAAATATCTCTGAAATGAAAGCTCCTACATAGTTCTTGCTTATAACACAAATTTTTGGGAAAAATGTGCGCTACCATATTCTGAAAACCGCATATTGAGGCGACGCTCCGCTAAAAAGTTAGCATTTTTAAAATTTTTTAACTGTCAGGAAACTGTTATTAGCATCGATGAATGTTGACCAAAATCTAATCAGCTCGTTACAGTATTAAATACTATTTTACCTGTAAATTTCATGCAAATCGGTTTAGCGGTTAATGAGGTATTGTGTTATGGACAGATATACACACACACAGACAGACAATACGACGATATTGCTAGGGTAGGTCAAACTACACCCAAATAATTTTCTCCGTTATCTCAAGAACAATTTTTTTGTCGAAAACAATACCTTCTCTAGGCATTGCTGTGCGAGCTAGGCAGGTAAAAACTGTTTTCAAGGCTGATATAACGTGCAGTGTGCTAATGGGCTAGGAAGGTATCAGATCCGTCATAGTTCCATTTATTTTAGATAAAGGATGAAAATAAAACTAGGAAAAAATGTTCATTAAACTGGCAAACATCTTGCCTAAATACTAAAAATATTTGGTTTTATTTTTTAAAAACTATGAATAAATTCCGCCGAAACTATTTTTTAATGAGGGTTCTTAAAATGGGAACGTTGGTAGGTAAGTAGCTTAAACATATTTATTGATTTTTGAGTTACTGTTACCCAGAGAGACAGACGCCATCAAAAATTTTAGTGATTAGGTCTTTTTTGACTCAAACTTATTTTGAGTGAAAATAAAAAAAGTGTTTTTTGACGAGCCCAATAGCCTTCCTACCTACGGATGGCTACAAAATAAGTAAACCAAGCATACTTTTTTAGTTAAATTTATATTTCTCAAGCTAAAATTATCATTGAAAGTTCAAAAACACGAAAAACAAACTTTCCCTATTTTTCAGCAGTTGCTCAAATTTTGGATTAGTGTCGTAGTCAAGTAATTTTATTTAAAAAACAATTGTTTATCAATAAAGTTATTGGTAGCATCATATGATTAAGTAAGGGTGTTATCAAGCAATATGAGGTTTTTTAGAAATTCAAAGAAAAATGACTCACTTTGCATGTCTTTATCCATAAAATACGCTTAGTTTGAGCATGTTTTCAGCTGTTATAAGCAAAAATCTAAAAATGGCATGACGGCTCTGATACCTTCCCTGCTAGCCTATTAGCACATTTCAACTGAAGCCATGATATAGCAGCCTGGAAAATATTTTTTGTAAACATCTTAGAAAGTAAAGCTCTTATAAAATTTTGGTTATAACACAAATTATTTAACGAGATATAGTCTACTACATTCCGAAAACCGCATATTAATACGATACTCCGTTAAAAAGTTAGCATTAAAAAAAAAATTCATAAGCAATAATGGATTTTGACAAAAATCTGAGAGCTCGTTAGAGTGTCAAACACTATTTTCCTAAAAATTTTATGAAAATCGGTTCAGCGGTTAAGGAGCTATCGTGCTACGGACAGAAATAATATACACACACTCACAGTGAATAAATCGAAATGACTTAAATTGAACCAAGTAACTGAAAGTAAATCAAGTTATTGAAAGTGAACCGGAAAAGAATAAAAACTAACCAAAAAATATCCGAAAATAACTAGAGTATAACTTATTGCGCCCAAAGCTTTAGTTTTTATGATATTTCAAACGATGTGATTAAACAAAAACTTAACTGCAGTTTATATGGATAGTAAATAGTAACTGATTACGAAGGAAGTTACTACTTTTATTAAAAACAAAAACAATTCCGAAAAAAAACGGAGTGACCTTGCACAAACCAGTAAATAATTAGTTCAAGTACTACAGTTTTATCCTATTTCTTAATTTCTTACTAAAATTCGATGTAAAACTGGTATAGCTAACTTAAAAAATGCATAATTTTTTGCACCGGTTGGTGTCCACAAATCATGTTGTGATTTTTCTAGATACTTGCCCTTGTGAAAAAACAATTATTGTATTCTTTTTTTATTAATTTATGGGCCTAGTGGACAAATCAGGTAATACAAATACGAACAGAAATAGTAGTTACTTATTTCTAAATACCACAAGTTTGATTATATTGCTTTATTAATTTCGATATAAAACAAAAAGAAATCGTCAAAAAAATACCTTCTCTAGCCATTGCTACGCTGGCTAGGAAGATAAAAATGCGATTTGCCCATATCTCTACTACTTATTAGTATTTTATTATTATTTTTGAGTCCTTAAAATTTCGGGGGGGGATAGATATCCTTTGGTCTCCCCTAGGTACGGCCCTGAACTCAATACAAATTCCAAATGTTTTTGTCTTCCATAGGTACTTAACGGATACTTCTATACTATTAAAACCATTGTTTTATACCTCGGTATAGGAATTTAATCCAATCATTGTTTGACGAAAATAGGTACTTAAGTTGTAACATAAGCTTAAGTGTCATTTAATGATTTAAAAATTGTTTTTCGTATTCTAGAATTTTGTCGCTTATCAAAAAAGCATGATCATCATCATTAAAAACCTCAGTGTAAAAAATGAGCTAAATAATATAGGTCAATCATATTAACATCTTTTCTTTTTTAAAATTTTTAAATTAATTGTAATTTTAAATAAATTACTTAATATCAAAAAGCCAGATCATTGTCCCTTAATATATTTGCCAATGATACTAATTTAAGGACAGTAGAAGAATGTGTTGAAGAATTATTGGACTTGACGATGCACTCACTCAAGTTCATAATTGGACCAAAAAATGGTAAAAGAATTTTATAGTTTATTTCATAAATATCTCGGCATTACACTTGATGCCAAATTACGCTGAAAACCAAAAGAATTAAAAAAATACGTGAGATAAAGTGATGAGCTAGCTAACTGGAAGTAAGTCAAATTTAATGACATATGATATTCAACTTTAATTTTGTACTATAGAGAGTAACAGTTGAACAGATATTTCAAAATAAAGTACTTACTACGAAACATTGTAATGCACCTTGGATACCTTCGAAATAGTGACCTTCATCGGGACCTAAAAATCGAAACTGAAGCGAAGACTATAGAAAAGTAGTCAAAAATCATGAAGATAGAATCAATCCACATATGGTTGTGGAACTAATTTAGCTTCTAGACAATAATATACTAGTTTAAAAAATAAAAGAGCTATTCCGTTTGAGCTAGCAAATTAAATACAATAAATAAAACAAAAAAATGCTAATATGCATAGAAAAGTTGGGATTTAAAGAAACCTTCAATAATTTTTTATTTATAAAGATATAGAGCCCTTTTTTATTCGCTATTGCCATCTAGTGTTTCCTGCATAAGAAAACGATTGACTCGAATAAGTACCGAGACTCAAGTGTGTGGGATGAAATTTAAGACAGAGAAAATAGCCTTAATTATAAATATTTTAAATTTTAATTTTGCTTTACTAAAGTAAGAGTCTAGGCCAGGAATTAAAATGGGCTTAAATTAACAAGTCTAAAGATAAAACTATAAGTCAGCAATCTGTTGGAGCGAGGTGTGTGGTAAAAAGTAACTCTCGTTTTACTACACCTACAAATACACAAAGCCAAGGAAATAGAATAAAACTAAAAAAAATACACACATCGAGTAAATTGGTGCTTGGCTGCTGCCACTGCTGTAGGGGTTAAAAATTTTGATGTGGCCATATATACACGTTATATAAAGGCTGAACATTAGAATAGTTCACCAAAAATATCGAAACAAAAACTGCTTATGGGTTCATGATTGGTTCAGTGAGCGTGCGTTCACTTTACAATCAGAGGGTGGTGGGTTCGAATCCCATGTCTGCCACTACAAACTCCAACCTACTATCCATTTGTGAATACAGATTTACCGTAAGTAGAAGTAAAGTCTGTTTTGTGCGAAGTTTGGGCATCAACGAAGTAGGCAAATTTGATGATCAATACAAGGCCCTGGTTCGGAAGTCATGTTAAGCCGGTGGTTCCGTGTAAAGAGCGTAAATGGTGCTAGCATAATAAAGACTCGTGTGCCCGACAAAGGGTATCGGGTAAAATTAAATCCTCCAAACGCGAAGTTTAGTACACATAAATAAAGAAAACAACAATTTTTAGTGGTTCGAAAAGTTGTTGTTTTCTTTATTCATGGGTACTAAACTTTGCATTTGTAGTATTTTTGGCTCACACTCCGCTGACTCGACATAAATCCGACCTGAGGGACAAATTATGTCACGGTCGTAGTTATTGTTTTTCGTTTCATCTGCCTGCCTTTTATTTGTACTCTGGCAGTTTCTTTTGTATTTGTAGATGTCGCCACTTATGTGAAAGCATACGGTATCGCAGGCATTATTTATTCATTTCTCTGATGAGATTCATATACCGTCTCCATACCTTTATAAAAGTGTCACATTAACCATGTAGTGTTCTGAAGAGTCCCTTACGGACGAAACAGTTAACTGTCAACACTTAATAGGTGTCCATTGGATCTTGGATCCCCGTGGATGTACAGCTTTTGGAACTGCCTGCCGAAAAATTCAAGAGAAACAAATACTTTCTAGGCCCGCTTAGCCATGAAAAATTTTTGTTTTATTAAATCATCTCCTTGAGAATACAAATATTGCCTACCATCACCATCAGGGGTGCTTAGCAGGCCGGGCTGCTGGATCTTTATGTAGTATGAATGTGTGAGTGAATGAGTTATGATTGTACCGGGCACCAAGTGACTTTGAGTCAGATTAACTTGGTGTCCACCGAATTAAGCTGGCAGATTGTCTGCAATAAGCAGACTCCCCGGAAATATCAAATTTAATCAATACCCCGGGGCACAATATCGACAATGTACGCAGGTTGATTTTTTTTTATTTGCAATAGCCAATTCGTGCCTGATGTTGTAATGGCAACCACCGGATGCTAAACGACACAAGGATGCTGCTTAGTGAGTTATGGCAAAGTTCACCGAATAATATGGACTTATTGCAATAAAGCCAGGCAATAATAGTGACGGGCACTATTCTGACGGTTTTCCATTGAATACTGACAGTTGATCTTTCAAAATTGACATAGCAAAGTCGAATTTATAAATCCAGTCGTTTACTTTCAATTAATAGTGGCGGCACTATTAATTCCGGCTCTTATAATACACAATAAGGCTCAGTTTTGAAAGAATACAGCTGTTTTGCCCAGCAGAATTAGTGCCTGGCTTTATTGCAATGGGTCCATAATATCTTTAATTTTTATTAGGGGTTACAGTCAAAGAAATTATTGCCTATTCAAATTTGTAACATATAATTATTCGAATAAAAGATATAATATAAAATATTCAAAAACGGATGGTTGAAAATATTTATTTAGTCTGGAAATAAGAGGTAAAGCAAAGTTTTACATCGACCGAGCCGTTCCTGGGTCAAATTATATCTAATTATTCTATGTAAGCTTATAATTTATAAACCTCAAAAACTAAACAAACTGATACTTAAGTATCAATTTGATAAAACGCACAATAAAACGAAGTTTAATATGATATCAAATTTACGGAATTGGGATCAATGTATTAGAACATGTATTATCAGCTTACTATTTCCTGTATGCTGGTTATACTAATGCTAGGACTTTATACATCGATTAGCCATAAAAATGTTTGTGTTTTCATAATTCCCAATTACTTTTCCCAGCAAGAAAAACTGCCTTTTATCATAATCCTTAAAAAATTCTAGGCCATGTTTTGCTTCACGTCACAAAAACTCACCAGTTTATATTTACAGGGCGAATCCCTTTATTTTGAATCCCCGGTCAGCGCCTTTAATATCAATGATAGAAAAAAGTTTAAATATAAAAGTTTTATAGTTACATTTCAGCCCATATGACAGATGTTGTCAAAATTCTATAAGTCAAAATTTCACATCGATTTTCTTATATTAAATAGAATACCCTATCAAAATGTATAATATGTCTATACTGCGAAAAACATTTGCTGAGATATAACGCAGTATTTTTCCATTAAGATCTTATATACTTAATATTTATTTGGTTTTATATAGGCAGGCATTTTATCCATCAACATATTCACTTTTTACCATGGGAGTATGAGAAATTTAAATGCCCTATATCAATGAGTATATGAGCTATATAGAGTGGCAGGCGGCTAGCTTTGCAACATTGAGGGGCAGATGACGCTGAAATAAATTCGTCTAGTACGCAATATTCAGGGATTACTGGTACGATTTAGTTGCATGTGCGAGTTCCGAGCTTCATGTCTATCATATAAATGCCATTAGATCATAGTACTTGTCTCTGAATATTGCGTACTAGACGAATTTATTTCAGCGCCATCTGCCCCTCAATGTGGCAAAGCTCGCCGGTTGCCACTCTATAAGGGTCATATACGCATTGCCTATATCTTAGAGAGAAATAGAGGAATACCTGGGACAAATTATTAAACTAAAAAAAGAAAACCAAACAGCTGAAATCAACCAGACAAGTAAGATTGGCATGGGCAGCATTCGGTAAATTAAGCTACATCAAAAAATAAAAAAGATCTTCACTTCCTCAAAACGAAATGTATAACCAATGTATTCTTCCTGTACTATGGATACTAGACCTGGACACTTATAAAATCAAAGATGGATAAGGTAACAAAAGTCCAAAGATCAAGGGAAAGACCAATGTTACATGGGCAGCATTCGGTAAATTAAGCTACATCAAAAAATAAAAAATATCCTCAGTTCCTCAAAACGAAAGTGTATAACCAATGTATTCTTTCTGTACTATGGATACCAGACCTGGACACTTATAAAATCAAAGATGGATAAAGTAACAAAAGCCCAAAGATCAAGGGAAAGACCAATATTACATGTAAAGCTAACCTATAGAAAAAGGAATACATGGATAAGGAATAAGAGAGAGAAGTAGCAAAATTGAAATGTCATAATATCAAACAGAAATACGATCGAGGGAACAAATGTGATATAAACTGGAGACATTGGGAAAATAAAAGAAGTGGGTGAACAACCCAAATGAGATGGTCAGACGCTTTAAAGAAGAGAGGAAGATATTGGGGGAGGCCTATGTCCAAAGATCGATCGAAGAAGGCAAAACAGATAGATAGATAGATACACAGGTAGAGATATGTATCTTAGAAAATATTTGTCGTAATATAGGCATGTTATACATTTTTTAAATCAGAAAGAAAAGACGGATTTAAAAATCAAAATAATATACCGGGTGTTTTATCTAATATAAGAAAGTTGATGCCAAATTTTGACATGTAGAATGATATTTGACAACATATGTCATATGGGTTAAAAGGCTTTTGACAAATTATAAAACTTTTGCATTTAAACTTTTTTTATATCATCAATAATAAATGTCACGGGGTGTGCAAAATAAGATGATTCACTCGGTACATGAATTAGGAAACTTGCTAATGTAAGTATTAAATAATAATTAATAAAATATTTAAACCATTTACATAATTATTTTGAGGTAGGTAAATGTTAAGAAGTTTAACTTATTCCTTGCCATGTTCTTGTTTTCTTAAGTTGTCTGTCGATAAGCTGAGTCTGTCTTAAAATGCGCATTTGTGTGCAAGATTGGTACATCCTATATTTAATGATAAATTATGTATATGAATGCGTTCATAAATTAGAGCTCGCGTCATTTCACAACTCCCGCGTTGAACTTGGAGCGTTTACTAAATGAAATGAAAAACATCTGTTGTGTGGATGGCGTGTTCACAAACATTTTCTTAACGCCTTAATGTTCTTTGCAAATGGTTTTTTTGAAAAGCGCAATTAAAAAAACAGAGCCACCCACTTAAATAACGGCAAGTACTTAAGTAAATTTTTATGATCTAAATAATAGGGACGTTTCACATGTCCCATTTTTCTCTTATCTTCTATTTGAGTCATGCGCTGTTACCTGATTTGAATCGTATCCTTTACTAAAGTATAGTGTTTGAGCTTCCTTGTGTTCGAATAACGCAGGCTATTATTTCCTTTATTTAAAGACATTATTGCCGCGCATATAACGTTATGACAAAATTTATAGTAAATTTAAAATATTTTTGATACCGGACAATTATTTTAAGAGCTACCAATTCCCGGTAATCCGCAGATTTAATTTTATGCCAATTTGAAAATTATTTTTTATAAAAACTAGTAGGCATGTGTTGTTTGGCAACAGTGTTCACCAACTAATCAAAAATCAACAATATTCTGTTAAGTGCGTATAAAAAATAAGAAGAAGTACACCAGTAAACACAGACCTAATCCTATATTTTCCTGGCGGTTTTTCACTGGTATAACAGTTTTTCCCTAGTTATATTCGGTATATTTTTAATTAATTTTGCCTACAGGCCAGTAAACAGAATTTTGACTGATAAATAAAAGATAAAAAATTGTGTCTGCAAAAGTTAGCTAAAGGAACGCCTGCAAAAGGTCCCTAATATATATTTTTTAATACCTTACAAGCTATTGTTTAAAACAGACATAATTGAAGTTTTTATTTAAGTTATACTGGGATTTTAGCTGCATACCATAATCAATCGCCCAGTTTTTAATTAGGCACATAATTTGTTAGCGACTTGAAAATACCAAGGTGATTCGAATTGGACACTTTTAAATGGGAAATTGTACTTTTTAGAGGAGTAATTTGACAGTTGCATTAAGCTCTAAAAACAATACAAACAAGCCATTAACACAAAAAATAAATGTTGAAAAATAAAAAAGTTATAGGCCCCATTCTAATATGCAGACTTTTCATAGCGCAAAAACAAGTAAAAATATCAAAATGCGGTTTTTACCAAAATTATTTCTTGAAGTTTGAGGCTCGCAAAGAGAGATTAGTTTTCCTCTATCTCGTCTAGAAGTACCCTTATGTGGCCAATTTGAATCGCCCTATGCAGCGTCCTAATTTGGTCTTTTTTTAAGGAATCTTCTTCTGGACCCAATTTTCTTCATACTTTAAAGATATGTTTGTGGATACATATGGTTTGGGACTCAATTCGGATACATACGTCCTAATTAAAAGATGGCATATCCGTTACATTATTGTTAAAAGGGTAAGTTTAGAAAGCCGCACATTGTTGCTGTTGTAGCAATTAGGGCTTAATATTCGAAGTATTAGGGGCGTCACCGTTATTGTTATTTAAAATAACAGCGTGCGGTAATTACGCAGGCCTTCTTTTAATGTTACCGTTATTTTTAAAGTTAGTTTTGTATTGTGTTTATTTTTTTTAAATATAGTTTTAATTTTCGCTAAAATTTGGTAGTTTGTTTTGTAAAAAGCCATAAATCCAATACATATTGCAAAAATATTATTATTAATATTAAAAATGTTATTATATTACATTATTATATTATAGGTAATATATTAAAACGTTTTTAAAATGTCAATTTGGGAGTTAGGGCACGTTTTAAAAACGTACGCCTAGGTCCCTCAGGGCCGATAGAGGTGTCTGGAAGGTCCCTGGAAAGTTTTTGTGGGTCTTTTTTAGAACGTCCACCACCATACCTTCTGCGAAATTTGGAGACGTTCCAATGACGTTCGGAAACGTTTCAAAGCGTTTCGAGAACAAAAAAAAACATTTAAAAACGTTTTAGGGCATGTGTATAAAACGTTTCAGGGAACGTTTAGTAAAACGTTCAGGGGACGTTTAACAAACTATCAGGTAAAAAACGTTCCAGGGGACGCCAAAAAATATTTTGGGGATTTTCTAAAAACGTTGCAGAGGCGCTACTTAAAGTCTAGGCCTCAGGGCCCCTGGTATGGGCCCTTACATATTGGGCGTAAGTTTTAAAAACGTCCTTTTCGGGACGTTTTAAAAACTTACTTTTTAGATACGCCAAAGTAAGGGCCCTAAGAGATCTTAAAAATACATTTTAAAAACGTCTTGCCTAGCGCGTTTTTAAAACTTCCTTTTCGGGACGTTTTAAAATCGTACTTTTTAGGTTCGCCAAAGTTAGGGCCCTAAGAGATCTAAAAATTATATTTTAAAAACGTCCTAACTAGCACGTTTATAAAACTTCTTTTTGGAACGTTTTAAATATGTACTGGTACTCAAAAGGTATGGCCCTTTAAGTTAATTTAAAAAAATTCCTGGCTAGCTCGTTTCTAAGGACGGAAAAGTTGAGGCCCTAAGAGAATATTTTAAAGACGTCCTGACACGTTTTTAAAATGTCCTTTTTGGAATATTTTAAAAACGTACTTTTTAAGTACGCAAAAGTTAGGCCCCTAAGGTACAGCCTAAAAAGTACATTTTAAAAACGTACTTGTTAAGTGCGGAAAAATTGAGGACCTATAGGAACCTAAAAGTTTATTTATTTATACGTTTTAAGATGTACAGAACTAATATTGTGGACCTAAAAAGACGTAAAAATTTTGTCCAAACTCGACGATTTTTATACGTTTTATGTTGAACGTTTAAAAACGTACGAGACATTGAGGCCTAAAGAAAACTAAAAAGTACGTCCCTGGGACGTCCGGTGTTCGATCGTACATTGAACTTGTTAAACAATGTTCGAAGGTAAAACCCAATATTACTTCATAGACACTTTCATACGACTTTCAAAATGGTTCTTGTTTTCAAAACGAGATACTTTATTACAAATGAAAATAGGCCTTGTAAAATATTACAATATAGTTTAATCCGCCATGCACGACCAATAATTTTTCTTGTTGATTGAAATTAAATACTGTCTTTGTTGGTGTTACAACAATAATTGTTAAATATTAAATTAGCTTCGCTAATGGTAGGTTGCATAAAAATTGATTAGCTGATTAGTCTCGACCAGACAATACCTAAATACATTTCCGTTAGCCACAGTCGGCATTTCTTAACAAATAATAAATAATTTATTTTCAAAATTAATTATGTCTAATTGTTTTGACCTTAGGAAATTAAAGACATTGGAAACAGGGTAATTTTAAATCCTGGATAGGTTTTAAAGCCGAACCGGCAAAAGGGCTTTTTAAATAACTTGCTATATTTTTCATTGTCTTTAGGATTTTATTTTGGAAAATTTAAGAAGTTATTAATTATTTTAAAAATCCTGGGAAGCGGTCAATAAAAATCTATTTTTTGTTTGCTTGTGACGTTTCAGTTTATTCAACCATCATCAGACATATACTTCTCTGTACGTTGCACTTCTCCGTAGAACCATCCATGCCTTGAGTCCCTGGCATTTGTTGTAACTTGGAGTTCTTCCACTGCGACACCAGTGGGTCTATTGTACTCACACGGTTCACATCTTCTGAATCAATCTGAGGTTTACCGAAAGTGTTCTGATATAAACGTGCAATAGCCGGACATTTGCACAGTACATGTTTGAATGTTAAGTCATCCTCCTTGCAGTTTACATTCGGTCTGTTCTGATAGTCCTATTCTGTGCATGGGTACACTTAGTCGACAGTGACCCGTCAAAAGTCCAGTCACTATACGGATCTTCTGTCTGGTAAGTACAATGGTGTTCCTGGCTCTATTTTAACAAGGTCCTTTATTAAATCCTTTGAGTAGTTCTGGTATATTTATCCAGTATTGTTGGAAGCTGTTATTCATCCATTTCAATATGGTTAATTTAGGAGCATCGTATGCTATCCCCAGGGCTGGTTCGGGGCCGAGAAATTCGGCAGATGCCGCTCCCTTCGCTGTTTGATCTGCGGCCTCATTTCCCTCGTGTCCATAATGTCCTGATATCCATAATAATGACACATTGTTAGTGCTATCAAGCGCACTCAGTGAGTCCTTGCAGCTCCTCACGATTTGACCATACCGGGGACTGAAACCACCTGAACCGAACCGAACCCGTCGTCATAATTAGACAAAAAAATGACTACAAACAAAGAAAATTGGATGAAATTAAACCTAGTTTGGATCAAATACATTTATTTACTATTCTAGATAATATATTTTGATATGATAAAAAATATTTCTTTAACAAAAACAGCACAAATTTCATTTATATGCAAACTACATGTTTACATATTTTTTATTCCCGAAAATAAACTTCAAATAAATAAGTACCTAATGTTTAATTTAAATAAATATTTTTTTATAAATTAAACTAAATACCTAACTTTAATAAATCAAATAAATCTAATTTAAAGGGACTATTACTTATTTAAAAAAGATCAATATTCTCATTTATATTATTATTGGACCGTGACATAAATAATTTGATTGAGCCAGATAACTTTTTTGCTCCTAACAAACATTTTTTTCTGACCATGCGGTTTTGCTAAATTAAATTTATAATAGTTTTTTTGCCACTGTTGTTTATTGTCTTGGTAAGTTTTAACATTTTTTATAATTTCAGAACGAAACACTTTATTGTAAAATGCTTATTGCCGAGTAACAGGTCGAATAAATGTGAAGGAGATTAAAAGCATTTATACAGGGTGTTTCAATAAAAACTTACCAGAGACTGTTTCGGGTATTTTTAAATACACTTGAACACGTTGATTTGTATACTTTCCCTTCATATTTTGCAGTGTATACTGATAATTTAAATAGAAAAAGTGGGTCGAGTGATATATTGTTTTGAAGGTCTCTTAAATGTTTTATAGCCGTGTAAAAATTTCGAATATCCATCGATTCGTATTTAAGATATTTGCCTTCAAATTTCTAAATTTTCCCCAAGGCGCAATTTTTATTCCTCCAAAAAGTCCCCTTCTGGAAATCAAAATTGACGTGTCCGACAGTTGGGTCAACGCCAGTATTATTCGGTGTCAGGAAAATTCAGCGCCAAAAAAAACTTTATGTTTTCACAGACCTAATCAAATCAGTCTTCTGAGAAGTGAAGATTATACAAATAGGATTCAATTTTGTCACTTTAAAATACATAGCCCTAAAAATTTACCGCGCAAAAACCAAGCAATGTTTTTTCTGTCTATGAAAAGGTCCAGGTTTAAAAAAAAACTTTTAGATAATTTTTTTGTTATTGTACTTACATCTCTGCAGTTGCCGGCAAAGTTAAATTGCTCACCAAACGTAACCTAACCAAACCAAATCACACCTAGGTTGTGGCAAAATATAATGTGACACCCCGTATAATATTAAACCCTTAGTGCCCCAACTAGATAACTTGAAATTTATGTATTTTGAGTTATCCAGTTGAAGCTGACCTATTTTTCAATTTTTTTTTTAATGCAATTCAATTCAATTTCAATTTAAATCAATTTATTTATTTAAAAAAAGTTTTACAGCTCTTATGATATATATGACAAGATGGTGGACAATGGACTGCACGTCTATGTGTTCACCATCTGTCACAACTAGTTTAGCAATAGATACCTATATATTAATACATTCTACTAAATCCGACTTAACTCAAACTCTTTCTTTATACATTATGTAGCTTATAATTGGAGAACATCTAGATATCTTGTACGAACAACCAAACTTGTTTAAAGAGTGACAAGATATCGAAAACTCCGACTCCGACATCTTGAGATTTTCTCAAAACTATCAATTTCAAGTTATCTAGTTGTTGCACTAAGGGGACGATATAATTGTGTAGTACCCGGTATTTGATTTTTTACTTTATCAGCAAGAAGGTGGACATCAGGTTTTTTATCAGCATGCGCCCAGCAGAAAAATTAAACTTTAAATATTTTAAAATTAAAATATTTCTCTTTACTTCCGTCTTTTTTCCAGACAACATTGCTAAAGTATATTCCAGCTTAGAGCCTTATTTATGCTTTAAACTGCTACCTAGGCTTGCCTAGGAAAACAGTGTGCATGGTCTAGGTATGTACAGGGTGGGACATTTTCGTTGGTTTTATAGGGTACAGGCTAAACGGTAAGAGATACAAAAAAACTGACATACGTGTCCCGTTATCTTTTTTAGTGTCATTTTTAATGGCGTCATCAAATCTAGGCTAACTAGATTGGTTTAGCAGATACTTTACAGATTCTCAAAAATTGCCGATTTTTTTATCTTTTATTACTCGTTTATTTACGGAAAAATTCTTCAAATACAAAAGTTTTATGATTTTATACGTATAATTCAGTGGCGTACCCAGAAAAATTAAAAATATTTTATTTTACGAGATATTATCAAAAGTAAAATTTTTTAAACGGAACACCCTGTATGTAAGTAATATTTTTTTTTGTAGTTGGCTATGGACGGGATGAACTTTTGTTTTGCTTTTTTAACTTGTCACAAAGTCAAACGTTAATTAAGTATTGTTTTAGTTTTGTTGTTATTACTTTTGTCTAAGATGAATCTTTATCAAAACTATGAAAAGTTAAACATGTTTGAGTACTATATTGAATCTAATAAAAATAGAGATGCAGCACTCATACTATATTTTGACCGTTATCCGGAACGACGTCAGCCAGACAAAAGGATGTTTCAAAGAATGTATCACAATTTAAGTGAGTATGGGTCATTTAGAAAACCAAGAAATAAAATTTACAATAAAGAAAATAGAGAAACGGATGAAATAAACACGTTGGCTTGTGTTACTGCTGATCCGACGGTATCTAGTCATAATATTGAGAATGATATTGGTATAAGTAAACGAGTTTTAAAAATATTGAAAAAGCATAAGTTTAAACCTTATAAAATAAGAAACGTTCATAATTTACATCCTGGAGATGAACAACGGCATTTAGTATTTTGCAATTGGTATTTGCAACAGATTAATCAGAATCCCAATTTTTTTTAAAATATAATATGGACCGACGAAGCTTATATATCTAGCGAAGGAATGTTTAATCGACATAATAACCGATATTGGTCAAACATATATCCTCATCAGACGGTGGCCAGGGTACAACAAGGACGGTTTGGATTCCATGCATCGGTAGCGCTGGATCGAAATAGAGTGTTTAACTACAGGCTTTTTAATGAAAACTTGAATGCAGAAGGATACAGACAAATTTTGGAAGAATATGTAATAATAGAGTTGGATAACATGCCATTAGGTGAAATAAATAACATTTATTTTTAACAAGACGGTGCTCCAGCACATAATAGCCATATGATAAGGAACTTGCTAACTGCCAATTTTGATGAAAATTGGATTGGTACATATGGGCCAAACCGATGGCCCCCGCGTTCTCCCGACCTGACCCCCCTCGACTTTTATTTTTGGGGATTTATCAAAAATGAAATTTATAAAACACGAAGTAACAATGTAGAAAAACTTAGGGAAAATTTTATTATTTGCATTGAGAGAATACCAAATATTGGCATCTATAACGCCACTCGTTCGGTTACAAGTCGAGTAGAAAAATGCATTGAGCAGAATGGGAGACAGTTTGAGCACCTTTTGTAATTAATTTTTATAATAACTATTCAGTTCTATTATATTATAAAATAGAAAAATTTTTAATCAATTCATAGCCAACTACAAAAAAAAATATTTTTCCGTATTTTACCTATTTAGGACAAAGAAAAGTATTAAGTGTTATACATCATTGTAATCACAAGAAAAAATACAATAATCTGAGATTCTTACATACTGGGTGTTCCATTTAACAAAATGTTACCTTTGGTAATATCTTGAAAACTAAAACATTTTTTATCTTTCTGGTTACGCCACTGTATTCTATGTAGAAAATCATAAAACTTTTATATTTGAAGTTTTTTTCTATCACCATAAATAACCGAGTAATAAGAGATAATAAAAATCTCCAATTTTTGAGAATCACCCTATATCTGCTAAACCAATATAATTAGCGTAGATTTGGTTTCGCCATTAAAAAAGACACTAAAAAAGAGGACGGGACACGTATGTCAGTTTTTTTGCATCCCTTACCGTTTAGCCTGTACCCTATAAAACCAACGAAAATGCCCCACCCTGTACAATTGTATTTTTTATTTTATATTTTCGATTCTTGTACGTTTATTTATTGTAAAACACAATTATTTTATACTTGTTAGACTTTAAAACAATTATTTTTTGATGCTACTTAGGCCAATTTTAATTTTTACTGGTATTAAAATATTATTGGCTTTTTATTCATGTTACATTGTTAATAACTAGCTTTTAGGGTAAAAGTGTATTTTGATTTCTGATGTCTTAGAGAAAACATTTTATTTTAGATGTTCCTATTGCTCTAGCCTGGAGATTTATGAACAAAAATGTGAAAAATCGCAGCTGCAAATAAACTAAGTCAACCTGCCAAATTTTTTATTTAACGAAACCCAAACCAATTAAGGGAGCTAGAACCCCTACGGGAATACTGTTTCTCTGCAAGGTTTATCAAAATAAGTGTTCTAAAAATACAATAAAGACGATTTTGTAGCAATTCAAAATAAAGTAATGCATATTATAAACCTACGTTTAAAAATTAATTTCGCCGGCGAAATTTTCTGGCGCTGAATAGGCCCTATGCTCCGACGGTTTTTGCAAATTTCATTCAAAAAATACCCGAGAAGGACTCTGTAGAGTTTTCCTTGAAACACGCTATAAACTGCTTCTCATAGAAGGTCTCTTCAAAAAATGTGTTTAGGATTAAAAATATGTTCAGAATTTTACATGTCCAGATTGTTCTGAATAAAAAGAAAAAATAAAAATTAAAAATAGATATATGAATTTCACTATCTTTTGGTGGTAATCATAATGATCTTAAAATGCAGTTTTTGGTTTATAAATTTTGTATTTTAATTTAAAAAAAAACAGTACACACATGATTAGCTAACACCAGGTGTGTTTTTTTGGTTTAAAAAAATATGATCAAACATCTGCAACCAGCGTTTCAGATCCCTCTAACTGCCTGCGTGGATACTTAAGTCTAAAATTAATTTTATCAAAAAAAAATATTTTAAATCATAATGTGGTTTAAGTGTCCCGCACTTCTCTACCAAGTAGATATCAATCAAGATTAATAAAGATTTTTAATTTAATTAATTACACACACCCACACATATACATACATTAAACACAAATAAATCAAATCAGCTGACTGCGAATGCATCGTGGCAGGCGGCAAGACCGCCCCATTTCCCCTCGCGCGCCCAACCCCGCTAAACCGCCGCGCCGACGGCGCCTCTTCTTTGTAGTTGTTGTCATAAAAGTGACTGTAAATAATTAGAGCGCCGCACAGATTTTCAGCCGATTACGCATACTTTTGGGCGCTCTTCCAATGTTGTCGAGTCTTTTTTCTTTTCTGAAGTTTAATTATCTACTTTCAAACTATTTAACAAAATTTTTGTTTAATTCCCTAATAGGATTTTTAAAACAAAATTGTTTTTACATTGAAATATTCTTACTTAGAACTCCGAGTGATCCAAACTTGAGTGTGGGCATTCACTTTCTGATCAAACCCAAACACGTATTTTGAACTTTCGATTTCGACATTTGACAGCAAAGCTTTAAACACTTTATTACTAATTCTGTGTAAGTATTTATCTTGTAAAGTTGTGCTTTACAGAAAAAACTTTCAAGAAGAGCGTCTAACCTATGCCAAGAAATGTAGCTATGTTCTTTACTTTTGCCGATGCCGAAACTTTGAATCCCTATATATGGGTTTTACGTCAGGTAGGTGGCATTTAATCAGTACAGGCAGTTATCGTATTAGTATAATAAGGCCCGTTTAAAGTCGCCATCGTGGTGTAGTGGTAGCAATGTTTGTTTCCCACACCGGCGGTCCGGGTTCGATTCCTGGCTACGTACTTGGTTGTTTGTGTTTGTTAAAAAATGCTTTAACCTTGCTAAAACTTTGTGAACCTGGGCGGTTGATAAATAAAAAAATAATAATAAGGCCTGTTTAACGCTAACACACATTAACTTTAGGTTGAAAATAAGCCAAGGCAAATAAAAAGACCTTTATGTAACACGTTAAGTTATTTTCGCGACATTTTTAAAACGACATTATGAATTTTTGTGATATTTCAGTGGGATATTCTTCAACGACATCCCAACATTATTCCAAAGCTTGAAATGTTTAAGACTATAAGCATTTATTATTATGAATAAACATTCCCCTTCTATATCATTTAAAACTTTTTTAAAAACATATCAATGATATTATATTATTATGTCTCCCTAGATACTTATTTTTAAAAGCGAAAAAAAAATAAAATATTGTGTTTAATAGAGTATATAGAACAGTTTATACCAAAAAAATAGTTGTTTGTTATATCGATTAGTTTTTGAGATATTTGACTACAAATTTTTTTTTTTTTTTTTATTAGTGAATGTTAAATTTAAAACTTTTAACTGTGAAATTTTTACACGGTTGTAGAGGTATTTCAGAGACCTTCAAAACGAGGTTTCGATAGACTACTACTTTCTCAATTCAAAATGTAAACGTAAAGTTTACCCCTCGAAGGAGGTTCGTGCTAAAAATTCAAAATATCCAAAAAGCGCCTCCCTAGTACGACATATATCGAAAAAAAAACCTTTATTTTATTTTTAGAAAACACCTTGTATGTATTGATACCACTTACTTAACGTTTTATTATTTTTTAACTCAAATTTTCTCTCTGTAAAACAACCCTTTGTTTCTAAAAGGTAAATTGCTTAAGCCGGCATGGGAATCTCCGCAAATCATCTCGAACATTATTTTTTTAAAATATTTTTGGAAACAAAATGTAGATGATAGTTTTTAAAATAAGAAATGATTACCAAGCAGTTTCTCATAATACCTTTTTTGAAAAAATGTTGTTGGGATGGTGGAAATGGAAATTAATTAACCTTTAATACTAAACGCCACTGACTTAGGTTTTCGGGAGATTGCTTTAAACAAAATATAGCGTTCTTTTTTAAACGAAAGTTTACATGTTCTTATACTGAAACACGTCAGTTTTTAAAATTGACTTTCAAAATTCAGGTTTTTCTAATTTTTGTAGTAAAATATTGGCATCGCCGCATACTAGCCGTCTCCGAGCATTGGTGTCTCCCATCCAGTGTTGTCCGTGACGTAGTCGTGTAACAGACGTGTTCGTAGACATAAGCAAGCAACGACGAACGCAATGTCCACCGCCGTAGTAACGGGGGAAAGAGTCTCATCGATTTCCTACCCCCACCAGTCCGCCGCGGCCGCATCGACTCCTGCTGGGTGTTTTGCACAGCAGACGAAACTCAAGGAAGTGAGCCTGAGTCAGTCGAGGCCCGATTTTCGGCCGAACAAGAACTTTACCGCGATGGCGACGTGCTATACCGCGTATCATCATAACTTAAATAACCTGCCTACTACAGCTGTGGGAACCATCACACCGGAGGTTCAACAGCAGCAAAGTAGCAGGACAGTGCAAGTGCCTCAACAACAACAAGTGAAGGATTATTCCGCAGTGCCTGTGCAACAAAAGGATTACTCGCGACCGCTTCACGTGGATTGTAGTGTCGAATATGAGTTGCCAAACACCGCGAAACCACCCCCTGGCGTTCGGAATGAACCATTACTCATGATTCATCCGTGTTATTTCCGGAAAATAGAATCGCAACGACGAAGTCCGTTTATCAATAACTTGCCGGCGAGTAGACCAATGCCCGCGGCTAGTACAGTGAAAAGAAGACTGCCCAAGGGGCAACAGTTACCCCAACAAGTGCCAATCCAAGGTGCCCAGTTTCCCGTTCAGTATCATGAAAGTAAGAACTTTAATTTCTGGGAACCCATGCCTCCGCTAGTGCCAATATCCACTACCGCTCAATCGTACTGCAAACGAGAGCCTTTAATGACCTCTTGTGCCGGCTATACCAGTAGTACGGACAGAGACTCGGGACACTGGACTGATCCAGAATGTTCCCCCGACAGACCGGAAGACAAACATGTGTTATCGGGAAAATACAGACAGTACCTACGAGCGCATAGACTGCACCCCTATGTGCCCCATCTGGGGGCCACCTTTCCACACCAAATTCAGCAAGTTTGTTATAACGTGTGATTGCTGTGATACAAGACTTAAACAAATATATAGAAAATATGTCTTCTTTTGTGATAATAGTGTTAAACAAAAAAAGTTAAGTCAGTGCGCCGTCTGCAACCAAAAGGGCCATCGCGACGGTCAGTGTGGCGGCGCCGGCGCTTCTGCTAAAGCGCACCTCGTCGTCTCGGGTGTGGCGTAGCATATTTATATAGTGAGCCCAGGTGGTAGATCAGCTGTGTATAATGTGTTTATCTGCGATATAATAAAAATGGATTCATTAACCCCAACTTGCAACTTTAGTTATGATTTAAATAACCACTATACCTACCTACAATTAATCCGTACTTACGAAAAAAATTGTGTTAAAAAAGCTGATTTCAAAGCTAATAACAAAACAGATGATGAGTTAAAGAAGAATTTAAACACTACAACCAATATTCATGAAAAGAGTAATGTGAATCCCATTAATTTATTTTTTGAATAAAATTTGCTGCAGTATCATCAATCAGAATTGACTAGTATAATCCAGGCAACATGTGGTAAACTTGATTTATTATTAATTGAAAAACAACACTTAAAATAAATGATTGTGTTACTCACTAATCATGGGATAGAATGCGAAACGTCAAAAATTATAGATGATAATGAGAGCATTTTACTCAATATTTCCAATGGCAATTTTCTTGGACATTTTGTAAACCAAAAATAAACAACTTAAGTCAGGTGATGACCTTCCGCTCCTCAGGATGATGGTGATAATCTTAATTTCTTGGAGTATTTGGAGCCCTTTATGTAGCCATTTGGATTCATATGGATATAAGATCAAGGAGTAAAACTTATGTTTCAGGATCATGGAGTTTCAGTAGTTTTTACTAAAATGATTGTTAGTAAAGGTAAATTGAAGGTAAATATCTCAAACTGTTTATAAAAAATGGTACTGTAGCTTTAATCTACGTTTAATAAAAAATCAGTAAGTGCTTTTTAGAGTATTCAAACACTATAAATTATGAAAACACCAAAAAACATAAAAAAAAAACAAAACAAATATACTTAAATATTATTTTCTTTTAAATGTAGATAATGAGGATTAGCAACGATTCATTCATTAAAATGTAAATTGTGATAAATATTTCAACATTAAGGTCAGTACACTTTTGTCTGATAATGCCCACATTAAAACTTGCTAAAAAGGAAAAAAGTCATGTTTTTAAACCAATTACTGATTTAATTGAAATGTGTATAATAATTTTATTTTAAAATGTGAGCACCAACACAAAAGCCTTTGTTGTATAAAAATATAAAGCGAAATTAAATTTAAAAACAAATCAAAATAAAAACCTATAGGTACCTATAAAGAAAAACACAAAAAATGCGGTTTGTGTAATAGACGATAATTATAGACTTGAACGATTAATAATTATTTTTTTAAGTAAAATTTTATTAAGTCAATGTTAAGAGCTATTAATAACTTGAATTTTGCTGATTTATAAATGTATAATAGTTTTTAATGAAGCTTATACTTTCAACAAAATAACACCTAAGGCTTTTGTAACCACAACATAAAACAGGGTAAAAATTATTTTAGTAGTTTTAAATAAAATAAAAACTCAGTTCCTGATTTGTACATTTTATTTATAATTATGCGAAATAAAACTTTCCTAGGTATGTTTTAATTCATTTTTAACGCTTTTTTAATTACAACTAATAAGTATAAAATTAAGTAATTAAGACAAGCCTCCTAGTCGGCCGCCTTAATTATGATAAATTATAATTTAAAATTACCCAACAAATCATGCTTGTTTGTTGATTTTAATTTTACGTTTTATGATCCAGTTTTTAGAAAGTTGTGTTTTGTATACCATCATTTGCAAAAAAATAAACACAAATTAAAAGCCTTATCTGAGGCATAAATTATAGGAATTAACATACAAATTTAATGAATTTTGCTTTTATAAAGCACTCATCCACCCAGAAGGATTTGTGGAAGCGTTTTTATATTGTAATTATTACATTTTTGGTGTTAAAAACAATTCCACAATTTAAAACATAAAGTCTGGAATACCAATTATAATTTTGATAAAGAAAATTTTGAAATAATTACTATGTATGATCCTATTATTATTTCTAAACATTCTTCTTGGAAAATTGCAGTTGGAATTTTAGCATTAATAGCTCTTTATTGGATTTTAAGGAGAATATAAGTACAGAATAATTATATTCAAGCGATCACTTAATTAATATCTCTTTAGATGTTAGCATAATTATTTCTCTTGATATAGCAGATGATAAATTAAGTTTGGTACTTTCTGTTCTGTTTTATTGGCCTGGCCTTATTGGAAATTCATTTAACCAATAAAGTACACCAAGATTAATAACTTCTTTAATTATTGAGTTTATAAATTGCTTTTAATTTGAAAAGTATTCTTCTGTAACTAACTTATATTTTATTAACAAAAATAAACTTTATTTCTAGTTGGTATTAGTGGGTATGAGTTGGGTGAATTACTTTTTCAAAATGTATAGTTCTTTTAACATCATTGTGTTCCAGAAAGTATAAAAATTAAATATCATTATCACAATTTGTGAATGTTAATCTTATTTACTGGGACCTTGATGCATAGAGACAAAAAATAGGAAATTTCTTAACTTATTTTATACAAGTAGTTAGGTACCCACTGAAGGAATTTTACATATGATAATCTTCCAAGTCCTCATTCATTATTTATAAGCCCCTATATCTTTCTATATCCATTGAATGATAAAAACAGCATGGTTTTGTAATAAATTTTAGTATCTGACATAAAGAATCAACTTAATGAAGATTTGTCTGCCTTCGCTTTTGTGTTTTAATTTATAGTAGATCTTTTGTAATCTTTCATAAAATGGTGATTGTATGTCGATTTTTTTTCTAGGAAATGACTAAGCTGTAACTAAGTTGGCTTAAATGAACAAATTAACAAATGTATTTACTTTAAAGTTTATTACCTGTTAGTAGATTAGGATTAAAGTTTTGTTTTGGGTATTAAGGGATTTAAACTATGGAATCGATGATAGTTATTGGAATTAATAATGTATGATTTTTCTTTTGGTTAACACCTTATTTGTTATTTAGGTTAAATTTTATACCGTTATCTCTAAAGAGAGGGAGGGTGACACCAAAACTAAGTCTGGAATTAGTTTGAATATATGACTGACTATTTTTATCAAAAAATCTCCACTACTGAAAGCATATATTTTGAAGGACCCGAATTTATCAGAAAAGGTTTAATGAAAATGCCATATTTTTTTTTAATACAATTTAAACCACTTAACACCCCTGTGCCTGCTTGGATGTTTTTTAAATATTCTATTTAATTGAAAATATTGCTATAGGGAGAGCCTTGATTTTTAACATATTTAAATTATTGCTATCAACCTTTTTTAATTTGACACCAATTAATAAATATTATTGGCTGATGATAATTAGACAGCCTCCTCATATTAAAAATAATGACTAAGTATATTTTTTATTTTGAATAATTTCATTTAAATGACGTCTTAAATAAACCTTAAATAAGTTGTTTTTATTATTTTTTATATAATCGTGGTTGGCATTAATTATAGGTAATTCCCATGCAAAAAAGTATTAAACAAAAGCAAAATAAAATCGTAGATTTATGTTGGGTAATTTTAGATATAAACTTTCCTTTTTTTTAAATACCTAGACTTGCTAATTATTTCCACTGCTTATAATTTAGTGTTTTTTTCTGATATTTCCTGTTAAACATTTTAAGTTTTTATAAAATGTATGCAAAGAAATTAAAAGTTGCTTACATTATTTTAAAGTAAACTTTGTGGATAGGCTTTTCAACATTCAGTTTTTGAACCTAAGTCTTTCATTAGCATTTAGGCTTTTTACGATTGAACTTTCAGTCTAAAGTTAAAAATATTTAAATCTGGTCTGTATCAAACCCCCTCGGACTTTTAAACTGATATTGTACAGGGTGCCCCAGTTTTTTTTGCATTTTGTAACTATATTTTTCGACATTTGCAAAAGTGTTAAATTATTATTTGTATAAAATATATTAGCGTGTATTTTGGTGATGCTTAAAATTATAATGTACAGGGTGTGCCAAAACAATTGGCCTTAAAAAAAATTAAAAAACAACAAAATTTTGGTTAGGAATGTACAAATCAACATTAAAAATAAAATATAAATAACATAAGTATATACATCAATTTGACTTTTGATAATTGGACATGCCAATAATAATTTACAAAAACTCACATAATTTTTTTGCTTACCCTAAATATTTTTTAAAAATAATAAAAAGAATATTTTTTTTTTCAATTCAATAAAACCACATACTTTGTAATTAGTTTTTGTAGTTTTGGAGCTTATAGCAAAAGACCATTATGATATTCACTATTATTATTTAAGTTTACATATGTTACATAGGATAGGTACAAAAGGATTATTTTTTTAAAAAACTACAGGGTGAGTCAAAAAATAAAAAGTTGGTGTATATATTTAGTAATTGCACATGTCAAAATTTAAACTAAAATATATGATATGAAAATGTTTGTGCATATGTTTTATGTGCATAATTAAACCAAAAATACGCAATAATCTTTTTTTTACAAATTTTGCTCTTTTTCTAAAAATAATTATAAAATTAACCTAAATTCGCACCTTATTTATGTTAGAAGAGTCCTGAGAAAAATTACTAAATATTTTTAAAGCTCACCTTTAATTTAAATATCCATATTTCCGAAAGTACTTAACCGATTTGAAAAAATTAAAAAGCATTAAATAGAAAATTGAAATTTGTTTGAAAAAATGCATATCTTGTCCTCATTTTCATTAAAAGTTTATTAAGAAAAACAAATAAATCTATCTTCCATGTTGTTTAAAGGTTCGTAGAGGGTTTGCTGTATATAGGTAGGTTTAAACCTAATCCTTTGATTTCATTTTAAATTGACACTTAAAGTTAAAATTATAAAATTTAGTAAAAAGATATAAATTTTTTATATTAAACCTTATGGCAGAATATCTAATACGGGTCTTTATAAAACTGTAACCTTAGATTAGTATAATTAAATGTTCATATTATAGACAATACAAAAAATGCTTGTAGTTAGAATAATATTTAAACAGTTTGAGATTTTTTACTCTCAAGGTAAAACCTTTGCGTAATTAAGAAATGTAAAATCATAATCATAAAAGTTGCAGGGTTAATAAAAAAAATAAAAATCGACTGAATATCAATTTTTATTAGTTGAAAATGATGTAAGTAGATATTTTTTGTTACCGTGGATTTTATCATACTATAACTAAAAAGTAGCATTCCACTCTTGTTAAAATTACCTATGTTAAGAAAAAAATAATTAGTTCGTTTTTTATTCAAAAAATTATTTTGTACCTACCTATATTTTCATCTTTAGGCAAAGAAAACAAAAAAAATACAAAAATATCAGTGTGATTTGTAGAAAACTACCATACTTAGCTTACAAAATATCAAAATATATGCGGTAAACGCTAAAAAAATAATATTAAAAAATGTCAGAAAAATAAAATAATGTGGCTAAAATATTTTTTTAATATGATTCTTATAGGAACAGAACTGAGTCAAAAAATATATTTTTTAATTTGAAATTAAGTGTTCCGAAAAAGAGCTGCAATATCTTAATTTTTTGACATATATGCATTATTAGTGAAAATAAAAATGTAGCTTTAATTTATTAGCCTATAATTACTACATTTTTCTCAGCTACTTTTTACACCAAAGAACTAATTTGTGTTTTTAAATATCACTCTGTACATATTATTTAAGAATCTTAGGTTGTTTTAGAGTAGAACTTTCTTCTCTAAGCACTCTTGGAAAATTTTAGTTTGTTCAATAAGTAATTTGTTTTAAATTCTATGATTTTGCAGATTTCAAAAGACTGATTTTATTACTAATTTTATTTCAATTCAAAAAAATATGTGACACAAATATGTCCCGTTAAATGCTGTTAAAGTCTTAAATTAACGATTTTGTAAAAATACTCTAAAATTTTAGGAAGTTAAAAGAGCATCAATTTTGTTTTAAAATCCTTAAAATATCGCAATACAAGATGAGGTATTTGGACACAAAATTTCATTTATTTAGTAAAAAATTTTCTACAACTTATAGTTGTGGCTGTTGTAAGTAAATAAAATATTTATTAATTACGATGGCCTAAATATACAGGATGTTTCTAGAAAAAGTCGATATTGTTTGTGAAAAAAACACTTTTCTTGAAATTTTTGGAACACAAACCTCCTTTAAAGGGTAAATCTTGCCCCTATATTTTGAGTTGGGAAAGTGAGTTGGGTTATACTTTGTTTTGCTTGTTGAAGGTCTTTATAACCATGTAACGATGTTAAAAATTCATCAATTCGTATTTGAGATATTTGCCAAATATCTCAAATTCCAAATTTTTACACGGTTGTAAAGACATTTAAGAGACCTTCAAAACAAGATATCACTCGACCCTTAAAGCTTACCCAACCCTCGAAGAGGTGCTTACTACAAAAATGTCAAGATTTCGAATAAAAATCGATGTGTTCGAGCGTTTTTACAAATTGGCACGAAAAATAACCAAAACCACCTCTGTTTCCTTTTACTTGAAATATCCTTTATTCTAAAGCTCATTTTTTGAGATATTTTTTTAATATTTTTTCTAAAACCGAAAATCGATGCTTTTTTCTTATAGTCTATGATTTTAAACTTCTGAAAAACAATGCATAAAATCGCAATATCCACTTTTTAACATAAAATAAAAATTTGCGAAGAAAAATAAGGTTTATAACCTAAACTGCCATGTTTGTTTGACTTTAATTTCAATTTGTGTCTAAAAAAAAGACCGATGTCAGTCAAGAGTTAAATTTTCTGTTAATTTGATACACTTTATTATTCATACAGTAAACCAAAAGGATTTGGGTGAATAGTTGGACGTATCGTAGCGAAGGCGAACAAATTCGTTTGCTTGCGTCTGATCACACGTAAACACTATCCAAACGAATTTGTTCGCTAACGTTTGTTTGCCCTTGTTTGTTGCATGAATACGTACATTTAGTAGTCTTTAATTTTACTTTTTTTTAGAATATGTTTTTCCAAACAATATTTTGTTGTCTTATAATTATAAACTCAAGTATGTTGTTTAAAAGTCATTCATGAACAAGAACTGACATGGGTTTTTAGTTGTTTAGGGGAGATTTAGGAATCTCATCACTGTTACATATTACAGATCTAAAATTATTTTTGGATTACATAACCTTTTATTTATTGGACAAGCTATAATTTTGGAAGGCGAAATAATTGTAAAATTGTATAATATTTTAAACCGAAATCTGCTATATATTGTACAGCTAGTCATAGTCCAGATACGCTTATAAAGTATAATAAAAACGTGTTACTGTTTTTTATAGAATCAATATGTGTTTTATTTACGTAAAATTAGAAAAAACCTTAGTAAAATTCCTATAATAAAAAACAAAACTACGGGTTTAAAAAGGTTACAAAACCCTTTTGGAGTTTTAGCTCATTGTTTTGCATTTTTACGGAGTTTTAGACAGAACTGACCACTAGAGGTTTTGATTTTCGTTATTTTTGAATACTCGTTACTAATCGTTAGTCAACTACTAAGTAATCATTTTATATATTCGTTACTTTGATTACTGTAACTGTATTCAATTCAATCATACAATTAGTGCAAAATTCTCGGACTGTTGTTAATTCGAAGATCATTTACTTGTAGGTCTATTTTTGTTGTTAATATTATGGAAATATTCAATTAAAGTTTTTAAAATGCGGGCTAAAATTAAAAAAAATAAAGGTAGGAATTACGTAGGAACTGTTCTGTGTACAACTTTGTTTTAAAAATCTAATGTTTTACATACATAGAAATACATACTTAAAATCTAAAAGTAAATAAAGAGAGACGAGAACTCAAAAAATATACAAATACAATTTAAATGCGTTAGTTACTACTAAGGTATTATAGTTACCCCCTGATTTTGGATTACCGACTTTCGAGTGATTACTGAATACTAAAATAATCGAGGGAATCCAAGTAATCAAAGTAACGAAAGTAATCATTTAATTTTCGGATCGGTATTCGTTACTTCGTTATTTGTCGAGTAACGAGTACTCGAGTAACGAATAGTTACTTTTTCAACAACTCTACTGACCACCTAAACCTTACGAAAGAGTAATCTGACCGTACTAAGGTTTAGGTTGGTTGGTTAGGACTCTAGAGCGGAT
The DNA here is from genome assembly GCA_963576565.1 of Aspidapion aeneum. Taxonomy (NCBI): domain Eukaryota; kingdom Metazoa; phylum Arthropoda; class Insecta; order Coleoptera; family Brentidae; genus Aspidapion; species Aspidapion aeneum. The sequence goes on from OY755038.1 coordinate 53,681,308, forward strand.
TTACGCTTAGCTCATAAGCAAGCAAACAGGTTTTGATAGAACACTTTTTACGCAAATATCAAATGTCAAACTTTTGACATTTATAGACATGTAAATGACATTTGCATAACGGGTTTTCTGTAAAAACGTGATTGTTTTACAGAATTTATTTCAAAACATTTAATCATAAGGCTGAAGGCCCAATTAAAAATTCAAGCAATTAAATACAGGAATTTGACATTGATGAAAGGCCCTCAATATATTTTGACCGTTGTTTTCCATCAGACATTAGTCAAAATGATTCCAGAGCGTCTAACACCTGTCTTTAGTAGCTTGTATTTTAAATTGTACTTGGACCTTAACACCCAAATATCTCCAAAAAATAAAATAAAAACTATTTTGTTTTGTTTTAAATATTTTTTTAAGTTTTTTAAAACTAATTACTTATTTTTTGCAAAGATTTTTAGCAAACTGAATAATTTTAATTTGATTTTTATTGCGTTTTTAATTTGAAAGATATTTGGAGATGTTAAGAACTTTGGAACAACCTAAATAAAAGTAAAAGGTAATTTATATTTAATTTACTGCATAACGAGTAAAGAAAGTAACATATTTCACACGAGTGTAGAAATGTCACTTATTAACGAGTAATGTACGATATTATCTTAATTTTCCTAATTATTTTTATTTAAATAGTATTTTTTTATTTTCGTGCCTAGAGGCGAAAGTATTTTTTTTCTAGAGAGAAAAATTTGCTGGTCCAAACATTGACTTTGACAACGCTATGACTGTATCTGATTTTCCTCTCTAGAGGTGAAAATATTATCGTCTCTAATGGCGAACATAAAAATTTATATGCGTGTGATATATGCACCTTTCTAAAACAGAAAGTAGTGCAAGAGGTAAAAATATTATCGTCTCTAATGACGAACATAAAAATTTGTATGATTGTGAAATATGCACCTTTCTAAAACAGAAAGTAGTGCAAATCTCGCTACTTTCGTATGTGGTCATGGGAAAAACAATTTTCTGTAAAGTGATTCAAGTCTCTTTAATCTTTTGTTCCTCCAATCAATTAACGGAATTTAAAAAGTAACACAAGTACCACTTTAAAAAACAAATTAAAAGTTTGTGATATGCTAATCGTTTTAAAAATTTTCAATATTGCTTGGTTAAACGATTTAACTTTCAAAGATTATCATTAGCGGCCTTTCTTCAAGTTAGACTTGGAACATGACTTACATAAAAGTTAATAGAACCTATTGGAATAAAGCCAGGCAGCAATAGTGCCAGATATTATTTCTTGACAATTTTACATTAAAAGATTACAGCTCATTTCTTAATATGACCCTTGTGTTTACTTAAAATCCGGAATAAATACTGCCGTATTTAATTAAAGAAAATTAACTTAATTTTACTTTGTAATGTCAATTTTGAAAGATCAACTGTCAGCATACAATGCAAATCTGTCAAAATACTGTCTGACACTATTACTGCCTGGTGTTATCCCAATATTATTATCTCTCTCTCGTATATTTGTTCTCTTAATGTCGGCAACATCATGAAGGTATATTCGCTAGGCCCAACCCCTGATTTATATACAGTTCCGTTCGCCTAAAGGAGGGCTACAGTTCGCCGTTTGCGATGTTGGAGATAATTCATCTTTCACCGTTACAGATTCGTCGGCGGCCATACATCTGGTATACTTTATTGGTTTCTTCTTTTATTTTCATTCTTATTTCTTTATGAGAAAACTAAGGCAGAAAAGGTTAGAGCCATGTTAAGCAAAATGAATGAATCCATGACGAATCTGATACCTTCCTAGCCCATTATCACACTCCAAGTGAACTCCATGCTTTAGCAGTCTTAAAAACAGTTTTTGTAAATATCTCGCAAACGGAAACTCCTACGAATTTGAGAAAAATGTGTTCCCTGAACAAAGAGTTGTCAATGATGAAATATTATAGAATGTACCAAAAAATAAAAGTGACTTTTTAGGCTTCATTTTAACGTGGGATAAAAATACATTTTTTCGTACTTTAGGAATGAAAATTGCCCTTTCTTACCCGCATTTTGGGTAGAAGTGTAATTTTGTTCCCCTGGATAAAAAGAAGAAATAAAAAGTAAAAAACCGGGACATTCCAGGGATAAAAGTTAAAATAGGGATAAAAAGTGATAGATCAGATAAAATGTATAAATTCTAAAAAAGATAAAAACTTAAACTAAAAAAATAGAAAAAACTCTGTAAAAAATTAAAAGTGCAAAAAGTTTTCATCTCTGGTAGCACGGGGCCACTTTTATCCTTTTATGTAAAAAATACTAATGAGGTTTATACGATATTTCTAACACTTTTTTTTCCAAATTTTTTCAATTTTTTTATATTTCTTTAGGTTTTATGTTTTTTTTAGGATTGTAAACTTTTTAGACACTGTCACTTTCTTCTCGATTTTTACTTTTTATCCCTGATATGTCACTTTTATTCCGGCGATTAAAAATCACACTTTTATACCTAAAAGAGGGAATAAAAAGAGCACCTTTCATCCCTAAACTGCAAAAAAATATCGATTATAATTGTTTTCATATACTATAGATACTTAACAATCACATCCCATCAAAAAATCGTTGGTTCTTCATTTGTCCAAAAAACTGCGAATATTCGCACTTGTGTATAGTTTACTTATAGTAAATGGAATGAAAATATTTGATTTAAACTTTTTGACTACCCAGTCCTAAAATACCCTTTTTTCTGAAAAAAATAACAAAAACTCCTTTTTTTCCGTTCAGCTTCGAAAACTCCCTGAAATTAAAAATTCCCTGCAGTTGGGAACACGGTCTCTAGCTAGATTCGGCCTAGAAAATTTACCCCTAAAAGCTCCGCGGCACAATAATGGCGAAAAAGGGTGGTCTATGCGCTAGCGCTGGTTCAATGTGTGGAGACGTAAATCTACATTATTTTTGGCTGAACTAGTGCAGCGCACCCAGTGTATGTGCCAATGTGTAGGGAGCCCTAAAACAAAAGGAACTAAAATCATAGGATATATCTAGGAGGAAAACCATTTTTATTTTATTAAAGCATGGGAAGACAGGTGATAGGTAAGGGCGAAACGAGCAAAAAAAATAATATAACATACGAGTTCTTCTTGACATACAGAGCATCAATTTAAACGATTTTTAAAAACTTTTTTGCTTATAACTTAAAAAAAAAACATAAAAATATGAGATTTAGCGAATTAGAATTAGAAAAATAAGTCAAAATAAAAATTATTATAAAATTTTTTTTAAAGGCAAAACCAATTTTTAGAAACATTTATAAATTCCATATCAAACGCAATGTTTTTGTTGAGTTATTTAGTTATTAGAAATAATTCTTCACGGAGATATTTATACTCATAATAACATATCATTTATATTTGTTTAAGTTTAAGTAAGCGAAAATAAGTAAATTACTCTGTTTTATCAATATTTGTAGGTTATATTGACAGCCTGTACCCACTCAACTTGCCATTTTATCAAAAAAATCCGCTTTGTGGGATGACAGTGACATATTACTTTAAAAATGCGTTAAAGTTTTCAAGTCTAAAAAATGTGAAATGGTGAATATAAATGCAAATATTCCTAAAACTAATGAATTAAAAAAACTGACAGTTTTTTTATTAAAATACAGTTTCAACAAGGTGTTACTTTCCATTTCGACTTATACATCCCTAAAATGAAATTAAAGTATGGTTTAGACATATACATAATATTCCAATACCCACGGTAACTGCCATTCGTGATGCAAACATGAGGGCCTTGGGGTCTTTAAGCAAAAAAGACCTGATTGGTTGCTTTCAAAGACATATCCATATTATTTTCATATAGTACGTATTATTGCAATACCTACGGTACCTTACGATGCAGAATGCAAACATATTTAAAAAAGCAATATCAATGGGTTAGACCTATACCCATACCTTTTTGGGGTCCTTAAGATAAAATGTCCTTTGGTTATACTTTTACGCATGAATATTATTTTATGCTTGTATTCGTTACGTCAAATCATCGGCGTACAGTTGACAAACACTCTATCTATGTAAATTTGGTATCTGTGCATTTTTTGTACCGTTATTTCTGAATGTTTGCATCAAACGCCATCCATTATGTAAATAGGTAACAGGGAGTATTGGAATATTACGTATATGGGTTTAGATAGCACCTTTTTAAAGAGTTTTATTCCTCTTTGCAATATTTTTCTTTTTTTAAAAATAAAACCAATTTGTTTATAAGATATGCCTTAAAATCGCCATTTTTTGAAAACGAGTCGATTACTAAAATACCTTATTGTCTCATAAATGCAACAAAAAATTGCTAAAATATTACATAAACATGAAAAATTAATTATAATATAAAATTAAAAATGTGAAAAATGGAACATGCAAATGGTCCCTAATATAATCAATTTCTTCAGGGTTTTAATATTTTGACTACAAGTCACACTTTTAAATGTGATCCAAAAACACTAAAAACAGCGGCCCGGGGTAGTGGTTCTTAATAACTACCATAAATGCTGTCAAACTTGTCAACATCTTAACCTTGTCCGTATCTTGAGAGGAAAAAATATTTTTAATATGCGTGCGGCAAGTTTAGTTTGGCCATTTCTCTTGACTTTGGTGACGCCGCATCATAGCTGTCAAATGGCCCCTACAGCTGTATTGATTTTCTCGTTTTAGACCATTGCAAATCGCAAACGAGAGAGAGAGAGAGATAACGGTCGTGGAGAATGAAAACCGTAATTATACGGGGTGTCCCCGACCACCCGTTCACCCCTTTTAAAACCTAGGGTATGAATTTTTTCAATGATCTAAAAAATGGTTGTATCAATATCGAGTATGCTCTTTCAATTGTGGCCTATTCAGGTCTAAAGTCCGTTTTTTGAATAAGGATGGGCATAATTTTGCAACGAATTCGGATTCTACGCAAGAAATTAGGGGTGGACGGGTGGTCTGGTACACCCTGTATAGGTTTACAATTTTGAATTTTTATTTATTTTATTTTAACATTTTTAATTGATATTCATCTCAAAAGCAATCACGAAAATTGCTTAAAAGTAAAACAAAAGAATATCAAATTAAAAAATCATAATTTATTCAAGTGCTGAGCAGTTTGGAAAAAACACTACTTATGGTACGTAATGTGCTTTTACCTGAATCAATGGACTCATTCTGCGGCAAAAGGGATCATAGCAATCACGTGAAAAAGTAAGTATATCTTATGGCCCTTAATGACCCCTAATTAGATTGCTGTCTCCTTCTAGTCCACATAACGGAGATGATAATGCAGCAAATAGCTTTAAGTGTCTATTAAAAGTTTTACGTTCGCAGAATAGCTCAAAGTTAAGTATTTCATTTATTTCATTTACTTAGCAATCAAAAGTCATTTGTTTGTTCGAAAATCGTCGACGCAAACATTTACTTAGAATGTGATGATGACCCAAGTTTATAAATTTGAATGCATAATTTAGTATTTAAGCAATGACGCGCATACATACATACATACAAAACAAAGCAATTTCTCGAAATATTTTGATAATCGATGGGCATTACATTTCCTGTGTAAAAACGTCGCATTTCGAAAAGCAAAGCGCTACCACCATAGACCTATAATACAAATGAACTGAGCCTCATGCTCAAAAATTCATTTTGCTTGCAAAACACAGACAAAAAGGCATTCTATTTTATGGGAAAGGCCTCTTTTTTAAATTAATTCGAAACTTTGAGTTAGAAAAACGACTTTAATGAAAGTTTTTGCAATTGCTCCAGAATCTAGAAAGGTGAAGTTTCACACGAATTTTTATTTAAAAATATACTTATATATTATTTTATATTTTTTTCTGATAGGTCTTCCAATTCTAAACAAAAATAGTTTTTGATTATCTAAGGCAAGTATTGATTTTTTTTTGGTAGAAAGCAGTCTAAGCGTAATTTTAAATTTCAAATACCTATGTTATTTATAACTTTAAAAAAATCAAATCTATTTTTGTTTCGAATCTAAAGGCTTATAAAGGGCGTTCAATTAAGAAAAAATATGTTTTTAGGAAAAACTCAAAAACAAAATGCACGCATATTTGAATGAATTGACAATCTTAAATCAGCGTATAAAATTCTACTAGTTTGCCAATTTAAGCGTCACAGCATGTCACGTGTAGATGGTTGGTCTGATTTTGACGAAACTTGAAGGTATATCAGATTTTTTAGTCAGCACAGTAACTAGGGGTACTTATATAAATAAAAAAAATAAACATTGTTTTTTTTTTAGAAAACAAGTACAAGCCCAATAAAATGTCGAGTCCTTGAGAAAAAGGCCGCTTTACTCCTAAAGAAAACTCAACTAAATGTTTTAATGTTATTACTGGATATATTTGGATTTGGTGTTTAATACACAAAAACTCTAGTCATTTTTGAAAACGTATTTTGTAGGAGTAGTAGGCAGGCAAGGCCCCAGCCGAAGCGCCATGCGCCCACCGCTCCACTGTGTAGGTACTTTTAGCGGCGACTACTACAGGGAGGGCAACGGGGCAGTGCCCTCCCAAAACTAGACAACAAACAGTATTTTTAATTGATTTATTTAAAAAACGTTAAATCTTCCCTTACGACATGATTATCTGGTTCTTTTTATTATATGTGGTTAGCAACAAGTAATTAATTGGGTAAACTTTATTAGCGTAAATAATTAAAAGCCGGCAGCGCCGCGCGGGGCAAGGTTTCAATTTCGCCCGTTTGTCAGCGGACTATGGGTGGCTGTTCTCGTGCGGGGGTGGGAGGAATGTTTGTTTTTGTTGACGTCGGCCATATTCATCGTGCAGAAACGTTAGTTGCCCTTTAAGTGTTGCTGGTTCTATCCTTAGTGATGACGTATGATTTTGTTTTGATTTGGGGTTTGTCAGTAGTAAAAAGCCTTGCCGGTCGCGTGTCATTGTTTGTTTTCATTATCGTTTGTTTATTAAATGGAAATAAATACCGTCGATTACATAATTAACTGTGCAAATTTAAATACGTTGACATATGAACTTCGATTACAAATAAAATCTTTAGGGCCACATAGACCGGACCTAAAAATTAACCAAAATTTTAGTGTAAGTAATGCCCAGGGGTGTTCCATAAAAACTTATAATAGAAAATTTAATAAAAAATTATACAATGCTGAAAACTAGTTGTGCGGTTGTGACAAAAGAAATGCTTTTTTTTTGCTTTATTTGTCTAGTTATGAACAATCCACGAAGTAATCCTGCGTGCAAAGGGAATGTGTGATATTAAGCACTTTAGTGAAAAGTTAAAAAGACACAAAGTAAGTGGTATTCATTTAAATAACCAGATAGAATTTTCCATGCCAGATAAGACTGAGATTCGGTGCCAATTGAATAGTGCCTCTAGGCAAAACATTACCGAACATAATGAAAATGTGACAAAAATTAGACATATACTTAGTAGGTTAATAGACTAGACATTAAGAAGAAAGGCGAATGGACTTTATCTATAAACAAATAAACTAAAACTACAGAAAGTAGCTACTTGTTTGGAAAGTACTGAAATAAAATTGTTTCGGTAAGTTTTTTTATCTCATTTTTCATGCAATTTAAATTTCTGCCCCCCCCCCACTTTATAACGTCACCAGCCGCCACTAGGTACTTTATAATATCGTCGTTGTCATTTTAATACTTATTATGTGACAATAAGAAAAACATGAAGTTTTAGTCCTAAATCATGTTACAACTTTGCATAAAATAATAACTAATTTATTTATTTGCCTTCCCAGTAATTTGTTGAGTTATATATTTCAAATCTTTTTCCGTCGCGTCTCGTCGGCGTCGGTCCTCCGCATGTATAGGTAACTTATATAGATATATACACTGTGCCTGCTTCAAAGGAACATTTTATACAAGACGTGTTTTAAAATTTGATACTCTAAGGGTCCATCTCACCGTTCGTTACTTAGCTTAAAGCTTTTCTTAATATAATCATAATATGACGTAATAAGGAACACTTAAGGCTAAGTAACGCAATAAAAAGTCTGTGCGATGGGCTATAAGGGTCCATCTCACCGACTTTTTTTACGTTACTTAGCTTAAAGCGTTTCTTAATATAATCATAATATGACGTAAGGAACACTTAAGGCTAAGTAACAAAAAAAAGAGTCGTTGCGATGGGCTATAAAAGCCGTTCGCAATCTGTCAAAATATGAATATTTTTCTTGTACGGGTCTGTGGTTGTTTTACAGAAAATGTTTGAGATTTTTTTAGATATTAATTCCCGGGGTTTTAGTTTCACTGGCCACATTTTTTTTACTTGAAATGTAATATTTATCATACTTGATGGAATGCAATTTTTGAGATAATTTTGCCTTTTCATAAAAAACAATCTGCTTTAAATTATTTATTTTTACGGATTTGACACAGAATGTTATATTTTTAGAGAGTCACAGAAAACTATAAAATAAAGTATGTTTGATAATAAATATCGATTTTTAATATTTATACAGGATGTTCGTTTTAAAATTTTTTAAGTCAAATATTATCGAATAAGAATTGCTGTGGGAATACCTAAAAAATAATAATTTCTGTTTTAAAAGATATTTTTGGCAAGTCCTTTAAGAATCCTAGAAGAGAATAGCGATCAAGTGGCCTTGTGGGAATGAGCTCTAAATTACCTTTACTTTGATAACATTATTTTGGAGAACAATTTATTTGTTTGCGAGATATGCGGATATTAAAGATGGGAAAGGGCATTATTAAACGAAGATATCTTAAAATAATTCAGTATTAGGAGTCCATTATCTTAGAAAGTAAAATGGGAACCATGGGTCAAATAAAACCTTGTTGAAGAAGATTAGTATAGCATTAAACCCACCATAACTTTTTTGAATTCTTTTTGAATATCTCGAAAAAGCCTCGAAGCATTTTCAAAATAATATTAGCTCATTGTAAGTTTTTTCAAAAAATAATTCGCAATGCTGCTAGTGTTATTTACTTAAAAGTATTTTTTAACTTTGTTTTTCAAAGAACTTTTAATAGGTAAGTTTTAACAGTTTTCAAGTTAATTGTGTTTGTTAACTTTTTTATTTTACCAAATCTACTACATATTTTAATATTTAAAGCTTAGTTTCATATTAAAACATATAATAAATAATTTTAAAAACAGAAAGTAACGTCTTCGGTTTTTTTTATTGACTGCCTATCGTCACATTATTAATTTAGGCTCAGATAATTTACCTTTACCCCTAATAATTTAACTTTTGTAGTTATCAACGTGTTAAAAATATATTTTAAAACAATACAAAACGCTATTGAACACAGCACAAAAATTACGGAGTAAAATATAAACTTAACTTAATAACAATGTCATTTATCGTGCGGTCACACTTCAGACGATGGCACGTCTCAAATCCCTTCCTGTTTAACCATCGTTTGCTGCGATCACCCACGACCACTCACGCCCAGGAATTTTAACATGTTTTTAGAAATGACATGATAAACTGCGTTAAAGATTACATTTTTATGGCTAGCTATTTTCTAGCGCCGTGTCAGAGAAGTGCCTACAAGGCATTTGGGATAAAATAAATATTAATAAATAGCATAACGGGAAAAATTAAGAGTCCATCCCAGACATTGTTTAGCAGCATTACTTATTTAAAATTTGTCACAAATTCTACTTATATTTTAAAAAATTTTCACTTGCGGCACCATAAATCTTCGTTAGATACTTTTGCTGCAACTTTGGCCCCTCCCCCTGGAAATCCTAGACCGTGGGAAAGAATAATTATAGAGAACAGTTGGATGACTTGGTCGGGTTAATACCCTGAGAATTTCTCGTTCTTGTATTGAGACACCTCGCACCTGCATAATTGGAAGTTTTCCGAAAATTTGTGTGTGGTCTTCGGTAGTTCAATGCTTAGAATGTGCGTACAGAGCAAGAGTTTCCGAGTTCGAGTCCCGGCCAAAGACAGAAAACTTTTTTCTTATTTTTCTTTCTTTAATTTCACTTGTTGTTTCCGCCACTGGAGACGTTATAGTATAGACTGTGGTAACTATCACAAAGATAATACTCTGCCAATTTATTTGCACCTACGCTCACACGATTAATTTATATTGTAACCTATTTTGGTTAGCGAAAATAACCCTCTATCAGCCACCCGGGTCGCGTCCGATTGGAGGTCCCCCCCCCCCAGCAAGTAATATTTTTACCAAAACCTTAATCTACCCCCACCCTGTTTTTCGACTTGTCTTTAAAGGATTTTATCCAATTTTGAATGGATCCATCTAGAGTCAAAACACAACCTGTGCAAAAAATGTAATTAAAATCGGGCAATTAGTTTTTAAGTTATGCGCGTTGGTGGTTTCAGACAGACAGACAGACAGACAGACGATGCGACAAAAAAGTTTTAAAATATTCTGAAACACAAACAAGGGCGGATCTAGAGGTGCTTCTCGGGGGGGGGGGGCACTTTAGGTGACATTCTCTGTTGGTAAAAAACGGTATATATTTTTTTAAGCAGCATTTTATTGAATTAGTCAGTGGCTGTAATTTCGATGATAATAACAATAGACACTTTCATGCGCCGCAGGCAAAAATTTTGAGTTTTTATTAGCAAAAACATTACTTTTTACTCATTTTTTGTATATTCAAAAAATTCTCGTTAAAAAACCATAGGTCACACTACTATAGTTATAGTAAACGTGTGAGCTAAAAAGCATTAATCGTTGTAGAGTTGGATGCCTATCAATTACTAGGGCATTCGTTTTACGTTCGTGGATCAAAATTTCAAAATAAACGTTATTTTTCGAGGTATTTTTAAAACCCTAAGCAGTGATGTTTACGAGCGGTGAAAAAAAATCATCAATCATGCTTGGCAAATTAAAATGTCGCGGTGTGGGCTTACCTATTACGAATTGTTCGCATTCACCACAAGGTTTGCGGACGGGAAACATTTAAGCGATATTACTGAACTGGACAAGGTTTGGATAAACACTAACAGCTAAAAAGTTTTAAATGCAAATGTAACAAAATGGTATTTTTGCCATTTATAAGTTTTTAAATATTTTTAATTAAATATTGTTTTTGACATCAACAAGCATTAATTACATGCAAGACTAGGTTAAGAACAATTAAAATTTATGACAATGTAAATACTTGTTTTTAGGCATGGTTGGTTTTCAGCATCGCTGTATATTAATAAAACTTGTATTCGGCTAATTTGTCTTTTGAGCCACTAACATCAAAATAATTCATATTTTGTAGCTGGAAACAAATTAACCAACCTATTTTCAACTTTTAAAAAACACACTGTGTAATTTTGATCTGTAACGGTTTTCCAAGTCGTTAGTAACGCGTCTCTGGCTTGCGCTGGTATTTTGTCTCTTTGTTTGAAGCGTTTAAGGCACAGTTTATCGATGGCAAGCTATGAGTGGCTGCAAGGCAGAGTTGTTTTCGCTTAGACAAGAAAATCATTAGAAAGTATTCTTTAGTTGGTTTTTGAACGCTTTACTTTGATTGACTTAAGGCGAGTTCCGTCAGTTATTTTAACTTTGTATAATATTATTCTTTTTGTTATTCCTAACTATTTTGTTCTTTACTTTTAGAGTTTATTTTAATTTTATACCTTTTTGTTATTGCTGTTTCCAGTGTTTCAAAATATTGTTTTTATGTTTTTCTATACAAACCTTGCGTTGCCCTAAAATCGGCAATTTTAGAAATATAACGTCCTAAACCTAAACAGGTATAATTAGTAAATTAAACAGTTGATTAAATAACTTTATTCCATCAATGTTTGAAATGTTGATAAATAAATACGTTTACAATAAACATACAAAAATTTTCTAAAACTTAAAAGTTTAAAGAGTGTAAATATTAGAATAAAAAGTTTAATAATTTTAACATTGAAGTCAAATATATAAGAAAAAGTGAAGGTGTGAAGTTTAAAGATGAAAATAGAACAAGTATGTATGATTTTCCTACATTGTTTACATAATTAACAAAAACGCTTATAGTATATACTTCCTCCAAGAACCGCCAAATTCCCTTTCGAGATGGTATAAAATAATAAAATTAATAACTTTTAATACTCTTATCAATTATTAAAATTGTTGTCAAAAATATTGACTTGCTATTAAGCCTTGACTAGATTAGACTAGATTTGACAGTACCACTGGCAACAAAAAACTAAGACTAAAAGAAGAGACTCTGGAGGCTAACGAAACAGTCAGACATGTACTGTGCAAATGTCCGGCTATCGCATGTTTACGTCAAACACTTTCGGCAAACCTTTTGGAGGACTACGCTTGGACACAAGTCTGCAAGTCTCAGTCATAAAATCATCATCAATCGTCATTCTTGTATAGACCTCTAGGAAGGGCTAAGGAGCCCCTTACGGAACTTAGGCATAAGGCAAACTTAAATTAAATATGTGCAGAGTTTCGAAGATATATGTGTGTTTCAATTACCGTTCTTAACTTAGCCCACCCCCTCCCCAACTTTGCTGTGTTAAAAAGTTTCTCACAGGCCTAAAAAAATTAATTTAAATGCGGAGTATTACCTAGAGTGAACAGAAGATTTTTGCGATTTTCTACTTTCTGAGAACGTTTTAAAAAACCGTTAACAACTTACTTATTTTATCACCACAACATCCTTTTCCTTACTCTACTATACTTGTTTTCATAAAACTGCATTAGAAATAAGAAAGTTAGAATTTCTCGCTTATCGGCCATTTTGATTTGCAACTTAATGCATTATTAGAATTAAATAAAAAATGCGTTTTTTCGCACCATATTCGTAACGAATTCGCGAGCTAAGTGTCAGTTAATTTCAATTGGAAAGTTGATAATGGGTGTTTTACTTTAAGTCATAATTTTTGTACCAGCTACGGATGGGCGCTATACTTTTTCTAGGTTGATTTCATGTTTTCAGTTCGGTTTGCTCAGTATAACTTCATAACTGTTTTGCTTGAGATCTAACACATTTGTATTGTTTTCTTTTTAGAAATGGGTAGAACTCTTTATGTATAAAATACTTTCAATAAACAGAGACGTGACAAACCCATCAAAGTCACTGAAAGTCATATTTTTGGTTATGTTATTTTCTTTTTAAGTTCATTGGCGTTTCACTAAAATATTTTTACTTGTCAGCGGTGAGTGACATTAATCATCATATTATAAACAAAGAAGTTTGTCAGTCCCCCGATATGCGTTGTCGAAATTCTTTTATTTTTATTTTCCGTGGCCTATGAATTAACAAGGACGGAAGGTGTATCTCTCTGTAAACAATGTTAGAGTTAGAGGACACACAAATAAATGACTTTGAAAAGTTTGTCGCTTCTCTATTTCTTTTAAATATGTCATACATACAGGGTCTCTAAACATTGGTAGTTTATGCACACTAATAATTCGCATGTGTTATCGTGGCCCTAAGGTTTATCGTGAATGGTAAATTTCGTGCCGACTTTTGTGTCAAACTATGACTTTCCACGCGAACTTTTTACGAATGTAGCGCAACTTGAAACAATTCTGCGTATTACATTTCAACGTTTACATTTTTTGGGTGCCCAACTAACTATCTCCCGTTCGGGCCCTGCATTCGGTTTCAGTAAAACTTTTGTTTTATTTTCCTTTTTTAGGACTTTTTTATGTACTTATTTTTTATGGTTTCATAGGGTTTCAGCGGTAAAAGGCATGCCTTAAAAAAAGCTAGACTAGAAAAATAAAATATAAATAGATATTTGAATTTTTTGGTTGCTTAGTAGAATTTTATTTGGAATTTACTAATAATTAGAAAATACATTACACACATGTTATCCCAGACTCCATACTTCCTACATGGCTAGTGGTTTTGGGTTTGACTCTATCGCTTTGATCAATATTGGAATGCCATTAAAAGGCTGATAAGCTGAGTCCTCAATACCAAGCAATAAGCCCAAACAAAACACGTCGTCGCATAGCACTGTCACAAACCTATTGGGTTCATATTCTTTAGCTAAAATGGTATTAGAAAGTTTATCCTGTATAATTGTATAAGTAATACTTAAGTACTTTATAAAATAATAACATTTTTATAATTCATTTAATGCATTGTATAAAAATCCCTTAAAGCTTTATATAGGATATTTCAATCCTCCTTAGTTTAACGTCACATCATTTAAAACAGCTTTGTCTGGCATGTATGTTTTTGTGACGCGACACGAAAAAAACTTTAAATCCCATAATCCTCAAATCCTGTCTCTAAATTCTGTGATGTGTAGGTACTTTGTGCGCTACATGCTTTTACAATTTAAAGTGCTGTGTTTAAGTTCAATTTAATTTTAGTTTTTCTACATAACTACGTTGTGATTTTAAACTTCCCAAGTAACACATAATGTACAATTTAGATTCTAATGCAAAATGTTTGTTATAAAAACATAACATGGCTTATGTTTGCACCGGTAACTATTTTCCGTAAAAATATCGCGGCAACCAATTAATTTGTATGGAAAAATTGCCATTTTAACTAATTTGCCTGCTTTTGCAAAGACAAAATATTCAGAAAAAATCTAATTACTGTTAAATAACTGCCCTTTTGGTAATATATAGCTGATAAAGTTGCTAAAGCATAGATGTACACTGTACACTTGTCGCCAATTTCAAAATGCAGCAGAATTATTTTTGACAAATAGCTGCCCTTTTAGCATGTTTGGATAAAAACTTTGTTTGACAGAATTCCATCAAAATACAAAAGTATAAAATTTAAACTGAGTTTACGCTGTTTTGTATTTTGTCTTTTCATATATCGTTTGTCTTTCAATATTTGAATTGGTTCGGTTAATTCAATCTTTGCATGCGATTTTTTTCTTTTCATCTTTGTTTTGTCAGTTATTTTTAGAGGACAATAAATAAATTGCAACAGTTAAGAAATTTGCATTGTTTTTAAATTATAAATATATATATATATATATATATATATATATATATATATATATATATATATACTTTTCTAGTTTTTTTAAATACTTAGACATAAAATTTAAGTCAGCCCAATAAACTGTAAATGCTAAAACTTCTACTTTTGATTACCTAAATTGCTAGACAGAACGAAAAAGGGACGTTAAATCAATCAATTGTACAGTCAGGGACTTTTTGAATTGCTGGTGAATTTTTTTGCTGTCAAAATTTATCATTTAAAGAAATCAGAAATAGAAGTTTTTTTTTTAAATATGTATGTATATAAACAGCCGTAAGGTTCAACCTTTTAGTGGTTTGGTTCAAACTGGGTTTCCCAAATATAAAATAGGAATATTTTTTATTTTCAAGCGCGGGAATTTTCTTACTAGTTTATTTTTTTGCCAATGAACGAAAAACATTGACTCAATGAACACGGTCACTAATATTATGAAATGTTCTTTAAAAGTTTGTTGTATTAATGTACACCGCCTATTTTCTTTTTTCTATGTAGGAAAAATATGTAATCATCCCTTAAACTGCATATTAATTTTACACTCAAAACAATAAAAATGCTTTTTAAATTTTTTTTATTTAAAAAAAAATATATTATTTTTAAGTCTCTAAGCAATTTTACCAATATATATTTTGTTAAAGGTAGAATATTAAAGCGTCAGAACTAAATAAAAACATTGTGATGTTTGAGACTTGCAATATTAAAATATTAAAATTTCCTTTTAAAAATTACTTTTTCTTGAAATACAAATTTACTTACAGTGTTAATACCAGGCATAGGTTAGGACACATTTTCTTGGCGCTGTTCTACTATTCAAATTTTACAACCCTACTGATAATGAGCCAGTATAGTCTAAATTATACGCATTTGTAATGACGTCACCAGGTCAGAAAAAAACGTATGACGTAGATATTTTTGCCAATCAATGTTTCTTGATTGACAGTGACGGATACTTCACATAACCAATTACCTACCTATTTAAATCATAGGCACTACTTTTTTTTAAAAACTTTCCTGTCACCGCAGTTTATAATATACTAAACAAAGATAAACAAAAATGTCATGGGTATAATTTGAACTATACCTCCCAATACAACTTTCTTCCTGCGTTAGCATTTATTGCGATGACTCGTTGCCAACGCCATATTTGCTGACACATCAAAGCGAAGTTCGTTCAATGACTTTTATAAGGTACTGCCTCATCAGCATTTTGGTGAAAGTGAATTTTAAATAATTTAGAAACAATAAATTTTCTGAAAAATCCGATTTTGATATTTTACCTACTTGACAATATTCCAAAAATGGTTTTATTTATTTTATTTTTGGAGAAAATTGATGTTTTAGGGGTCAATATTTAGTAACTTCAGTTCGGTTTCAGCTTCCAATCCCCTCTTGCGTCCGTCACTGGTGTTTGAATTGGGATTGTTTTTTTTTCAACAAAATAGCAAATCGAACTTACAGCTTTCACAATGCACCTTTTGATGTATATTAATCAAAGCAAAAGAATTTCCATTATGCAAAAATTGTTTTAATTATTAGCATTTTTTGTATAGTCATTTATTTTGTGCTCAATAATTTCGATAATTATGGATTCATCGTCCCCATCGTAAGTTTGATTCAAATTATAGACTATATAGCGGGTATCTCATAAAGCAGTGAGATGATTTTTAATCCGAGAAATACAGAAGGAAGTATCCAATGTCTCATAAGTCCATCGCAACACATTTGAGATCGCTTCTGCGCATACCCAATATAATGTTTTGCGATTAGTTAAATTTAAAACAGATAGGATCGGCCGGACTGTTTCGCGGTGTTTGTTTAGGTACTCTCATGCAGTGCCCAGTAAAACTGGCACTTGGCGCTTTTGCTCACTTCGACAATGCATGAGAAAATATAATGTGAAGTTCATATACATTCATGTACTAACTATCTCACTATATTAGTTCCTTTCCTTATGACTGGAAGGATGCCAAGGTTATCCCTATTCAAAAAAAATACGCTACTTGTGATGTAACTGATTTTCGTCCAAGTCTACCTCCAATCCTCTCTAAAGTTTTTGTTTAATATTTTGTCTCCAACAGCCTTACTAAAAGTAACTGATGACATACTTTCTGCCTCTGATAAAAAACTCCACTCGGTGCTTATTTTGCTTGATTACAGCAAGGGATTTGACACTATAGTTCTGTCCTTCACTTAAAGCTAAAATACTTTGGTTTGACCATAGAGGCATTAGTCTGTTTAAATATTACCTCTCGTTTAGATGTTAAAGAGTATTTTTTATGGCTCCTACTCATATTATGTCATCTTGGATAGAGGTGTTCATCAAGGAAGTATTTTAGCGCCTCTACTATGCTCTATCTATATCTCAGTTCGCTCACAAATCACAAATATACTATTTATTCGCTCTTGAAAATGTCGAAACTAGCGTCGAAAACATCAAAAGCGACCTCGAATCTATAACTTGACTCTCTGAAGCCCACAGTTGAAAACTGTATAGCTCCTAGACTGAGATGTTGGTCTTTGGTAGCAATAGAGGGCAGCTGTTGAACCACGCTAATTTTAAGGTCAGACTTGACAAAACAGCACTAGAACCCTCAAATTCTGTATAAACTTCGGTCCATGTTTAGACTCTGAATTTAGATGTTCTGAAATGTTTCTGTTTTTCTTTAAAAGTCATATGCAAAACTGCGAATTCTATACATTCATAAAAACACTCTTAGTAATGAAACAAAACTCAGACTCTGTAACAGGCTTGATCTATCAGAACTTTTTTACTGTAGCAATGGCGCACCCAGGAATGTGTCTTGGGGGGGGCCCGACAGCTACAAAGCGCGCCCTCAAAAAACTTGCGACCAAAAAAAAAAAGGTCATCATGTGTGGGGGAGGCCGACAGGTACAAAGGGCGCCCTCAAAAATCCTGCGACAAAAAAAAAAAAAAAGGTCATCATGTCTTTTCGCAAACTACGCCACTGCTTGGGGTTGGGGGGGGGCCCAAAGCCTCCTGCTGTCGAATTTTAAGGTATTTTTCATGTTTTATCATTAAATATGTAGAAAATATATTAAAAATCTAAGGATGGTGTTTGCAAGTTTAAAACATATTACCGAAAAAATTGTTGAGTTTGGCTGGCTGCACCTCCAACAAAGGTATGAAGTCCAACTTGGATGCTTAATACATAAAATTCTTAAAAGGAATTCACCGAGATATTTAGCTGAAAAACTTATTAAAACTGGCTCGACATATGGCTGCTCTATCCGCCACGGTGACCTCTTGAGGAAGCCGAAACACAGAATCTCCCTATTTGAAAAACCTTTTAGTAATTCTTCTGTTAAAATATTCAATAAAATTCCAAACAGTATCAAAGCGGCGGATTTTTTATATAATTAATATATTAGTACCTTAATATCTTACTCTTTTCATTTTATTAATTGTATGCAAGTTTCTTGGTAGGTATTTTTATACTTAAGATATGATTATAAATAGTTCTTACATAAAAAATACTCATTCTATATATTTTTCGAACGAGTTGGTTATATGGAAGAGTGTAGTCATATCAAATACGTTATAGCATAAATACATATTCAAAGAATCGAAAAGTGAAGCTCTCATAGTTGGCTTTGGAAATAATGGCAAATTTTAATTCGCGGACGCGAATTTTGAAGTGCACAGGCGTGTGTCTTGTCATGCAGACGCAGAGCTGCCGTGTGGCTGGGGGCCATCTTTGTTGCTTATTTAAATTTTGCGGCGTTTTGCATTTGTCGTGTAAAATTATGTTTTTTTCTGTGAAAATTGGGAAATAATTCACGTAAAACATGTGCGGTTTGTGGAAAAATGTCCGGAAGAGGTAAGGGAGTGCCATTCCTTAGGTAACTACTTGTATTTTTCTTCATAATTTGTTATTAAAGTTAAGAGGGGTTTATAAATGCCATTAAACACTCTTCATGGTGTCCACCATCAATCTGCACAGTTAGTTTTAGAAAAAATATAATTTTAATCCACAGTTTGATAAATTTTTACTCAATTAACTAGTTTTAAGAAAGAAATAATAGACATAACCCTTAACTTCGGAAGTATCGGAGTATGTTCGAAAACCATCAAACCTAATGCATGCGCAGTAACCGAAATCCTGTCTAACCGAAAAAGGAACATTAAGAATTAAATAGGGGTCCTGGCCTCAAGTATCGCGTGTGAGAATGCATGGGTATGCCCCATATTTATGGTCTAACGTATTTGAGTCATACGAATATCGCCCCTCCAAAAAAAATAAAGGCAGTTTATTATTATTATTTTTATTATTATTTGCCGAGGCACGCCATATAGTCTCATAATTTATTTGGTTTGAGTGTTGTATAAATTGAGTGTAAACTAACCTCGCCTTGGATATATGATATGTTTAACCTACTACGTACGAAAATTTAAAACTACATAAACAAGGCTTTCATGTTGCTTGCAAGCTTTTGTACTTTTTTCAAAGCGGTGTAATTTAAATTTGTTATGGTTTACGCGAGGACTCACAATGTGAGCTTGATTGCATGAAGAGTTGGAGTTGCTTTTTGCTTCAAATGTGCTCTTTTATTTCTGCTGGTTTGCATTCCAGTTTTCATGTAGAAATGTTTCAAATGAAAAATTTCTGTAACAACTTTTTAGTCAGATACTTTTTTTTATTTAATGCATTTGTAAAAGCTTTTCTTGATATCAGGGCCGGGCAAGAGACTCCAGAATGCGGGCGAAATCATTAAAAAACTAATAGTATGGAATGTGTGTTTTGCCAGGGTCGACAACATGCTCCGTACATGTGGCCCTGTTGCTAGTTTAAAGTTATTTTAAATTTCCTTTTTCAACCCAAGTACTTTCTTGCTAGTCATTTCTGCTCTACCAGATGAGGCCGGGTGTGTCGGATTTCTACCGACTAAAAATTACTAAAAACCACTTGATTGTGATTTTCACCTGCCTGGCGATAAGCGACAGTCACTGCACTGCAGCCCTTACTGGCTTATTGTGCACTCACTTGGTTCCTAAGTTACCAACTCCATTAATTTCCTCCTATGTACAAGTTTGTACAGGTCCTTAATGGATTAGTCCCCAGTCGCTATTGGTTCTAGTTCAGCTTTCCCAAATATTAAGTTCCTTTTGCGATACAGAGTCTCCCATTAGGATGTTCTGTCTTTCTAACGAGCGACTTTCCTGTTTTTCCCTTACCCAATGTTTCACCTGGGAACTTATTTGCTGCTTCTAGGGATGACCCTAATCCAATACATTTTCTTGACGACCTTTTTCTTACTGGTTCCCTGAGCTTTTTGATTACCTTTAATACTCCCTGCATCCTGGCACTCATAATAATAATTGTATTTTATTATTTTCTGCCAGTTCCACTAGTTCAACAAGGCATTTCCACACTAGCTCTGAGGTTTCCTTCGGGCGCATAAGTGGCCTAAGAGCCGCCTGACTTTTTGAGTATATAGATACACGGTCTTTCACGATCATCGAAACAGAGGCCTTTTTGGGTATTTAGAGGGCGAATTTGGAGAAACGCTCGGACACGTCGATTTTGTTTGCGAGGGGGACACTTGAAATTTTTGTAGCACGAACCCGCTTCGAGGGGTATACTTTACCCCTATATTTGAAATAGGGAAAGTGGGTCTAGTGATACCTTGTTTTAAAGCTCTCTTAAATATCTTTACAACTGTGTAAAAATTTCAAAAATCTATCGATTAGTTTTTGAGATAATTGCCTTCAAACATTCAAATTTAACATGGCCTGATAAAATTAAAATTTAATTAGAATTTTATTGTTTTTTGGATTTAATTTTTATTCGATCATTCCATTTTAAATTTGAAAATTTGAAGCCAACAAGTGTCCCCCTCGCAAACAAAATCGACGTGTCCGAGCGTTTCTCCAAATTCGCACTCTAAATACCCCAGAAGGCCTCTGTTTCTATGTTCGTGAAACACCGTATATATTTGACCCCATTGTTCTCTTTTGCGCATTTTAGGATGGCAAAGATTTCCCTTTGAACATTTTGAATTACTAAATTCACTAAGTAGAATTTAACGATTAAATTCTTTAAGCATTGGAAAAAAAACAAAACAAAATGTTGTCATAATTCTGTGATCACATAAACGAGAATCGACAGCGATCGTTTTTAAGATTTTTAACAACTATTGAAAAAAGTTAAGGAAATCTCTGTCTTTTTTTAAAAATAAATGTTAAAGGATTTCGATACGTTAAAGTTTTGGTTCTAAGCGATAAGCTTTTTTACCTTCCCATTTCGTAGGGGAATTAGAAAGTTATTATTTTCGTCGCAATTTTTTTTTTAACCAAAATCGATGCCGCGCCGGCCGGCCAGTTTCGGTCAGCCGTGACGTTTGTATATTTGATCGTACGATGAACGGTAGGCTTTTAATTATTGTTGGACCAATTGTCATAAATTTTTAGAAAAGTTATCTCGATTCGCTAATAAGATGAAAGGTTAAATAAAAATTCGAAAGTTGAATTCGTTATTTTCGGATAACGATAAGATATTAATTTCATAATATTTTATGTTATTTTTATTATAAGTACATGTGATAACTATATTTTGAATTTTTATTTTAAATTTAAAGGAAGTTCACGAGGTAAAAAGTTTTAACAAAAAAGTTTCACGCTTTCATTTTATGGTTACGCTCGGGCTGAATAAGGCCGAAACGCGTCCCCGAGCTACCTTTACCTCTGAGGACGCCCGTGAAACTTTTTTGTCAAAATTTTTATTTTCTTTAAAACGCGGGTTGATGAAATTTAATAAAGACCAGACGCCATTAATGTAATTAAAAAAATTAGGCGGATACGTCAAAACTTCGAGTAGAGTCAAGACGTAGACGGTTAAATTTTTTTATTTTTCTCCTACTTATTACAGACAAAGCTTATGTTATAAACAGGTTGTCTACTTTCTCACTAAGACTCAGTCATCATTAGTGTGGGTAAAGCACTTGAAAGATTTGTTTTATAATATGCCAAAGCCAAAATTGTGTTATTTTAAAAAAACATGCAAAAATTGGACTTCCGATTACTGTTAGCTTCGTAAATAAGGTAAAATTATCAATATATAAAAAAATGGATCTATGACGGATCTAATACCTTCCTAGCTAGCCTATTAGCATACTTAAAGGAAAGCCATGATATATCAGCCTTGAAAACAGTTTTTTTTGTAAATATCTCAGAAACTAAAGCTCTTGCGAAGCTTTGGGTATACCACAAATTCTTGACCAAAATGTAGTCTACTATATTCCGAAAACGGCATATTGATACGATGCTCCGTTAAAAAGTTGGCGTTTTTTTAATTGTCAAAAAACTGTCATTAGCATTAATGGATTTTGGCCAAAATCTAATCAGCTCGTTAGAGTGTCGAATGAAATAATATAAACACACACACACAGACATCACGACGATATTGCTAAGATAGGTCAAAATTCACCAAATAACGCATTTTCGGAGTTATCTCAAAAAATAATACATTCTACGCGGTATGAGAAGGTAAATGTTTTTAAAATTTAACTGTCATTTAGATTAAATCACCGTTCGCCTAACTAAAGAACAAGATCCCTTATATACCTGGTGTTCTAGTTATTTAAAAAACCGTAAACAGAGAGTGAAAATTAATAAACTTATATCATACGAAATAGAAGCAACATCAGGAGTACCCCAGGGATCGCATTTAGCTCCTGTCTTTTTCTTATTATTTGCAAATGACATTCCCAAACTATTTAGATTTTCTTCTTGCTTACAATTGGCTGATGATTTAAAAATATTTAAAAGAATTTACAGCGAAGGCGACTGTAAAGAACTACAAAAGGGTATTTGCATTTTATATACCTTGTGTCAAAAAAATAAAATGGAAATAAATTTTAGCAAATGCAAGCTTATAACGTTTTCTAGAAAAATAAACAAAATTAAATTCTCTTATAACATTAACAATATTGAAATATCCAGAGTTAACCTTATAAATGATCTGGGGGTGCTTTTTGATTCAGAGTTTCGTTTCGTGGATCAATAATAATGTTATAACAAAAGTGTTCAAAATGTCAGGGTTTGTTATTCGGTCAAGTAGTGAATTTAAGAATATTGAGGTTTTAAAAATAGTATATTTCTCATTAATTAGAAGCCAGCTTGAATATTGCTGCATGATCTGGTCACCTTATTATGACATTCACAGTAATAGGTTAGAAAAAGTACAACGTAAGTTTGTCAACTTTTTGCTGTTTAAATTAGGCATAGACAAAAAACTGTACAATTATGAAGAACGCTTAAAAATTATTGGAATAGATAGTCTTAGCAATCGAAGAGACAAGCTTGCGTTAAGATTTGGTCATAAAATTTCAGCTAACGAAATTAACTGTCCCAAACTACTATCGCTTCTAAACTTGTTTGCACCCTTACGTCAAAACAGGGTAACCAGATTATTTTACTTGAACTCTTATAAAACAGACAGCGAAAAATAGTATTGATAATAAAATAATGTCACTTTTTAATAAATACATACAGTCATTTATCGATATTGATATATTTACCTGCAGCCATTCATCCCTTAAGCGTAAGATTGATAAAATTATGTAATAAATGCCACTAACCGATATTGATATGTTATTTTGATATAGTAAATATGTTAATTTTGTGTAACGTCTTTTGACAAATAATTTTTTTGTTATTTTTACTTTAGATCTTAGCTTTTTAGAGTAATTAAGGAATGTACTACTTGGGGGCAACCCCGTTATTGTACCTAAATAAATAAATAAATAAAATAAATAAATAAACTCTAGTAACATGAACCGAACTCCGCTGCGCCTCGTTCGATCAACTGCCGTTCCGTGCGGTAAAGTATCACTTTCCGCACTTGTTAGGTATATAACTATGTCGTAGAAGTGGACAGTCTGTTTAGAATTAAAATATATTATGGCTGACGCCATTGAAAAGGCAAATATACCAAAAAACTACAGCAAGCAAACGATGAATTAACACAGAGTGCTTTTTGCCAGTAACGACCGAAGCAATTATCGTTTGTTTATCTGAGCCCATCATCGCAAATTCGAACAAAAATAAAATAAACTTGGTCGAGGCCCCGACCGACGCGACACGACGCAAATAAGAGCGGTTTGTTTTTTGAGAAAATATTACGGCACTAATTACGTTAAGCACTGAAATAACATCATAAAGTAGGTAGGGGGACGATTCTTTACGGTTTAGTAGGCGGCAAAATAAATTAAGGTCAACAAAAAATATAAGATTTTAAAAAAAATTTGCAAGAAAGCAGAGCAGATATTACGAGGGCTGCCTTTTATATTTTGCATGTAGAAACATAGAGGGCGACACTGATCGAATGTCGTTACGAAAACTTAACCTTAATCTTTATCTAACCTAAATTTAATACATCAGTGCGAGACATATAGTTTTATAGCTACAGTGATCAGTGAATTTTTTAAGTTAACAAATTAGTAGAAAAATGGAATTAAACCGAGAACATTTTCGGGCTATAATTTTTTACAACTTTCGAAGAAAATTTTCTGAACAAGAATACCTATGGAGAACTCAAGCGTGGACGGGTTAGCCTTAACGACGATCGAAGGCCAGGTGCACCAAAAGCGGCTGTCACTCGGTAAAACATAGATGCTGTGCGCATGCCCATTTGGTGTAAGAAAATAAGTTTCCCGCTGGATACCGCAACCGTTAAGTGAAGAACAGAAAGAAGCTAGGGTCGATTGGTCTCAGAAAACATGAGACCGCTTTGAGGCAGGAAACTCTAAAAACGTGTACAGCACTGTCATTGGTGATGAATCGTGGATTTACCCATATGAACCCGAAAATAAATTTCATTCGTCTGTTTGGGTGATCCAAGATAAAGAAAAGTCAACAAAAGTCATCCGTTCTCGAAATGTATTCAGGACAGGTACCGTTCCAAAGTAACAGGTAATCGGATGAAACGTTTAGAACAATGACGACATATTATAATAGGTTAATAATCTGGAACAGGATAATACTTGGAAATAGGGTATTATTTGGGAATAGGGTATTACTTCGGAATAGGGTAATGCAACAGAGGAATATTAAAAAATTTAGAAAAAAAAACTTTTTGAAAACAAGCTTTATAAAATGGACTAAAAAGCATAAAATAATTTTTTGAGTGTTCTGATATCATAATAATAAAAGCGATGGGCGTAAGGAAATTTACCCGTTTTTGTTTTAAACTTGTTAACTCGAAGTTTAGTGAAACTCCAAATTCATTAAATTATAGCAGAGAAATGTAAGAGTAGACAATTTAAGCCAACCCACCCCAACCCTACTCAAACTACCCTTACATTTTTCTGATATGGATGGACGTTTGACTAATCTAGGTGGACATGGTTAGTACTATAAATTAACATTTCAGCTACCTACAATTAGAGAGCATATTCCATACATCCTAGATCCAAAATATTATTTCTCTATCCCCACTGGTTGTCAAGATATTTGCATTGAAAGTTGCATCTTAAAAATTTTCTGCTAAGACATTTTTATCATATGTATAGGCAATGCTTTAAAACAATATTGTTTTTTCCCGCGTAGTAGGCGCTGGAGTAAAACAAGTGCCAGGCATTTTTAGAGTGACATGTCCTTAAGACTAGGGAGGCATCTTGACTGTCATTGTTGCAGTGTTTTATTTGATATGATTTTATAAATTCGCTGGTGTTTTGGCAAGGAAAATTTTATTTTTATATAGTTTTTGTTGGACTGAAACTTTAGTTTGTTAGAATTTGTTGATGTTAGTTTTATTATTTTCTAATTAACCAAAATCTCTACTTTCTGACACAGTATTGAAATTTTGCCCTTTTTTGCGTTAAACTTGTACTTAATTATTTTGTTAGCCTGCAACTCTAAACATAGAAAACGTATTATTTGTGTTTAATAACATTTTCTTTTTCATACCTTCACAAATGTGCCCTTTGGGGATTTTCTAACCTAAATTAGTCAATCTTCATGCATTTTTCTATATCACAATAAGTCAATGTGTCTGTTTGTCTACAGGGTGTCCAGATAAAAGTAAGTACATAGGGCTTTGTGGGATTTTCAGAAACGGTAACACTTACGATATTCGTTCAAAAGGAAAAAAGTGGCGCTATTGCGAGCTAAATCGGATGCAGTGTCGAAGTTAAAAATATCTACAGGGGGTTTCAAAATAATGCTTAAAAACTAAATTGTGTTATTCGAAAAATTAAAATATTGTCGCCTTCTTTTAAACAAATTGAATAAAACTATATAAATATGACTAGGCCAATAAAATGACTTTTAGTACTTTATTTTTTTCAAAAAGTCACAATTTTTAGTTTTTGCCTTCCTAGCCCGCATAGCAATTGTATTATTAATAGATATTATTTTCGACGAAATTTTTTTTTTTAGATAACGCCGAAAATGTGTTATTTGAGTGTATTTTGACCTATCCTAGCAATATCGTCGTGATGTTTGTCTGTGTGTGTGTGTATTATTTCTGCCCGTAATACGATAGCTCCTAAGCCGCTGAACCGATTTTCATAAAATTTTCAGGTAAAATAGTGCTCGACACTCTTACGAGCTGATTAGATTTTGGTCAAAATCTAATAATGTTAATGACAGATTTCGACAATTACTCTTTCTAACGGAGCATCGTATCAATATACAGTTTTCGTAATATAGTAGACTATATCTTGCTCAATAATTCATGTTATAACTAAAAACTTCGTAAGAGCTTCAGTTTCTCAGATATATATAAAAAACTTTTCAAAGCTGATATAATATTATGGCTTCACTTGAAGTGTGCTAATAGGCTAGCTAGGAAGGTATCAGATCTCTCATGGATCCATTTATTTCTCAATATTTTGAAAACGCATATAAATGTTTTCTTTGATACAGCTCGGAATAGCCCCACTTTTTAACCAAAATTGGTATGTCTTACCGTCTCCTAAATCCTCATAAACCCCCTTGTAGTTTCTGAGACACCCTATCCCATGTACCTATGTATATGGGCCGATTTCTAAAGTACGTAACGCTCAAGCGGGGAAGGGGGGTCATTAACCTTGCGTTACACTGTCAGGATTCTTGAATATATTTTTTCTTAAAAATGCATTACGTAGAGGGGAGGAGGGGTTACGTAATTTAAGAATATGCCCTATGTATGTCTGTAGGATGGGTTTTTGAAACTCTCGACTTTCACGAATTTTTGTAAACAGTAACTTTTCACTCTGTCACAAGCTTAACCAAGCTTAATAAAAATGCATCTGCGCCAAACCCCAAGGGAAGTTTTTTGAGGTAAAAAAATCCAAAAAATTAAATTTTAAACGGAGCGAGTTATTATTATGCGGTTTTAGAAATATGATAACATATTTTTGTGTCAGATTGAGAAATTAATTAACACAGTTTACTTTGCAAAATAATAATAAAATGGACTTGTGTTAGTTAATTATTCTATTATTTGTGAAGTAATGATATTTTTCAAATAAAAATGGAATTTTCCAATTAAAAAAATATATTTTTTTACTTTCTTAGTTATATAAAATTAAAATCCAAATATC
This sequence comes from Aspidapion aeneum, assembly GCA_963576565.1. NCBI lineage: Eukaryota > Metazoa > Arthropoda > Insecta > Coleoptera > Brentidae > Aspidapion > Aspidapion aeneum. The sequence goes on from OY755038.1 coordinate 53,708,787, forward strand.
TCTTAAATTTTCTCTTTAACCCTTTAAAAACGATGAACATTTTCCATTATAATTTTACGGGTTGGCTTCACCCCGGGCAAGGGGTGAGAGGTTTAAAATTTTGAATGCATTTATTTTTCATATAGTGACAGATGAGAGCGGAATTTTTTTCTTGATCGCCCTTACCGCCTAAACCATCTTTATTGAAATTTTTCTGAAACACCTTATATATTGCAAAACTGTTTTTAAATTCCTTCTTGCAAAAACTAAAAAAAATATATACCGTTACTTCATTGTTATAAAATTTGTTGAAACAATTTTCGTTAAAAACATACAGTATGACTACAAATTTTAAAATCGTTAAAAACTGAATCACCCTATATTAGAGGTAGGTAATATTGTAAATACTAAATGCTTTTAAATATTTTATGTTATTTTAACGCTAAAAAAATCAAGCATTAAAGAGTGTAAATGTTGCTCAGGGGTTGTCCACCTAGATGTTCAAAACGTTCCACTGTGCATCGGTTGTGGACGCATGGAAAGGCATTTGCCTAATATTAAATACGCCCCTCGCTTTTATTATTATATCAGAACACTCAAAAAATTATTTTATGCTTTTTAGTGCATTTTATAAAAGTTTGTTTTCAAAAAGTTTTTTCTAAATTTATTTTTTAATTTTTAGATTTGTCTATGCATTTCAGCTAGCGCATCAATATTGCAAGGAGTCTTTCCTGTCAATCCCTAAAACTGTTCGTTATTATTATTATACGCAAGGATTAATTAATTTTGGTCGAGATCGAACAAACTATAGCCTTACCTCTTCTACGCCCCCCCCCCTTTTTTTAGCGGGAGAGCATGTGAATTTTGAAATCAATCAATACCTACGTGATAGTCAGTTAAAAATAATCAGAAAAACTCGTCATTAAATCGTCAATTTTAAATCCGCATTCAATATGGCGGTTTTGTAATCTGATAAAAAATTCGTATTCCTCATCCTCAAAAACCCCCAGATACCAATTTTGGTGGAAATCCGACAAACTAAAATTTTACGTCTTCTTCGCCCTCCACGTTAGGGGGAGGTAGGCAGTCAGTGATACCACATTAGTGGATTGTCATCGGAACTATAAAGTTATGCGAAATTTGAAGTCAATCGGACACGTGGAAGTTAGTTGAAAGTAATCAGAAAAACTTGACATTAAATCGTCCATTTTGAATCCGCCATAGCCATCTGATCAAAAATTCGTAATCCCCATCCTCAAAAACCCCCAGATACCAATTTTGGTGGAAATCCAACAAACTAAAATTTTACCCCCTCTCCGCCCTCCAGGTTAGGGGTGAGGTAGGCAGTCAGTGATACCACATTATTAAATTGTCATCGGAACTATAACGGTATGCGAAATTTGAAGTCAATCGAATACGTGAAAGTCAGTTGAAAGTAATCAGAAAAACTTAACATTAAATCGTCCATTTTGAATCTGCCATATTGAATTTTTGTAATCTGATCAAAAATTCGTAATTCTGATCCTCAAAAACCCCCAGATACCAATTTTGGTTGAAATCGGACAAACTAAAGTTTTACTCCCTCTTCACCCCCCATGTTTGGGGTGAGCTAGGTACCCGGTGAAACCATATTATTGTATTATCATCGGAACTAAGACGCTATGCAAAATTTGAAGTCAATCGGATGTTTGGAAGTTCTTCAAACATGAGTTGCAAGATTTGATTACATACATACATACCCACATGCATACATATAGGTGAAGTTAAATAAAAGCTTGTAAAAAATGACTATAGGTGCACTACAGAGTGCAGAAAAATAAAGTATATTTATTAAAAGTAAACACGTTTACAATTTCTTTCGAAACTTAAACAGAATATTAGGAAGAAAATAACAGTGACCAGTGGCGGCTGGTGATGTTATAAATTTGGGGGGCAGGAATTTATATTGCATGGAAAAGAGATAAAAATACTTACCTAAACAATTTTATTTTAACATTTTACAAACAAGCAGATACTTGGTGTAGTTTTTAGTTTATTTGTTTATAGATAACGTCTATTCGCCCTTCTTTTACATGCGCATAGTGCTTGGATTAGCACCAGTTTCACACTCATCATGGCCCTGTAGTTTTTTGCCACATTTTCATTATGCTCGGTAATGTTTTGCCTATAGGCACTATTCAATTGGCACCTAATATCATTCTTGCCTAGAAAGAAAATTCTGTGTGGTTATTTAAATAAGTAGTACTTACTTTGTGTCTTTAACTTTTCACTAATATAATCATAATAAGACAAATATAGCAAAAAGAAGCATTTCGTTGTTCACAACTAGTTTTTAGCATCGTATAATTTTTTATTACTTGCACTAAAATTTTGGTTAATTTTTAGGATTTTTAGGTCTGGTCTATGTGGCCCTAAAGATTTTATTTGTAATCGAAGTTCATATGTCAGCGTATTTAAATTTGCACAGTTAATTATCTAATCGACAATATTTATTTCCATTCTATAAACAAACTGACATACCCCAAATCAAAACAAACTTACGTCTTCACTACGGATAGAATCGGCATCGTGTGGAAGGGCAACGGACGTTTCCGCACGATGATGATGGCCGACTTCAACTAAAACACACATTCCTCCCGCCCCCACTCGAGAACATCCACCCATAACCCGCTGAAAACTGGGTTAAATTGAAACCTTGCCCCGCGCGGCGCTGCCGGCTTGTAATTATTTACGCTAAAAAGTTCACCCAATTAATCGCTTGATGTTAACCACAGATAATAAAAAATCATGTCGTAAGGGAAGATTTAACTTTTTTTAAATAAATCAATTAAAAATACTGTTTGTTGTCTAGTTTTGGGAGGGCTCTGCCCCGTTGCCCTCCCTGTAGCAGCCGCCACTGACAGGAACATTTTTTAAATATTTTTATAGGTACAAGTACAGGTTTTATATAAATAAAGAAAATGGGCTTATGTAGTGAGAAAGAAATTTGGACCTGAAACAGGTTTTTGAAATAGTGACGCACGTGAAACTGGAATAGGTCATACTAGGCACACGAAAAACATGTTCTAGCACATCCCTACCCGAAATAGTTGCGCCTTTTTTGCAATAAAACAGCGGTAGGCACCCCCTCCGCTTCCACACCGTTTCCATCGTAACGCGGGCTGCGAGATGACTTGCGGCCTAGGAAAGCCGAACGGCTACCGATACATCGATTCGCCTTTTTTTAAAATAAAACAGCGGTATGCACCCCCTCCGCTCCCACACCGTTTCCATCGTAACGCGGGCTGCCAGATGACTTGCGGTCTAGGAAAGCCGAACGGCTACCGATACATCGATTCGTATTTATCGTATCGGCTGGCGGTCAGAGCCAGTGTCGGAGCTAAACTTTAGTCAAGGTATACGTCGAGGCGAAAGAGAAAATTAAAGAAATAAGCAGATAATTTAATAAATAAATATTTTTTAATTATTTTTTTTTTGTATTTTTGTGAAGGGGCGCCTTGCGGCCTTAAAGAGCAGTCGCCCGTGATACAAAGCATATTCCAATAACTTATATGTCCCAGCCGCTTTAAGATCTAGCACTATAAGTCTTATTACTTCTAGCCTTATTTTGAAGTGTCCAATAAGTCTTTAATAACTCCTTAGAATCAATTATAAAAACTTGTTGTTTTAACTAGTTCACCCTCCCAAGAACAAGGTCGGGATACGCCACTGAAAACATCAATGTCTTATAGGGCAATACATGCTTTTTACCCAAGAGAATATTGTGTTATACGTAATAAGGTGGAACTTCTACCAAGAAATGTTTGAAATGGTGTACGTGCTTATATCTCGGAAAATTAACGTTCTTTTGTGGATGAAATAAGACAAGACATCAGAAACCTCGTGCATGAAAGGGATCTCGGAATTAAAGGCCTTTGAAACGAGCCGCAGTCATCAAAGCGAAAAAGGAACGTCGAGTGTTTTTAAAGTAAATTTTTCAGTAATCATTTTTACCTTAGCAACAACCGCAAAGCGAGGAAAATGTGATATAATCGATAGAGACACAAGAACTTTATAAAAAAATTGGAAATCTAATTTGATTATAAAGCTACATATACTTGTAGATAAAAAAGGCAATTTTTTAGTTTTTAGTTTGTTTGTATCCCTAATTTTTATATTTTACCCCTTATCTGACTTCTTTCACTATGGAGATAAAAAGTAAAGTTTTATCCATAAACTGTTTACCAATAATTTTTTTTTATAAAAATGTTGAAGACAAAACAATCAGTTTTCCAGTTATTTGATTTAGAATTTAATAAATAGGTAATCTAAACTAACCGCATTATTTCACTTAGACCTGCATAACTCCAATATTATCGTTATAAAGAATACGTAATTCATAAAATCATCCCCTCTGCCCCCTCTTTCTTTCAAATTTGACCAAAACCTGGGTGAATATCCCAATTTTTTAAAATTAAATAAGTCCTTTTTCTTTCTTCTGTTGTACTGGAGTCATTCCAAGAATATATTTTTTTAGAATACCACGAAAAAGTAAATGCTAAACTTTTGTTTTTTTTTTTAAATATATTATCATGGCTTTTATTCATCTTATATTTTAAATATACAACATTTTTCAAAGCTGAATAATACATAAATAGCTATAAAATAAATGAACTTGTAAAAATCGAAAAATATAGAAAATGAATAAATGAAATCTACTTTTGTTGTATTAATTTAATCATTTTTCGGATGTTTGGGATTAGTCTTAAATTATTTTCTCTTTGAACTAAGTTTTATTATGATTGTACGAAAATGTCTATTCCTTTCACGAACAAATTGGGATTTTTACCAAGATTATGGTCAAATTTAAACGCAAGAGAGGGGAGAGGGGATAATTTTATAAATTGCTTGGTCCTTATAACGATAATAATGCAGTTGTGTAGGTCTAAGTGAAATTATGCGGTTAGTTCAGATTGTCTTTTTTAATAAACTCTAAGTTAAATAACTCAGTAATTAGTCGTTCGATATGAAAAATAAATCAGTGCTGAATAAAGAATTGAAAGACCTTTTCAACGAGGTATTACTCGATCCACTTTCCCTATTCAAAATGAAGGGTTCACGCTCCCCTGCTAGGGTTGTTAGATAAGATGTCGAAAAATCGCGAAAAAATGTCTTTCTCGCAAACAAAATCGACATGTTTCGGATTTTTTTTAAATTTTACGCAGTTCTCGAGAAATCCCAGGTGTAACGTTTAAAATGGGACACCCTGTATGTAAGAGTCTTTCTCCTTTTAATTAATGTTGTTTTTTTGTTTTTGCTTTAATAACAATATTTTATTAATTAGCTTACCCATTTTAAAACTAATAATATGATATGACAATAATATAATGATAAATGAGGTATGCCGGGACAAGCAATGTATAAACATTTCTTAATCTGTTATAATACCAATAAACATTAAAAAGAACTACGGTTATTTCTTGCCCATATTTAATTCCTTTATGTATTTTGCTTTACAAAGGGCTCTGCGAAGAGGATAAACCTTTTGTACAGACTAAAACCATTAAAACCATTAAGAAACCCCCATGGGCACTTGTAATACCCGCCCCGAGTCTGCAGGAGACCATGAAAAATTCCCTTAAACATAAACTTTAACGCTAAAAGCAATTTCCTGGAAACTATACAGTGCATGCTGTAGGCACGCACCATTTTACAAATGTACAGACTGCTAAAAACTAAAATAAGATAGGTAAAAAGTTTCGTTTAAGGAACTATTATTTCTTTGTTTCAAACTCGTAGATAATGATTGAATAGAAATAAAATTTCGGACTTCCATTGTCTTTATTTATTTTAAACACAACGTTTCGGTTAGTAAGTATCTCTAACCGTTTTCAAGTGTAAACTAAACAATCCAGTCTACATGCTTCTGCTTATACTACTTGATCTGCAGTCAGGTGTGACGCCCCGCCCCCTATTTTAATATTAAGACGCTTGTTTTCTTTAAGGAATGGTTTCTATATGTTTGGTATGTCCGTACTTGGTTGACTGAAAACTTCTTTATTCTGCATTATAAACTCAGATTTTTCAATATCCCCTAATTGGGTACTTTTTAGATGTCCATTTACTCTAACCTGAAAAGGGCGTTTCGTTTCACCTACAAATGATTTACACCACTCACACGGCATTAGGTAAATACATTCATTATTATTTGAGGGATTTTCTGGTTTTGTTTTAGTTACAACACTCCGTATCCCGATGAAAATTCTGTTTTTATATTATAGTGTTTGGCTATTCGTCTTATGTTTTCTGAAATCCCTTGAACATATGGAATGTTAGTAACACCCAACGGATTATTATTTTGAGAATTTGCTACATTTGGTTTGTTTTTAATTTTAGAGATCGTTGAGCTTATTAATTTCTTGGAATAATAATAATAATTAATTTGCTTAGTTTAAATCCTATCCGTATCCTGACGGGCCGGAACGGGACGGGACGTGATGGCCAAGTGGGCGACAACGATAAGGCAACAACGTATAAGTCTGTCTTTATCTTATGTGAGTAAATTATATAGTATAGCAACGTAAAAAGTGGGTCGGTTCTCTTTTTACAATTATTATAAAATAGTAATAGTTGGAGGTTGGAGTCAAGCACATAATTGCAAAGGTTGAATTATAGCCAGTAAATTTTGAAATAAGCCGTTGCCTTGATCAAATACGCCCGTGCTTCGAAGAATGGCGTAAAGAACAGGTGATTTTCTAGTAAATTATCATAATATAGCCGCCGGAACAGTACATACAATTATTGTTTATTTGTCTGTGTGTTATTTATTTTAAAAATCTTAAGGTAAGTTTACATAAAGGGATCCATGACGGATCTATTCTCACACTTCAAGTGTGTTTTTTGTAAATATCTCAGAAACCAAAGCTCTTACGAAGTTTTCCGTTATAACACAAATTACTGAGCAAAATGCAACCATTTTTGACCAAAATCTAACCAGCTCTTTGAGTGTCGAACACTATTTTACCTAAAAATTTTATGAAATATGGTTCAGCGGTTTAGGAGCTATTGTGTTGAATGAATGAATGAATGTTATGTGGGCCGGAAAAGTCCCATGCACTTAGACCACCTTGCTGGGTCCGTTGTACATCACTATCCACTGTGTCAGTCCTGAAAACCCGCCGCCTTGGCAAATGAGCAGATTTTTTTGGGTGGAAACTTTCTGACATTGCCAGGGCTAAGCACACAGCTTCCAAAAACGACAGTCTTCGCGGCGAGTGCAGGGCACTTGGTTAATATGTAAAGGGGATTCTTTGTCATCCATACACCAACGACACTCCGAGTCTTCAACTTTTCCCAGAATGCTAAAAAATATACACACACACCTACACACAGACAGACATCACGATGATATTCCTAAGATAGGTCATAATACACCCAAATAACCCATTTTCGGCGTTATCTCAAAAAAAAAAATTGTCGAAAATAATACCTTCTCTAGCCATTTCTACGCGGGCTAGGAAGGCTTTACCTGTCTAAACTTTTACCGCTCGCCACTGGTATTTTAAAAACAAAACGTGTAGATATGTTTTTGGAAAAGCAGCGCATTTTGCAGAACCCTCATTTATTTCGGAGGTCTTTGTACAAACAGACAAACAGCAGGCTGGAGTTTTAAGTGAGAAACATTAGGCAAGGATCATTACGTTTACTCGCGTAGATTAGAAATAACATGTCAAGCCATAATTATGTCATTTACCATTGCATCCGCAGTTACACCCAAGATGATATGGCAATGAGATACAGAGTGATCAATTAACCCCTGAAATGAGCACAAGTGCTTTTGGGATAAATAATTTGAAGGGTGTCAGGTACAAATGTACAAATGTTGCCGCCGAGATAAGAGATTCTCGCCTCTCGTCTCGTCTCGCCCTCACTCGACGAGACGAGAGAGATATTTTATCTCGAATCACAGCCCGAGACGAGACGAGATAAAGACCCCCTCTCGTCGAGAGATTCTCGTTTCTCTCGTTCTCTCGAGCAAAAAAGGTTGGTTTTATAAATTTTTATGATTTACCATCTGTTCGTATTGACCCATTGTAGAGTTAAGCTGATATTTATGTACTGTTTTTTTAAAATAAAAGTTAAGCAAAAATTGTCATATATTCCTTTCATGACAACATGTACTGTGGCTTACCTTTCATTTACTTGAAATCAAATGGAGAAAATCCAAAAGTGTAATTAAATTTTACTATTACTGTTGATGCTTATTGACATACTAAACATTTTTTTCGGAAATTATTCATAAGCGGTAAATTTTAATTTTCTTTTCTAGCTTTTGGCGTAAATTTTTGTTATTTAGAAATCTGTTGATTTAAAAAAAAAGTTTTTGGACGATTCTTTAAAGAGCAAAAATACTGAAAATCAAATAATTTTGTTTGTTTTTTTTTGAAAAATATGGAAAATTCAAAATCTGCTAGTTAGAAAACGTTTAAAGGTCTCTGTATTGTGCGTTTATTTCAAAAAAACATAGAAGTTTCTTGCATAAACATGTTTTTCCTGAAAAATTACGAAAAATTAAGATTAAAAAAAAGTTATCTTTAAAAAAAGTTTTGAGAAAAACAAATTTCCGCAAGGAAAATCTTTGGTTTCCAGAATCTGGAAATTCCATAGAGATCTTCAAGACCCACTTATTTTACATAATAGATATTGCTTTATTTTTAAGGATTTATATTATTGGCAAAACACAAAATAATCTTTTATCAACGATCACTTGGGATTCCAGGTAAAGTTTTAAATAATTAAAGCGATGCAAAACTTTTTCACAGTTTTTATTTCATCGGCATCAACGAGGTATTTTAGTACATGTATTGTATTTACTTCTTTATTTATTATATGTATGCCTATACAGAATGTATAGGCATGTATCTATTTGTTCCATGCAGGGAGGCAATTAGTAGGGGCTAGGGGAGGCCTTCTCATAATAAAATTGACCCTCAAACAAAATGAGCATAATTTCATAAAAATCTTCAACTACGGCCCTCACTCTTTTGAAACTACCTAAAACCTTTGCATTTGATACCATTTTTATCAAATATTTCTGGCCTGTGAAGCGCTTTTTCTTTTAAATTATGTAAATGTAAAATTTTTGCTTGCGACACCATTCGAACCAAAAAAGTTCTTCTTTGGCGCCATTTGTTTTGTTATAATTATATTTAGCGTTTTATCCGCAGGTAAATCATTTCCGAGATGTAAATAGGTACCTATTTAATTTTTATAAATATTTTGCCTGCAATGTATTTTTTTCAATTTCCTAGTAACTTTTTTTATACTGCAATTGTTACCTTCTTCTTTAGTTGAATAAACTATATTATAGCCCCATTCTACCCTCTGTTAGTAGTATTTTTCACATAATATAATTACTAAGCCTAGGGTTCAGGCCTACCCAAAATGGAATGGCTCTCTAGTTGCGCCTCTGCTGCTACAGGGTGCTCCAAGTTAAGTGTAGATAAGATAGAATAGGTCGTGGCTCTTTGATATTTTTGAGATTTTTCAAAAAAGATTAAAAAAAAAATAAACACCCTGCCTATATTTTATAATTTTTTTTGACATGTTTTTCAATTCTAAACAAAAATTGTCTTTTATTTTTTTTTCCTATTTTTGTCTATGAGTTATTCTGTCTGGTTAAGGACATTTTTTTACGCTTCGGCTCGTGCGAGTCGGGCTTACTGGCAAAGCCTTTTTGTTTCAGGCGAGTAACATATAAAGCTTTGGCACTGAGGTCTTGTTTCAGTCCTTAGCAAATTGTGGCCCTTCATATGGTTGGGTCACAAACTTTTTGTTGTAGCGTTAAAAGTGGCACTTTGGTCCCTAGGTTTATCACATCACACGCCTATTACAGTACCAATTTCTACCTACGCATCTTCTTTTAAATGTTTTTCAAATAGTCTTTATTCTTTGGATCCCATAAGACATTCATTGTATTTATTTTGATTTGAAGCGAATCCCTTTTTGATCGTATCGAAAGTCGCCGGCTCTGGGCTCATTGCGATCGGCTTTTTGCGTGCTCGCGATCATGCATTTTTCACGTTCACACTAGCGAATATCCGTTCGTTGTTCGATGCTCGTGGCTCGGTAATGAGGACCCGGTATTAAAGAATGTCAAAAATCCTACTAAATAGTTTGCCAATTTAAACTTTTTTCTATCTTTAATAATAACAAAGTTAGCAATGGTGAACACCTAACTTGGAAAACCCTGTATACATTTACCATGTTTTTAAATGACACCATATACTAAATTGGTGGAATTTAACACAAAATTTTACTACTTGATGGTACCCACATTTTATCAAATATCCATTAAAAACAATACGAACAGCGTCATCTATCATTATCAACAATTTGAATTTCAAAAACGTTCATAATGGTTCTGACCTCATTTTTCTATCCATTTTAGACCTGAGAGACTAATAAGTAACCAAATTGGTTTTGCTTTTAGCTCATTTAAACATTATTGTTATTTTTTCTTTGTCCTACTTTGGAATTAGCGCTTTGAAACCTTTTTTTCTAAGGATTCAAAAGCTAGTTAATGCGAATTTGTATTGCTAACAAATTCGAATGTAAATCTATTGAGCTAGCAGTTTTTAAATTGGATTTGTCAATATTTATATGGCATCGTTCTAGATACGGGTTTTGCTTTTTTAAATTGAAATGTCAATTTTATGAATAAGTGCGTGTGCCTGCATCAATGAATAACAAATAACCTTTCTTATTTATTAAAATAATAGTATCCTGGTTTAAAATAGCAACTTGAAATCGTGGTAGGACTATAAGGTGCATAACATGGCAAGCCCAGTTTAATAATGAAATAAAACTTAACTCTTACTTATTTCCAAAAAGGTGCCGCAAAAGTCGTATTGTAAAAATTAATACCAATATGCAGACTTACACCCGCTTGATGCCCACCCTGATTCAAAAAACGCATCATCGGTGATGCGTTTTTTGCATCGGGGTGGGCGCGCATAGGTGGAAACTAGGCTTTAGCTATTTATAGAGCAAAGGTTGGCGAGAGTTGCATCTTCTGAGAGTAGGTGAGAGTTGGGGAATGATGCGCAGTTGATGTGATTTCAAAAAACAGTTTTAGATGCGGCATTTATTCTACTTTATATTAAAAATAAGAAAACTTGTATTAAAAATATTTATTTATTAAAGTTAACATAATAGTTTAGGCCCTACGGGGTCCGATACTGCGTTTAATGATAGAACACTGAACATAAATCTTTGTAACTCAGTAAATAATACTCAAGGTGAGTAAAAAATATTTTTGATTAGTATTAACTTAAAACCTATATTTTCAAATTAAATTAATTTAAATTCGGGGGAGGGGGCATCCCCTCTCTTGCCCCTCTTAAAAGTGATCTTTTACAGTATTTTTCTCATTATTTGCAAACTTTTAACTTGGCCAAAAACATCTAAGTAATTGTTATTGAGGCTAACCAAAAGTCCTCTCTAACGACATATAACACGCCCGCCTTACATCAGTGGCGCACCTTTTATAGGCATTTAAATAAATGAAAGGTGTGGAAAAAACCATTTTTTTTTATTTTCTTGATTTTATTGTTCTATATGTCTGGTTTTAAAACCCGTTTTTAAAGCAGAAGAAATTTCCATTTCAACGATGCATATCACTTCCCCTTAAGGCAGCGGTGGATCTAGCATAGACGCACCAAAAATTGCCAAATTTGATATACACTTGAATCCTCATTTAAGACAACCATGTTGAAACAATGAGAGAAGCAACACACTTGGTATGAACTAGAGGCCCTCGATACATTTGACAATTGTTAAAACAATTGTCAAATGTATCGAGGGCCTCTAGTATGAACATACAATATACTCCCCCGAAAATATAACGAGAGGGAACCATCCGCCCACTCTTGGTGGGGGGGGATGATTCCTACAGGTTTTTTTCGAAATTTTTTATTAATAATCTGAAAAGTATCACCTTTTTTAAAAATCTTCCACATATATTTTTTGGAGCAGATAAAATGTTCTATCCAGCAATGTTTGTGCCCCCCCCCTGGAAGCAGCGGTGCACGTTCCGTAGGCCTACGAAAGAAGGGGTACATTTTTAAAATATAAGTTGTTGTATTTTCTTGTGGTATTTTTATCAAAATTTCTTTTTTCATTAAACGCAGTCTCTGTAGCCATCGTTGGAAACGAAATTTTTCGGCTCTAAAAATAAGTTGAATAAAAAATAACACAAAAAAATACAAAAATTTAAATGTTAAAAATGTACCCCTTCTTTCCTATGGAAAGTGTACCCCTGCTTCCAGAGGGGGCTAAAAACATTGCTATAAAGAAAATTTTGTCTTCTTCAAAAATGGTTTCTAAGATCTTAAAGAATTTGACGTTTTTCGGTTTATTAGTTTACTAGAAAAAAATTAAAAAAAAATTTTTATGGGGGGGGATCACCCCCCCTCCCCCCCACCGCCATGAGTAGGCGGGTGGATCCCCTTCGTTATGTTTTGGGGGGGGGTATACTGTATATCTACACCAAATGTGTTGCTTCTCTTATTGAACGCAGTATGTGTATTAGTAATGTTCCCACATGGTTGTCTTAAATGAAGATTCAAGTGTATCTCAAATTTGACCATTTTTGGGGCGTCTATGCAAGATCCACTGCTGCGTTGAGTGAAGAGTGATGTACATCCTTGAAAAGGAAATTTCTTCAGCTTTAAAACCAAATATGTGGGACAGTAAAATTTAACAAAAAAAAATTGTCTTTTTCACGCCTTTCATTTATTTAAATGCCTATAAAAGGTGCGCCACTGATGTATGGGAGGCGTGTTATACATCGTTGGATAGGACTTTTCATCAACCTCAATAATTGTTACTTAGTTGTTTTTTGCCAAGTTATGCAAATAATTGATAAAATATTATAAGACAGCAGTTTTGAGGGGGGTGAGAGAGGGATGCCCGCCACCCCCACTTTAAAGAAGGTCAACTAGAATAAGTCAGTTTTAAGTTATTACTAGCCAAAAATAACTTTTTACTCACTCTTATTATTATTTCCTTAGTTAAAAAAATAAATGTTCAACATTTTTGTTTGATTTAAGGATTTATTCACGGGTACTAAACTTTACGTTTCAAATTTTTTATTTTAATCCCTTTCCAGTTGGTCGCCCATTCTATTCGTGACTCTCACGTGAATTATAAATATGACTCTCTGATTGCTAGCGAGGCCGTATCATTAAAGATAACCCACAGAAATGCGATACATGTGCCCCATGCACGAATAAGCAATATAAGACTTGAATAACAACCCACTGTGGGTCTCAAATCATTTTTTTTTCTTTTTATAAAGCTATATATAGAGTTACAAAGCATATTTTTGTAATATATGGGGCGTGTTCGATATTGAGTTTCTCTATACAACGTCATAACCTTTCCTACCTCGGTGGCAAATTTCTCAAAATAATGTATCCATAAAAAACTAAAATGCTTCTAGTTGAACTAAATATTGGTGTACCTAAGAATGAAGAAGATACTGTATATCTTAGTTTTAGATATATTTTCTATTTAAAATCAAAAAGTGAATTGTTTTATATAAAAAAAAATTCTTAAGTGACGAACGCTTAATGAATAGAGCGGGGTTTACCCTTGCGTTACACTCAGTTTAATTCTCTTTTTTAATGTCCTTTTTTAAAAAAATGCGTTACGGAGGGGCGAGGGGCGTTAATTATCCTGAATTTTTGCGTTACGTAATTTAGGAATGTTGCTTAAGGATGGCCTAATAGGTACCTATATTATTTCTCGCGCTTTACATATTTCTAATTTCATTTTTTTTTAATTGTGTTAATATATTATTCCTGCAACTTATTTCTCTAAATATTAGATTTTAAAGTTTATTTTAATTTATAACTCCCGTCATTTATTTTCTATAACTATCAGAAATTGATAGTATGTTAAACTTTTACGCAGTTCATCTATAATATAAAGGACTCTTGGTGCCGATCGGCTCGATTTTTTTTTGTTTTCGGTTGAAACATTGTTACTACCTTTAATGGCTTTTCAAACAATGAAGGAATTAATGCTTTTCGCCGATCAAACAAAAGTCTATTGTGTTTTGTTTTCGGTAAAACAAAAGTGTGGGAAATTTATTAAATCGACAAATTTATTGTGCTATGCAGTAAAGAAATTTAGCATATAGGTACCAGATACCTAGATATTTTTTAAAAAAGCCTATTGAATATGTCCAAAATTAAATATACTTTAACTTTTGTTAAATTCTTAAATGAAAATTTAATAAATAAGATTTTTTCTTGGCCGCCAGGGATACCTAAAAAATGTCTCAAGTTGGCCCAAATATTAAATTTTCATTTAAAAGATATATTTAATGAACGACAGTTGAAGTGAAGGACTTATTTAAATAAAGGAATTTGGTCCATAAAGAAATTGCATTACTTGGATATAAAACATACCATTATTTTGAAACGAGATCAAAAAATTGTCTTGACTGGAGACATTATATTTTCGTTTAAAAAAGGGTAACGATTTAATTTAAAACAAGATATTCTTCAATAAAAATATAAAAAATTTAAAATTATCACATTTTTGCTGGACGAATACATATTCTTTTGAAACAAGACGCGTTGGTTTGACTAAAAAATACATTCCGTCATAACATTATCAATATATATGAAAAACTTGAAAAAGAAAATAAAAGTAAATTTTACTTCTATTTTCTTTTTCAAGTTCTCAAGATGCGCCACAGAGTGGAAATATCACTTATACCACAATGTAGATTCCAAAATTTTAAACTTATCCCAAACCTAATAGTTCAGGCCCTACGGAGTCCGATACTGCGTTTAATGATAGAAGCAAGACACTTGGTATGGACAGACATAAGACTCGCTCGAACATTTTACAACCCTGGCAGGGGCGTGGTTCCCCCCTTTAAATGTGCTTTTTGACGGTTTTTTGCTAATAACTCGAAAACGGTCAACTTTTCTAAAAATATTCTAAAGATCATTTTGCAAGTGGGTAAACTTTCCTTTTTAACCATGTACATAGGTCCCCTCTAAAGGCAGTGGTGCACGTTCCGTAGGTCTACGATAATAGGGGAACATATTTTAAATACTTATGTTTTTTTATTTTTCTCGTGGCATTTTGTATCCTTAGCACATTGTTTTTTTCAAAAAAGCATTTTTAAACATTTAATAAGTTAGACATAACTTTTTAAAGTAGACGCCTTGAAATAAAAATAAATGTGTTTGTAGAAATCGTCAAATTAGACAACAATTTTGAACATTTGTTGTAAATTGGGGGAAGGGGGCATCCCCCTCTCGCCCCCCTCAAAAGTAATCTTTTACAGTATTTTTCCAATTATTTTCAAATTTTTAACTTGGCCAAAAACAATTAATCAATAGTTATTGAGGCTGACCAAAAGTCCTCTCTAACGATGTATAACACGCCCCCCTTTTATGTATTTAAATATATGAGAGGTGTGGGAAAAACAATATTTTTTTAATATTCTTAAATTTGGTTGTCCTACATATCTGGTTTTAAAAATTACTTTTAAAGCTAAAAAAACTATGTATATCACTCCCCCCTTAAGGCAGCAGTAGATCTAGCACAGACGCACCAAAAATGGTCAAACTTGGTATACACTTGAATCTTCACAGTATTAATACACACACTGCGTTCAATGACAAAAGCAACACACTTGGTATTAATATACAGTATACCCCCCGAAAAGATAACTAGGGGAAACCATCCGCCCACTCTTGAGGGGGGGGGGTGAAAAGAATCAACTTTTTCAAATTTTTCTACATATAATTTGCTTCCAGAGGGGGTCTAAAACATTGCTATAAAGAAAATTTGTCTGCTCGAAAAATGATTTCTAGAAGATTCTTAACATTTTTCGGTTTATTAGAAAAAATTTAAAAAAATATTTAGGAGTGGGGAACCAGCCCCCTGCCAAGAGCAGGTGGGTGGATCCCCCTCGTTATATTTTTGGGGGAGTATACTGTATATCCATACCAAGTGCGTTGCTTCTCTCATGGAACGCAGTATATGTATTAGTAATGTTCTAACATGGGGGTCTTAAATGATTGAATCTTCATTGTTTATCAAATTTGACTATTTTTGAAGCGTCTATACAAGATCTACAGACTTTTGCGTTGAGTGGGAAGTAATGTACATCCTTGGAAAGGAAATTTCTTCAGCGTTAAAACTAAGTTTTATAACCAGACATGTGGGACAGTAAAATTCAGGAAAATAAAAAAAAATCTTTTTCTACACCTCTCATTTATTTAAATGCCTATAAAAGGTGCGCCACTGACGTAAGGGGGGCGTGTTATACAGCGTTAGAGAGGACTTTTGATCAGCCTCAATAATTGTTACTTAGTTGTTTATTGCCAATTTAAAAATTTGCAAATAATTGGGAAAATACTGTAAGAGAGCACGTTTGAGAGGAATGAGAGGAGGGATGCCCCCCACCCCCAGTTTAATAAAGTTCAACTTCACTCTCATTATTAGTTACTGAGTTACAAAAATGAATGTTCAACATTTTTGTTTGAATTAAGGATTTCTACAAACACATTTATTTTTATTTCAAGGCGGCTATTTAAAAAAAATATGTCTGGCTTAATAAGTGTTTAACTGTATACAATGTACTTTACACCAAAAATATTTTTTGAGAAAAAAATAGTGTAAAGAATAAAAAATACCACAAAAAAAATATTAAAAAAATATTTTAAAAATTTTCCCCTTTTTTCGTACGCTAATGGAACGTGGACTACTGCCGTCAGAGGGTACTAAGGTACATCGATGAAAAGGAAATGGTATCTGCTTCAAAAATCTAAAAGATTTTTTTAAAAGTTGACTGTTTTCGATTTATTAGCAAAAAAACTATCAAAAATCACGTTTACGGGGGGGAACCAACCCCTGCCAGGGTTGGGGGGGTGGTTTCCTTTTGTAAAATGTTCGGCGAGTCTTATGTCTATCCATACCAGGTGTGGCTTCATTAAACGCAGCATATCGCTTGAATCTCTAATGTAGGGCCTGAATTATAAGTATCTAAACAGGATAAATTATGTTTACCTACGATAAATGTTCATGCTCAAGTACAGTTTACTTAATATAACGAACCTCATGGCAAACTTGGATGTACGTGTCGGTTTGAAACGGTTTCAACAATGAATATTTCGAAGTGCTCAAAGGTCCTTATGTGGATAATACATTGAAATTATGTTTAAGCATGCAGACCCAAAATAGAAAGGAAGCAGCAAAATTAATAAGGGTGTTAATGGAAACAATAGATAGTTTTTGGTCGAGCCAAAACGGCCGACGACACACAATTTGAAACTGTAGACGTTTGAACGTCACATGTCGTTAACGGCTTTCGTGGAACGCCGGAAACTCATGAACGATAATACCATAATAATTTTGACGTTTGTAGAACGAGAGCGATTGTGTTTTAGCGTGCTTCTATTGCATTCCGTGCCATTTGGGGGCGCTGGCTGCATAGGTCCCAGCAGTGTTGAGCGGAACCATTGAACATATAACATCTATTATATGTTGGAAGGCTGAACCCATTTATTTGACATAGAGGAAGATGGGGGAATAGGAAACAGGGGTACCTAATAGGATATATTTTTTGCAACTTGCATTTTGTCATTTGAGATATCTGAAAAAACCTTCACTTTTAAGTTGCTTTCAAATGTGGCAAAAGTGACTTATGTAAAGCTTTAGAAATGGAAAATTGCAAAAATGTTGAATGGCATCTAACTGAAATAGTCCACAGTACACCGGTTTATTTTTTAAGTGATTACTAACTGGCTAAATTTTCGTACATAGCTTTATTTGGCCGACTTCTTCCCCAGCAGAAATACTTGAAAGTGATTCCTAAACAAAGTGCGCAGGCGTACACATGCTTCGTACATCGGACTGACTAAACCAAGCATATGATTTGTAGAACAGTTTCAAACCTATTTTTTAGGCTACAAAAAAAAATTGCCGGTTATTAATTCTTTAATGGAACTTTTTTTATCTCATTATTTATAATATTTATAATTTGAAAGTTAATACCTGTTTTGAAAGTAAATAGCAACATATTTCTGCAACTTGCCCTTTCTACAGTTTAACATAAGTCATTTTAGTCAAATTTGAAAGGTAACATTACTACTAAAATCAATATGCAACAAAAAAGAGTATATTTCTTATTGCTCTATTACGATGTTTCCTATTAACTCACGATAGTCAAACCGAAGGGTTAATACGAAATATTTCAATTCTAAACTACTTGTTTAAGACAAGAAAAACCACAAACAAAGTATTAAAACTACAAATTAAGTTTTCCTTTAGAGAAAAAAAATATTCCCCCAACATCCCCTATTCAATATCTCGATTTTAATAGTCTTGGACACCAAAGGACAAATAACCGTAAAGTCGTCGTCGACTAAAACCGGTACCAAAAAGGCTATTTCGAACTGTCAAGTAAGTTAAGTTATCGTTGCCGGCGAAGTTATCGGGCCTAAATTTGGCACGACCAAAAACTATCTAATGTACTTTATAAAACGGGTTATACGGAGGAAAAAAAGGGGCAAAAAGAGGAAATCGTTTTGGGTAAAAACACAAAATGTGAAATTTGATATAATAAGCTCTTTGCCCCACGTTTATTAGAATAATGCATGCGTTCAGGCATGAATCCCAGGCATAATGTTAAAAATTATTAAGTTGCTCGTTTTAGTTGGGCGGTTACGTCATCAATACAAATTACACTAATCAATCTAAAATACACTTTACCACTAATGCATGGTACAAAATTTTAAATAAATACTGTAATAAAAACTCAAATGTATTTAAAAATTCACAGACTTTTTATTAATATTGAATAATAATATTAATCCTACCTCGTTCATCAAACTAAATTGTTATTATTAGAAAAATATCTCAAAACATTTGTTTTTAGAACAATCTGTAGATGTTTATTTTTTGGCATAGTTATGTCAAAGATAGTTTTACTAAACACAACAATGCGATATCAGAAAGTATTTCTTTTGGTATTGTCTTAATAAATAATAAATTCAATAGAGGATAGTTAAAAGCCTGTGTGTAGACAGTGTTCAAACTGATATTATTCCTGATCCATTTAAACTCATAATATTTAACAATATTGCTCCAAACTAGTCTATACTTAATTATCTGGACATCGTAAATATTTTAAAATTTAGTGCATATTATATTGCTTTACTTCTAGGCAATAATTTTGTTTATGCTAATGGACTATTCTACTTTAAAATATGGGCAATTCTTAAAATAAGAATATAAAATGTCAACATTTGTGTTAACTGTCTGTCAATGGAAGCTTTCGATTGAATTACGATTTGTTGTGGTTCATTTTAGGGTGCAGCTAAATTCACCGTTTTTAAATTTATTTCGATTGTGTTATGCCGATTTTATACAGCATGGAAATAATCTAAAACAAAATAAAATAGAAACAAAATAAAATTTGGAAAAAGCCAAAGCCAATTTGCCAATATTTTTGTAATATTTTGTTCTCATTTGTTGTTTGTGCATCAGTTTACTATTTGTTAATTTCTTGTTGTTGTTGTTAAAGCTTGTTTCTTTAATGTCCTGACCGTTGTTTGCATTTTCTTGATCTTTTCTCCCTTCTGTAACAAACGAAATTGACAAATGTCATGACAAGAGACGAATTGATTCGGCGATTTATAATTAATGCTGCATAAACCGAATTTATTCATATTTAATTTTGTTTTATTTTATTTTGTACTAATTCGGAATTCGTATTTTTATATTCTATATTCTTTGCGTGTTCTATGCATCACAAGACAAGGTAGGTGAAGGAAAAGTACAAATTAAAAGAAGTGTCTAGTAATGCGGTAAACAATATATAGACAAGGGAATTTCTTAATTGCACCCATGAGGTAAAGTCGCCCCATTGAAATTCATCATATTTAAAGGGGTCATAAAAGTGTCACGCGCCACTGCGATCGCAAGAAAAATTCTGGGATTTTCTGGAGTCTGGGCAAACATTCAAAAATAATTTTTAATGTTTGGGAAACATTGCAGTATTTTAAATACGACTAGGTATACCTAATAAATAAATAAATAGTGTTTTTATTTACAAAAAAAAGTTTGCGAAAAAGAAGCAAAAAAGTGGCGTCGTTCAACCAGGTTGCTCTTCCACGTAATGTATAAGTAAAAGTATCGAACCGACCCAATCTGATGATATGTGCCAATCCCTTCTTGTAAGGATTCATACAAGCTATCGATAGTTACCCCCTGTACTCTTTAAGAATGGGTTTCACACTTCACATGACCTTTTTTTATACGGCAAATTTAAATGGGGCGGCTATACCTAATTTAGAAAATGTAACGGGTTCTTGTAAGGTTCTGATGTCATAAAACAAGTTCTTTTAATTTTCTGATGCAATCAATGTTGCCAACAATTATTGCCATCAGCTCGTGCAGTCGATGCCTATTAATGGATTTTAAAACCTCAAATGTTGTTGTTTTTGACATTTTCATTTAAAAATCAAAAATCTTTTATTCTTCCAGTAATTATTGTTTTCGATTTAGTGCCATGGCCTTGTGACAATGATATGACAAAAGCTGCTGTAGTTTTTGTAGTTCCAAACATGTTTTTTTTACTAAAAAATAAGACCAAAACTTTCTTATTCTGTTTTTGTTGGCCCCGGCCGGGCCCCCTAAAAAATTGGTTCTTGGCCTTTAGTATCGGTGGTTTTGGTCAGTCAGTCCAATGTCAACCGTTGCGGATGATGATGCGCATAGAGAATAAAGAAAGTTTCTGGAAAATCAAACCAGTCCACATTTTTGTTTTTGAAGTAAATATATCTCCTATATAAATGTAGGAGTTCTCTAATCAATCGAGTTCTTCTCTAATCTCATGTTTAGTGGCCTCATAATAATAAATACGTTTATTCAAATTTAAAAGTTTACAAGAATTCTTACAAAGATTTAAAGTTAAATTTAATTATTAATAATAAATAAAGATTTATATAATTACAAATAAACGCAAAAGAAGTCATAAAAGCACAGTCATGCTTGTTGACTTAAAACAAAATTATATCTAAGTAATTTAATTTAGTTTTTACCTACCATAGTTTAAGTTGATTAGATCATTACATTTATTTCTGTTGTTTAAAATCCAGTTCTTTGCAAGTTTTTTAAATAAAAAGAATCTTTGAGTAGTTTGTAAATTTGGAGGAAGAGCATTAAATATTCTTGGTGCAAAATATAACAGAACGTTGAGACACAGTTTTTGATGCAAAGCTAAATTCAAAACAATCATTTCTTCTCATTTCATAGTTTCTAACTTTTTGCCTCAGAATTATTCTACCTTTGTGAATATTTTTTGTTATTTCCAAGCAATAAAGTTGGCGTATATCCAACATATTTGTTTGCTGAAAAAGCATATCTGTGAGGTAAGTTCTTCTTTTGGCGTAAATCAGTTTTGAGAACCATTTTTGAGTGCAATTTAATGTTTTTAAGTAACATTCAGCCACTTCACCCCATCCTAAAATCCCATACGA
This sequence comes from Aspidapion aeneum, assembly GCA_963576565.1. NCBI lineage: Eukaryota > Metazoa > Arthropoda > Insecta > Coleoptera > Brentidae > Aspidapion > Aspidapion aeneum. The sequence continues at coordinate 53,730,320 of OY755038.1, forward strand.
AAGATGGGACTGTACTAGGGAGAGGAATGTACAGCATTCTGAGATGATCTTGATATAAAAAATGTTTCAATAACGAAATTTAGGCAACAATCCACGGATTTTATTTAATACATTTTTTTTTGTAACTTCCATTTCAATTGGCTATCTATGATAACTCATAGGTATTTTATTGAGTGTGCCTTTGAAATTTTTTCGAAATTATGAATCTCTAAAGGTCCAAGATTTGGCAAATGGTTCTTATATACAGGACAAGGTACATATTTAGTTTTTTCATAATTTAAAGTAAGTTTATTTATTTGGAACCAAGATTTTATGTTTTTGAAATCCTCTTCAGCTAGAGTTTTTAACTCATCCCATAAGTGTCTGCTGTGTAGAATATAGCAGTGTCATCAGCAAAACTTATTATTTTTCCCAAGGTGTTCAATTTTAATAAGTCATTGATATATATGCTAAAAAGCAAAGGACCGAGAACAGTACCTTGAACCACTCCTTGGTTTATTTTTGTCGTATTGCTGATAACACCGCCAATATCTACATGCTGGGTTCTATTGGTCAATTAGCTTATGAGGAGTTTTAAGATCCCACCCCTCAGACTATACTTCTCCAGTTTCGATATTAGTGTGAGACCGTGTCAAACGCCTTAGAGAGGTCAACAAAGATGTAAAGACTACGCTTGCTTGCGTCAAAAGAGTCTGTGATTTTGGAAGTTAAATTAAGGATCGCGTACTGTGTTGATTTCCCCTCTCTAAATCCGTATTGAGCATCTGATAAAATCTTGAATATATTAAAAAAATGTAATTCTGTTTTTCAATACTTTTTCAAAAACTTTGGAAAATACAGACAACAAAGACACCGGTCGGTTCATATCATAGCTCATACCTGCTGGCTGTCATAATTATAATATGTTCTTAACTTGCCCATATTAGTGTTGTGTACGCAAACGATTCCTACTGTTGTTATCACTAAATAACAAAATAAAATGCATAACAGAAAAAAACCTAATACTTATAGCCTCAATACAGGCCCTTCCCATTCATTCTTACACACGACGCTTGAAGCCAAGACCTCTCTTAATTCCTAATGTTCCTTTTTCGGGTATACAAAACTTTGGGTATTAAGTATGCGTTAGCTTTAGTTGTTTTAAAGCATTATTCTGCGCCTCAAGTAAACACATGGCTTGACAACTTTTAAAAAAAACTTATGTCTATTATTTTTGTAAATAGCTGATTTTTTCTTAATATAATAATTGTCTTTATTGTGGGGGACTGCAAAGTGTATTCTGACTTCAGTTTTATCTTACTGCAAAAATTATTACAAAAGTATGATCGATAGTACTCAAAACCATAATTTAGTAAGTACTATCAGCTTTTCCAAATGTTTCATTTAATTACCTACAGCTTCTCGGCTTTTCTAGTTTTTTAGTATGTTATATAAAATTTAAATAAGCAGAAAACATGACAGCGACGCAGCTGCTTTAAAACATACACATGCGCACTTGGATGTTTGCGTCTGCTATGAATGCTTCACTTCTCGATTTTTTTGGTCTGTATTTATGTTTATCTATCTAGTTAGCCTTCTTCGAGCCATATTTGGACATAGGCCTCCCCCAATATATTCTACTCTTCTGTCTGTCGCCGTGCTTATCCATCTAGTTCCCGCATTTTGCTTCAAATCGTGCGCCCATCTCAATTGGGGTCTTCCCCTACTTCTTTTATTTTCCCAAGGTCTTCAGTTTACAATATATATCTTCCATTAAGCCTCTTTGTGACTGAAATTATGCCCGGCAAATTTCCATTTTAATTATGCTACTTCTTCCCTGACGTCCCTTACTTTTGTTTTATTTCATATCCAGTAATTCCTTTGTCTATCTGTTAGCATTAAATCTTTTGTCTTCCCATTAATCTTTCGGCTGTTGTTACCTTATCCATATTTGATTTTGTAATTATCCAGGTCTGGGATCCATAGGTAAGTACAGTAAAGGATACAATGGTTATACACTTTCGTTTTGGTACCAAGAATATTTTTTGTTTTTAATATGTAACTTAATTTCCCGAATGCTGCCCACGCCATTCTTACTCTTCTCTTGATTTTAGCTGTTTGGTTTTCTTGTTTTAGTTTAATAATTTTTCACAGGTATTTATATTGCTCTACCTGTTTTTTTCTTAGATTATTCTGATCATGATATCTTCATCTGTTTGTTTAAATTTTAGTTTTAGTGTAGTTTATAATCAAGCCCATATTTCTAGCTGCTGTATCCAGTTTTTCCAGCATTTTTAGCAGTTCTTCTTTCTTATCTCTTATTAAGGCAATATCATTAGCATATATCTTAGGTGGTTTAAGTATTTTCCGCTTACTTTGATGTCTATTTCTTCCGAATCTTTTTAAAAATCTTTTAGGGTCCTACAACACTGAAATCAACTTTAAACTAAGATAAATATTATTTAGAATTTTACCTTTGAATTACCTAGTTAATAAATTTAGTTTTAGTGGCGAGCTGGCACGTCAGTTATATTGTATAAAACGAAAGGGAATTAAAACGAAAATGAGCGAACGCAACTCAGTGTGGGACGTCTAAATGAATGCCTGCCTTTACTCGCTCTGTAGGTGCCAGTTAAGTGTCTAAACTATAAATTAAAGATAAATTTAATGTGGCAGATATTGATAAAGCTCCTCAAGCATCGCTCTAGAGATACGATAAGATTTAAGAGCCCACATTACATATTGAACATTTTTATATGACTAACATCGCTTTGAAATTATAGAGTATTTTGTTTAATAAAAAAATTATTTTTTAATTTTGCGGGTAACTATTAAAGGTCTTGCTATGATGTGGCCTTCAGACTGCTCTAAAAGAAATTAGGAGATGTACTAGATTGTCTCTAATGCCGTTTTTGACAATGGACTGTCATGTCATTTTCGTTTGTGATCTTTTTACGATTTTTCTTTTGTCTTTTATAATAAACTGCGGGGGTCCTTGAGGTTTACTCGGGTTTACTGCACCTTTTAACCATATACGTTATATTCTTCGATGCTTTGCCATATTTATGGTATTTAAACCGAATTGCCTGGACGAGAAGAAATACATTTTTAGTAGAAAACTTAATTATATTTCATTTTTCAAACATTCTGTGGAGTAACACAAGCAAGCATTACCACACAAACACATACGTGTGATACTTTCTTATTGAAAATAAATCAGTGGTGAATTGCATATTTTATTTTATATTCACAGATCTCAGATCACTCTGGTCAATAAATCTGATTAGTGATGACCGGCTTGCAAAGATTCTACCATGCGATTGACTTTACCATTAAATAAGTTGAAATAGAAACGGGAGTAGAAAGACACTCGTAGTTACTTTGATTTTATAGTGGCATTGTCAAAATAGCGGAGACTATCAGTTGTTGTAATTTTTATTGTGCTTTTGTTGGAAAAAATAATATTGTTAGAGAAAATCTTGGCCTTTCCCTACTCCAATGGAAAAATTAATATTTTGAGACCTTGAACAGTCTTTCGATAGTTGGGTTTATTATGACCCGATTGAAACTGTAAAAATAAATAAAAATGTAGGGTTGACAAGCACTTGACATTACCGAAATTCCTAAAACAAAGAAAAAAATTTACGAAATGTCAAACTGAAGCAGTAACGGGACTGTCTTCATTTTGGATTTACCACGTGAACTTTGGACAAATCCAATCCGTTAATTTCCACAATATGCATTTTTTACCAACCTAAACGTTACGAACGGACCTTGTGAGAAGAGATTTAGGAAAACACATAGGAATTAAGAGATATTACAATCATAACCTTCTATAGCAAAATTTACAATACTCTCTTAACACTCGCCTATCAAATTAATCTTTTAAGAGACCCTTGTCAAGTATATCGAAAAATTCATTTCATATATGAAGCCCAAAAATATTAATTATTGAAGCACCATTCACGCTGACAACTGATGCGTTGGACGTGAATATCTCGTATATACCCCTATTGTATACGAAAAAGAAAATATTCCCTAGTCACTACTCCCCATGTCAGAGAAAGTCTAACAAAAAACTGTAACGTCAAGTAAATGTATGCCTATTATGTCTGTGGCGTTATTAGATAAGACCGACCCCCTCTGGCATGCACTTACCGCTAATACGCCGTTGGTCGGTCTTATTGTGAAGTTTACCCTGAATGCTTTAGACCTGTAGATAACAGTCGAAACGAATAAGTTTATTTTCTCAACTGATATGTGGCTGGTGCTAGACGAAGCCCATAAACCCAAATTTGGTTCAAGTACCAGACATTATGAAAGTGGTTCAAATTTTGATAAAAGTACATTTTCAGAGCCTGATAATAGATGTAACGGGTGAATGAATAAAATTGTACCCGTCAAAGATGCTCGTTTATTCTTGTGTTGCGAACATGCTTTAATTATTTGTTTAAATCAGTAAAAAAGCTACGTTCTTGTCACGCGCCACAAGGTATGAATCACCAGAATCGGTTCGACGGTTCTAAAAAGAATATGTTTGTTTCAACCATTGCTTTGAACTTTATACGATTGCCTTGCCAATCATGTCTGCACATTTTTCATTATAAATTTATTACTGCTAAACCGATTTTGATAGAACAAAAAACATCCTGGTGAGAATTGATTGCTTTTTCATCTTAAAATTTAGGATGGCGGACAGAGTCATACTTGATTCTTCAAAATGGCGTGTTTATTACTAATTTCTAAAAATGTTTTAGTTTTTTTTAATCTATAGAAATGCACTACTTTTCTCCCAACTAACAAGGTACAAAGTAGAAAAATCGGTTAAGTGGTTTTCACAAAATCTGATTTTGTTTTAACCATTGTTTTACAAATTATACGATTGTATTGCCAATCCTGTCTGCATTCATTTTTGATACATTTATTATTACTGAGCCGATTTAATAAAATAAAAAACATCATGGCGAAAACTGATTGATCTTTAAAGTTTGCATCATGATGTTTTTTATTTCATTAAAAGTGGTTCAGTAATAATGAATTTATAAAGAAATGAATGCAGACAGGATTGGCAATGCAATCGTATAATTTGTAAAACAATGGCTAAAACAAAATCCGATTTTGTGAGAAACGCTACACCGATTTTATTAATTTGTACCTCTTTATGCAGGAGAAAAGTTGTGCTTTTTTTATAAATAAAAAAAAAACTAAAACAATTTTGAAAAATAAGGATAAACACGTCATTTTGAAGAATCAAGTATGATTCTGTACGACATCTTAAATTCCAAGTAAAAATTTCGATAACATCGGTTTAGTAATAACGAATTTATCAGGAAATGAATGCAGACGACATTGGCAATGCAATCGTAGAATCTGTAAAATAATGGTTGAAACAAAAATAAAGTTTTGAGAACCACCACATCAATTTCACTAATTTGCACGCCGTTATGTAAGGGAAAAGTAGTGATTTTCTATAAATTAAAAACAAACAAAAAAAATTTTGGGAAATAAGAATAAACACGCCATTTTGAAGAATCAAGTATGATTCTGTCCACCATCTTAAATTTTAGGATGGCGATACATTTTGATCATGATCTTTAAAGATCAATCAATTCTTACCAGGATGTTCTTATTTTGTCAAAATCGGTTTAGTTGTAAGGAAATGCAGATATGATTGGCAAGGCAATTGTATAATATCCCAAACACAGGTTGAAACAAAAATATTTTTCTTTAGAATCACTGAATCGATTTTGCTGATTCATACCTTGTTGTAAAACGTGTTTGCAACACAAGAATAAACGAACATCTTTAAAGGGTAAATTTTAATTTCGTCCACCATCTTGGATTTTTAAATTGCGGACAAAATATATATTTAGTCAAAACTCCGATTAATTCTCTATTAAGTGCAGTATGTCCCATTAAAATCGATTGTATAGTTTAAAAGTTATAATGAAAAAAAATTTACCGGTTTTTTTTGGCCCACCCGGTATAGTTGAGTAAATTTGTAGGTTTTTTTTATAAAAAGCTGCAAAAAGAGTATATTTTTTATATTATGTATGTTGGTACCTAACACCCAAAGTTAAAGTTATTTTTAGCTAAAGTTTTATTTGAGGATCCTCGATTTTCTTGCTTCAGAATCCAAGATGGCAGCTGCCAAAGTTAAGAAAAAATATTAATTTGCTATTTTAAGAGAAATCTTATGAATTTGGATGGATTTGCTTTAAGTGAGACTAGATAGATAAAATAAATTTTCTTTATAGTAGTTAGAATGTCTTTTGTAAAGAAGTTAAAAAAATTTTATTTGTATGAAAATTAGGAAGAAATGTGCCTTTTATCTGTATAATTGATTTTAGAAATTATTTTGTTATGTTTTATAGGTATTTTATGTATATATTTATTGAAATTGAAATAATTGTGATATTTTGAAGACGAGATATTTGAGACATTATTTTTTTTTATAATTAACATTTTACATGTATATTGTATATATTGTAATTGCATATATGCGTTATTAAATATTTTAATTTTGATTTTGATAGCTCAAGTTAAAACTGTAAAAAAATTTGCCACTTGTCACTTCAAATCAAAATGGCGGCTATATTTCCAAAAATTTTCCTTAAAATTATGTGCAATATTGATTTTTAACGCCTCCTATTAAAACTATTAACCAGCTCATTAAACCTACTATAAAAAAAAATAAGTTCTTCAGTCGACATCTAGATGGCGCTTAATATGTCAAAAATAAAAGAGACCTTCATAACTTATATACCAAATTTAATTTTTACAAAAAAAAATGCTGGATGTTATCAAGAGTAACCCACTTTTTGTAAGTATTTGTAAAAAATTACAATTTGACATTCACCGTTCAAGGTGGCAGCCGAAGTTTAGATAAAAAAGTTTTTTGTATTCTTATTTAACAGAACTAGTGTTGCCGTGTGGTATATCAATTTACACTAAGTAAAGGTCTCTGATTTTAAAACTTTCATAATAAGTGACATATGTCTAATTTAATCCAAGATGGCGGCGTTAAAAACATAAAAACAACTGTATGTTTTTTGGTTTGGTAAAATTTTTTACCAATAAACTTAATTTTATATTACTCTAGGCAAGCTTATTATAATGTACAAAAAAATACAATAAAATCTCAGGATAATAGAACAGTTTTCGCTGCAATCGCCGAATAATGGTTTAAAATATACTGTTTATTACCACCTCGCGACTATTTTCTTGCTTCCCATTGGCCAAGACGAGGTATTTCATACGATTTAATCTATCACATCTCATGAAAATATAGCCCCAGAAGTTTACAATTACGCAGTTATCTCGAGAACTACTCATTTCCATATAGTTACACAATGTGCACCCTTACACCATGCACTGAGCAGGGGGTATTTAAAAATGGTGCCAGGCTGGGCTATTATCTACGGTGAAGCATATTTTTCCCATAAATTCGTGAATAAATGGTCTTTTTTGTGTGCGCTCCCTCAGTTCGTAATGACTTGCTCGAAATGACAGTTTAGATTAGAACTAATTCGATTTTTATGGCTTTGTAAATGGACTGCTACCAAAAGGTGCACTTTTCTAAATTTGATTTTTTGTATTAAAGAAAACCATCATTAAGGATTGATAAACGGTTTGTATGTCCATAACGTGTTTTTCTATTTTAGTTTTGGTTTATTTACACAAAAAAAAACACTACTGAAGCAATAACAAAATAGTATGAAATAAATCACTCCCGTAATTAATTATTCGTCGTCGAGAATCAGTGGGTAAGTAATAATCTATTTAATGTTTTTATCATTCACATTTATTATAATTATAACTTAATTATTACCAGAAACAAAATTTCGGACTTCTATTGTCTTTATTTATTTTTAAACACGGCATTTCGGTTAGTAAGTATCTCTAACCGTTTTCAAGTGTAAACTAAACAAAAAGTGAAAAAAATTCGGCCTTACCTTTTTTGGATGTTCTTGTCAATAAACAGAAACATTCAAACCAGTGTATATAGGAAACCTACACACCTACCTAAATTTTAAGTCTAATCATTATGTTGCTACAAAACAAGGAGTTATAAGAAGTTTGTGAGCCGTAAATATTTGTAGTGATAATAAGGAATTAACCATAGAAGTTAACAACATTACAAAGGACTTACAACAGAATGGTTATTCCGAGAAATTAATAAACTCAACGAACAAACCAAATGTAGCAAATTCTTAAAATAATAATCCCTTGGGTGTTATTAACATTCCATATGTTCAAGAGAATTCAGAAAACATAACACGAGGAAATCCGATAAGGAGTTTTGTAACTAAAACAAAACCAGACAATCCCTTAAATAATAAGGAATGTATTTATCAAATCCCGTGTGAATGTGTTAAATCATATGTAAGTGAAACGAAACGCCCTCTTCAGGTTTGAGTAAATGAACCGGTTTAGCGGATCATGCATGGTCAAATGATAACAGGATTCGGTAGTCAGAAGCTAAAGTTTTACATAAGGAGTCGCATTAGCAAGAACCAAAGTTTATTGAAGCTGCATTTATAATGCAGAATAAAGAAGTTTTCAGTCAACCAAGCACGGACATACCAAACATATAGAAACAACTCCTTAATGAAAACAGGCGCCTTAGGATTAAAAAAGAGGGCGGGCCGTCACACCAGACTGCACATCAAGTAGTATAAGTAGTAGCCTATAGACTAGATTGTTTAGCTTACACCTTGGCTTACACTTGAAAACGGTTAGAGATACTTACTTACCGAAATGTCTTGTTTAAAAATAAATAAAGACAATGGAAGTCCGAAATTTTGTTTCTACTCAATCATTGTCTACGCGTTTCAAACAATGAATTATTAATACCCTGGAAGAATGGTAAAGCATTGTAATGGGATGCTACATGCCGAAACACTTTATGTAAAAGCTACGTCTCCCATACATCGATTAAAGCTGGCGAAGCTGCAAGGTTGGGAGGGACATAAAAAAGTTAAAATACAAAGAACTACAGGACCGAGGTTTTCTATTTTTGCCATTTGCTGTTGAGACCTTTGGACCTTGGGGTAACGAAGCTAAAAACCTAATGAAACAAATCTGTCAAAAAATAAAACAATGGATATGTCTGACAATACAACGTGGCCGCTCTAGGACAACTGGGCGCCGCCAACTTGGCGCCGTCAACTGGGCGCCGCCAATTTGGCGCCGTCAACTGGGCGCCGGGCCAACTCGGCGCCGGACGAAAAAAAGTTTTTTTCATAAAATATGTAGATGAAAAACAAAATAGATATATTTTATACAAAAACATCTTTAAAAAATCCTTTACGCATTTTTTTTGAAATTTGCTCCTTGTTAAGTAAAGCTAAATCCTTTAAGTCTAGTGTTGAAATTTGGTAGGTGTAGTGTTTGGTGACCTGGGAACACTACAATTTACGTTTTTTATTTTAATAATGGCGGATCCAAAATGGCGGATTTCTTTATTTTTAAACCGATTTTTACCCATGCCCATCCGAATTCCGCCATGAAATGATTTATCAAAAAATTCTGCTGAAACAATTGAAATTTATTGTAAAGGGCGTAAATTAAAACATCCATGCTCCACGACTAAAAAGAATGCGAGAAATACGACCAGTGTAAATCGTGTAAAGTTGTGAAAAAGTTGAATATCTTTTTATCATTTTCAAAAATACATAAAAACAAGTAATAAAATACGTATTATTTATCGAAAAGAAAAACTTTATTGCGATATCAAATTGACAGACAACGTAATATATTTATTTCTATATTTTTATAAATGCTAATATAACGGTATTATTTTTAAAACATCAAATAAAATAAATACAGAGCGACATACGGACATAACTAGTATACGTATATTTTAAAACTCTTACGAAGAGGACTCGGAATCGCTGGAGCTAAATATAGTAGCCTACTATTAAGAGTTTTTTCATAACATTTTTATTCAAAGTAAATTCGTAACAAGTCTTGTTTTCATAAAACTTTTTGTGTACAAAAGACCTTCTATTGTTTTGCTTTTTAATTTATTGCGAAACTGTGTTTTAACTAGATTGATTTGGGAGAATATCCTCTCTACAGCCGCGCTAGAATGAGGCAAACAAAGAACTTGAAAAACCAACATAGGTCAATTTGAAAATTTTGGCAATTTCTTTCTAAAATAGTACAACATCATTTTCAGTATAATCTAGTGGATAATTTTTAAGCAATCTTTTAGATTTTTATTAAAAGTGACGATTTCTTTAAGCTGAATTTAAAAATCGTTAGAATTGGCCTTTGATTCGTGTAATCGTGTAAAAAGAAGTGAGATCGTGTAATAGAGGCTGCAGATAAAATCTATATATATTCAAAGGAGCCAAGAGAAAAGTGTCAGCGTGTTCGACGCTGCTTTGGATTTCAGTGAGTGGCCCGTTTATCGCGTCTCCGTCGCAACGAGTCGGATGGTGACCCACTGCATTGCACAGGGCTACCGAATTTCATAAAATATATAAATGAAAAATAAATGCATAAAATAAAATAAAAACCAAGATGTTTTAAAAATAAAAAAACGTGTTTTTACAGAAAAGTATGGTAGTGCCATGGCTCCGTGACACTACCTCACGAGCTGCCGCTGCTTACCAATATCTAGTTATGTTATTTTTCCTTTTCAGCTGTTTTATTGATCAAGGATAAAACGATGTTTGAAAGGCAACACTTGTGTTGCCTTCACTTTAACTCACAGACCCCTTTTTTTATTTTACAACTAAACGAGTCCCGCACTGAACAAATAGTATATCTAAATAGAGTAGGTATTGTTTTTCTTGAGAAATAAAGGAAAATGATTGGGTTTTTGTTGACCAAATTACGCGATCTTGACGTGACGTCTCTTTTGATCTTTCCATTTGTGCGAAGACCGCTCAAAAACTGCTGGATCGATTGTTAGAAAATTCTCAGGAAAATTGGTATTCGATCATGTAATAAGCAGGAGAGTTTTGAAAAATTCGCTGTTTTTAAAGGTAGTTTTTTTAAAGTTAAAAAGTAAATTAACATAAATTCTAACCTTTAAACGAAGCCGACGTACATATTAATATGTTGTTTTTAGATTATGATAAGAGACTTTTAATAATTATATAATTTACGTGATAATCAACAATTGAATCAGAGCATTAGTTTCTGAGATGTAAGAAACATAGTTTTATGATTTTTTAATGAGCTGTTAAGATTATGTGAATAAATACCGCTTTTTAATTAATAGATTGCGAACTGCACCAACTTCCAACATACAATTTGGTCTACCCCAACTTTTCAAGTAAACCTCTACTTAATCCAAACTTTGTTTACAAATAAAAAATTGAGGTAAATATTTAGTTAAATATTTTCAAATATCTTTGAAAATAAAATAAAATTGAATAATATAATATGAAATATTACTGGAAAAAGCACTACAAGTGTTTCACTATATTTTTGAAGTGTTTCGAATTTTTATTCTTGTAAGAAGAATACCTTAAAAATATAAAAAATAACACTAAATAAACTTTATTTAGGCTTCATTCCACCTATGACTGCCATGCCAATAAGGAAATAAATTGATCCATGACCAGTGGCGGATCCAGGGGGGGGGGGGGCAGAGGGGCCCGGGCAACCCCCCCCCACCCTGACATAACATTTTAGTTGAAGGGAAGCAAATGCGAATGCATCAACCGCAAGTTTGAATAAAATTTACCCCCAACATCAATTTTTTCAAGTTTTTTTTCTAAAAAACATTGAGTGGTTCAAAAATTTTCGCTTGCGGCCCATTTTGTCACCTGTAATTTTAAATTTCAGACCCAAGAATTATCAAAAATGAACGCAAACCAAGAACTCTTTTGCTTTTTGCTTCATTGGTCCCTCCCCCCTGGAAATCCTGGATCCGCCACTGTCCATGACGGATCTGATACCTTCCTAGCTAGCCTATTAGCACACTTTAAGTGTGAAGCCATAATATTATATCAGCCTTGAAAATAGTTTTTTGTAAATATCTCAAAAACTAAAGCTCGAACGAAGTTTTTGGTTACAACACAAATTATTGAGCAAAATGTAGTCCACTATATTCTGAAACCCGCATATTGATACAATGCTCACGTTTAAAAGCATTTTTTAAATATTTTAATTGTCAAAAACTTGTCATTAGCATTTGACCAAAATCTAATCAGTTCGTTAGAGTGTCGAACACTATTTCACCTAAAAATTTTGTGAAAATCGGGTCGGCGGTTTAGGAGCTATACGGACAGAAATAAACAAGACGCTAGCCCTACCAAGTCCACTTCCAGTCCCTGACTTCGCATGCGTAGATCTACCAATATTATTTACCTCATGTATTAGAATAGATGTACAGGGTGAGTTTCACTTGAATGATTCTAACCACATGAAAATAGAAAGTTTCAGAAACCTAACCTAACGAAACCTAATCAGATCTAACCGAACCGAACCAAAGCAAACTAAAGCAATATTTAAAAAAAAAAACTTTCCTGACTTCCTACCCGGGATCCTAGAGGATGTGAATCCGAACCGGACCGTACCGAACCGAACCTATCCAAACCTAACCCTACCCAACTAAACCTAATTAGCAGTACGTGTTGTACTTTAGTTTGGTTAGGTTAGGTTTGGTTCAGTTTAGTTAGGTTCGGTTTGGTTCGGTTCGGATTCACATCCTCTAGGATCCCGGGCAGGAAGTCAGGAAAGTTTTTTTTTTTTTAATTATTGGTTCAGTTTCCTTTGGTTCGGTTCGGTTAGATTTGATTAGGTTTTGTTAGGTTAGGTTTTTGAAACTTTCTATTTTCATGTGGTTAGAATCATTCAAGTGAAAATCACCCTGTATTCATCTATTCTAATACATGAGGTAAATAATATTGGTAGATCTGCGCATGCGAAGTCAGGGATTGAAAGTGGACTTGGTAGGGCTAGCGTCTTGTCAGAAATAATATCTACACACACACACACACACACAAACACACACACACACACACACACACGCACACACAGACAGACATCACGACGATATTGCTAAGATAGGCGTTATCTCAAAAACAATTTTCTTCGAAAATACCTTTGCTAACCATTGCTACGCGGGCTAAAAACGTAAAAATCAATTTAAAAAGTAATTTTGCCCATGTTTTTAAATGTGAGAGTAAAGGTCTTATGCCACTCTAATAATAGTCTGAGTATATTGATTACCAATAATCATTTTTCTTTATATTACATACTACTAACTGCCATCAAAACAAAATTGATCGTTCCAACATAATAATTTATTTTTCATTTATAGTTTCTGGAAATAGCATTTATTGAATGACGGCAATAAAAACATCGATCATAAATATCACTGAATTATTTGGAAAGTTAAGTAAACACAGCTTTTATAGTTTTTTTTATGAGTCACGGTATTTAATAGCGAATTCGAAACCAAGCCTGATGGACCCAATAATTTTTCAACAAAGCCTTTCTTTGAATATTTTGTCGCGGTAAGCGGGCAGTCTGTCTACCATCGCGTTTACCAGACCAGTATCGGTCGCCAAGAACTAATGAACATTATCAGACGCAGGCTGATAAATTTATAGTATTAACAAAAAATTACCGTATTTTTACATCTCTTTCACATCATATAAAAATGCAAAGGGCACGGCTGTGCCCGGCCAAGTTCGCGGAGTAAACAGCTGTACCATCTTTCCTTGAAATATTTCAGCCAATATTTGACCTGTCTAAAACTCTACTTCGGAATGAGCTACGAAACTCAAACTTTGCACAGCTGTAGATCTTCATAGAGTTAACAACTCCTCCAAGTTCCATAAAGTAGTAAAGTAGTTAGAAAATTTCAAAATACCTCGAAATAGCCACTTACTCACTAACTCATGTATGGATTATCAAAATTCTACTGTACAGGGTGTCCCAAATTGGGCACTTTTAGGGGATTTAAGGTACTTTCAGTGGAGACAGAGAAAAACTGACCACGCATTGCGAGGCTCAAATTTCAAGAGAAGACCCTGAAAACCGCATTTTGAAATATCGTCTCGTCTTTGAGCTACGGGGGCTTTTTGAAAAGTCTGCATTTTGGAAGGGGGTCTATAACTTCGTTATTAGTGGAAATTTTGATTTAGAGTAAATTGAAATTTTATAGACTTTGTCGCGAGGAATTCACCCGCAAAATTAAATTTTAACTGTCACTTTTATTTTTTGAGATATGACATAAAGTTGCATTTTTTCTTAGGGAATGGCATATATTTTAATTAATTTTCAAATTCGTCATTGAATTCTTATCAAAATGATGTATATATGATATATATATATATATGAAATATGTCATAGGTTTATTGAGCGGTTTCGGAGATAATTGAAGTTTTTTATTTTTGTCTAGTATGCGTTGAATGACGTCATGCGCCATTGACATGAAAGCCTTGTGGTCAAATCCTACTTCAATGCTCCTATAGTTTTGTTGTCTGATACTATGCAAATCAAGTTGGCCTTGCGTCTTGGCGTTTTGTCATTGTTTTCAATTGTTTTGCTTAAAAGCGTTTTTAATTTTATTTTGAAATATATATGAAAACGATGGAAAATATGACATGTTAAAATGTTACTGGGAAAGTAATGATAATCGACAGGGCGCTGGAAACATATCTTTAAAGGTATCCCGTACGAAGACGTATATGGATATATTTCCAAAGTTGAAAAGGAACCTTGTTCAGTATGGCTCTTTTTCAAAACCGCGGGCCAAAGTATATGACGTTAGAGGGACCGTAAGTTAGAGGAGATAGGCATTGTTGGTGAGTTAGAACAAAATAATTCGCGATTATTGAGACAATTAGAAGCTGCCACAGGCATACCGAGAACTTCATTCCACCGAACACTTAAATGGAATAATTATAAGCTTTGAGGGCCGTCAGCTGAATTATAATTTTTCCAAACCATGCTTACTATATTTTTGACTGTGTAAAATAATAAAAATACTGGAGTGTCTTGACCTGCCTCAGCAGGAAATCATAGCGCACTAGAAATAAGTGCAAAAGCTGAATATCTCCTAAACCGCTCAATTAAACTATGACATATCATACATCATTTTGAAAAGAATTCAATGGCGAATTCGAAAATTAATTAAAATATAGGCCATTCCATAAGAAAAAACTTTACTTTATATCATATCTCAAAAACTAAAAGTGACAGTTAAAATTCAATTTAGCGGGTGAATTCCTCGTGACAAAGTCTATAAAATTGCAATTTACTCTAAATCAAAATTTCGACTAATAACGAAGTTATAGACCCCCTTCCAAAATGCAGACTTTTCAAAAAGCCCCCGTAGCTCAAAGACGAGACGATATTTCAAAATGCGGTTTTTACTATAAGTCTTCTCTTGAAATTTGAGCCTCGCACTGCGTGGTCAGTTTTTCTCTGTCTCCCCTAGAAGTATCTTAAACCCCCTAAAAGTGCCCAAACACCATGTACTTCCAGACATGCTACAAAGCTGAAATTAGGCAGACTAATAGAAATTATGACCAAACCCTCGAAAAAAATCAAAACACCCCAAAGTTCTAATTTACTCCCCTCCCCTATACATGTAAAATTATGTATGCCCCCTTTAAGCGCGGATTTGAGGGGGTAACATGGTAATGACCTCCCCCCCCTAGAAAATAAATCACTTTTTGTTAATAAGTAAAAGGAAAATAGGAGAATTAACCCCCCTAGAAAAAAAATATATTATAAATAATTTTTTCGTCGACTATTACCCCCCCCCCCCCCCCGCCTAGATTTTGACCCAAATCAGCGCTTGACCCATTTCCAGAAGCGCTAGAGAGCTGAGCTTTGGCAGACTGATAGGAAATATGATAAAACTATGAATAAAACCCCAAAATTTTAATTTGCTTCCCTCTCGTATAAATGTAAATTTATGTAAAAGTAACAGTGCCCACTTTCAGAAACGCTAGAGAGCTGAACTGAGCAAATGAATCTTACGCACAATGTTAAATTGTGTTAAGAAGATAAATAAGTTTGGCTGGAATGGCAAAGTTTAAAGAAACATTTCCAAACTAGTAAGAAACTTTCATTTTGAAATTTGTACTAGAGAACTTGGCTTTACGTTTATCGCAATTCTTTTTACGGAATGCTATTTTCGCGGACTTGGTTTTTCTTTACATCAAATGTTTTTGTTATGATATATTATATACCAAGGGATAAAAGAATGTACTTTTTACCTCGAGGCGAAAAGTTTGTACAATTCGTCGATAAATAGGCACACTATTTGGCTTTTCTCCAAGTTTTAAAATCTTTTTTTTGGAGTTTTCAGGTTTTTATGTTTGTTTGCATCTCAATTTTTTACATTTTATCCTTTTCGTGGGGGGGGGGTTATGCTATTTGTATTGATAAAATATATAAAAAATATCTAAAAAAATCTTAGCTTCGAGGAGGGGGCGCCCCCGAGGGGTGGCTCGGTATTTCCTTTTGGTGTATAGGTTAGGGAACATACCAGGAAATACTTGGGAAGTACTATGAAATATACTAGGAAATACCGGGAAATACTGGGAAATACCATTGAAATTTGAGGAAATACTGGGAAACGCCAGGAAATACTAAAGATATTATACCGTAGGTATTTCCTTTTGATGTATAAAAGTCGGCGATCGAGCCACCCCTCGGGCGCCCCCCGTTATATACGCCATTGTTTCTCACCACTGTATGCCCAATCCTTCAAAAAAGCTAGTTATCAGTTTGGGTGAGACATTTTTCAGATCTTCTGAATAAATCTGAGGTTGACTGACGTAAAAGTGCAATAGCCGTACATTCGCACAGTACATGACTGACTGTTTCGTCATCCTCCATACAGAGTTTACATTCGGTCTCTTCTTAGCAAAGATAAACAGTTACAATTTTATTTTTAAAAAGCGGGGAACAAGTTGACTTCTCATCCCTAAAATATAAATCTTATGAATTTAACTTTTTTTCTCCTCATCAAGTATTTACTTTACTATACAGGAGTTTCACAACTATTCCGACAAACTACATGTTCCGAGTTACAAAGGCAATAGATTTATGATAAAAAAAATACATATCATAAAAGTCGAACAGAAAAGGAGATAAAAATTATAAAATTAAAAGAAAAACCTACTTATTTTATTTATTATTATACCTATAATTAATTGTTAAAATAAAAGATATATTTTTTTGATTTTCAATTTGTAATTTTTTAAAAATATATAACCCCTCAAAAAGTGTTGTATATATATATATATATATATATATATATATATAACCCACGTTCCAATGAACTTTTGTATTTTTTGTAAATATCGTAAAAACTGAAGTTCTGTTACTTTTAAAAACAACTAATGTAATGTTATTGATTATTTCAAATTGCATTTCGATATATTAAAATTGCTAAGTAGTTGAATAATTAAAATTATATAGATATATGTACATAATATGACCATTATATTTAAATTTCCAAAATTTACTTTCATATATTATAATTAAGTATATATATATATATATATATATATATATATATATATATATATATATGTCTAACATTCAATGAGCTATAATACAATGTCATCTGTTTGCACATTTATTCAAATAAAACGTAAATTGACGACTAGTGCCGCTTATTTATCATTTGACCTCCTTTGTAAAGGTAAATAAGTAAAATTTTTAAAAGTCTTGACGTTTTCCAAACGAGCTAAGTATTTAACATATCTTTAAAGTACGTACTTGAGACATTAACATAAGTATTCCATTTGGATAGCATTTTAAGTTGAATTTAAATAATATGATACCTATGTATGTACTTACTGAGTTTTAATAGCTCATTATATGCCTACTAATATTTTCAAGATTATTCTTAAATAAAAAAAACACCCAACTGCTAAATTTACTTGTAACTACTAGTTGCAGTTGAGTACAACATTGATAGGTATACCTATAATGCTTCAACTTTTAGTTTTGATGCCCAAAGCGCACTTACGAAATTATACAGTTTGGTATTTTCATGAATCAGGTTACTGGGTAATTTTGCGACTAGTAGTTACAAGTAAATTTAGCAGTTGGGTGTTTTTTTATTATTATTTTTTTTATTTCCAACCTTTAGATTTAATTCTTATTCAGCTTTACAAAAAGCACTATGCATTTACAATTTATTTAGCTTTACCCAAAAAGTACGTGTAGATTTTCTACGGACGCGAACAGTGTTACCTTCCATTGAGTGAATGTGGGGGAGGAGAGAGGGAGGAGGGAACTAGTAAAATGGTGTCGAAAAAAATCTTAAAGCGTGTGCCGAAAGAATTTTTGAAATCGCTCTAAATTTGTGAAAGGTATAGCTACAACTATTACTAATAAGGAGGGTGGGGAAAATAGAGGGAGAGGAAGAAGGAAACTAGTAAAATGATGTTGAGAAAAAGTCTTAAAACATGTGCAGAAAGAACTTTTGAAATCGCTGTATATTGGTGAAAGTTATAGCTACAACTAGTACTAATAAGGAGGGATGGGAGAAGAGACAGAGGAGGAAACTAGTGAACTGCTGTTGGGAAAAAGTCTTAAAGCGTATGCAGAAAGAATTTTTGAAATCGCCATATATTTGTGAAAGTTATAGCTACAACTAGTACTAATAAGGAGGGAGGGGAGAAGAGAGAGACGGGGGAAACTAGTGAACTGCTATTGGAAAAAATGTCTTTAAGCGTGTGCAGAAAGAACTTTTGAAATCGCTTTATATTTGTGAAAGTTATCTTAAATTGTGGGAAGGAGAGGCGCGGGGGGGGGGGACTAGTAAAATGGTGTTGGAAAAAAAATCTGAAAGCGTATGCAGAAGAATTTTTGAACTGGCTCTATATTTAACAAAATTATGCGAATATGGTTTTTGAATAGGGTGGGGGGAATGACAGGAGGGGAGATGGGTGGGGGCAGGGAGAACTACAAAGTAACTACAGCAAATTAGAGGACATTTGCAATGGGTAATCAAAGGAATTTCAATAAAATTGCCTGAAATTTAGATAATTTGTATGACTTAAAGCCTACATCATGTGACAAAATGGCGTCTAAAGACCGCCATGTTGATTTCTGTTTAAGATCCATGACGGATCTGACACCTTTCTAGCTAGCCTTTTATCACCCTTCAAGGGAAGCCATGATAATATATTAGCCTTGAAAACAGTTTTTGGTAAATATCTTAGAAACTAAAGCTCCTACAAAGTTTTTGGTTATACCCCGAATTATTCAGCAAAATATAGTCTACTATTTTCCGAAACAGTGTATTGATATGATGCTCCGTTAAAAAGTTAGTATTTTTTAAAGTTTTTTTTTGTTCCTGTAATTACTATCCCAGCGGAGTAATCAGCCCCTAGAAATTTAAGATTATTTGGTGGTTTCATATTTTATACCACAGAAGTGGGTATTATGGTAGATAGATAGAAATATTTTCAAGGGATTCTAGATATGGAAATATTGGAAATTGTCTAAAAAAGTTTGGAAATTATGAGAATGTTGGAATATTCATATTCAAAACAAATAATTTTTTTTCTAAATGATTTAAATAAAACAAATAAAATAAAATTTATTTCCAACACTGATGATTACACAACAAGTTAACTTCCCAACTTGCATGAATAAAAACATCATACCGCAGATAACATTGATGAAGATATTGCTCGACTTACTTGTTCAAAACAACTATATATTGCTCGACTATTAGCTCACACATATACTATACTATAGTAGTGTGAGCTATGGTGATCCTAATTTTTTCGAGAAAAAAAAAGTTGCTCCGATTTCAAAATTTTTTATATATCTTTGCGTTTCAGATGATTTTGAAACTTTTTTGTTGCGCCGTCTGTCTGTCTGTCTGTCTGTCTGTCTGTCTGTCTGTCTGTATGTCTGTCTGTCTGTCTGTCTGTCTGTATGTCTGTCTGTAACGACCAACGCGCATAACTCAAAAACCGCTCGGCCGATTTTAATGAAATTTGGTACCTAGGCTGGGTCTTGGGTCGAGATGCTCCCATTTAAAAATGAACAAAATCCACCAAACACAAACCAAATAAAAGGGTGGGGGTAGATTTCAAAAATTAGAGTTTATGTGAAAATATGGCGTGTGTGATATCAAACGAAAGGTAATTGAGTCTGGAGTTAAACAAAATACATTTTAATTTATTTAAAAAAAAGGGTGGGGGTATATTTCAAAAATTCGAGTTTAAGTGAAAATATGGCGTGTGTGATATCAAACGAAAGGTAATTGAGTCCGGAGTATAACAAAATACATTTTAGTTTTTGCTTTTTTTAAGGGTGGGGGTAGATTTTAAAAATTTGAGATTAAGTCAAAACATGGCTTGTGTGGTATCAAACAAAAGGTAATTTAGTCTGGAGTTAAATAAAATATATTTCAGTTTTTAGTTATATTAGCTCACACGTAAACTATAACTAT
This sequence comes from Aspidapion aeneum, assembly GCA_963576565.1. NCBI lineage: Eukaryota > Metazoa > Arthropoda > Insecta > Coleoptera > Brentidae > Aspidapion > Aspidapion aeneum. Next base: position 53,750,709 of record OY755038.1, read on the forward strand.
AGTACCTAGTGTGAGCTTAGGGGCCCATATATTGGCAGAGTATTTTTTTTACAAATATGAACTTATTTGTATTTTTTTGATGTTACTTCTTTATTTGTGTTCATAGATTTAGGCGTTATATTTTTGAAGATATTTTTTATACTAAATATTTAGTTTTTTATATTATTTTTAGTCTTCAACTTTACGATATTTCCATGTATTTCATTGTATGTTTCGGTTAATCCAATAATCTAAAAAAATAATTTTTTGAAGCCGATATTGCTTTGGTGTATAGGAAAATAGTTTTTTTGAGACAGATGCTACCAAGTATGTTGATTTGAGACATTTTATATAATTCACTGAACCACGAAGTTTCTTCTTCGTGATCTAGTGACCTTAATTTTTTTGGTCTATGAGAAACCAGTCCGCCACTGATTATTGGGTAAGTTATAGGTAATCAATTATTTATCAAAAAACACAATAAAATTTTTGAGTACCTACAGTTTATAACTAATAAGTGTTAATAACAGAAATTAGAAAAAGTTGGTAAATAACATAGATCAGGAAGCTTCGGAACCCTCCCACTGCAAGCCTAAGATTTTTTCACATATTTCATGAATAAAATAATAAATTAGCGTAAAATACTGTATTGTATATTTGGGGTCATAGAGTCAGTAGCGTGTCGTGGATAAAAGGACGGGGGTGGGGCGGTTTAGCGAAGACCTTAAGGGGCGCAAATATAGGTATGGGAGTCAAAGAAATTACAACCATGTGTTTTTGCGTTAAATTTAGTTTTTCTATTTTTTTCTCAAAGGACGCCAGGAGCACCCTATATTTTCGCCTGCGCCAAAATTTTTTTTTTGGGTGTGCTTTCCCAAAGTTTTAAACCTCGCGCCGCCACTGCTTCATTTCTAAATAACTTCTCCTGTTTCTGCTACCACCTTTAAAAAACGGTAATAATAATATTTCATGTTTAATGACTCTGCCCCTGCAGTAAAGTTTTATATTACTGTTTAGATAAGCCTATCCTATATCCCAGCCTTTTTTTAATTAAATTACACATTTGGTATTGAATTACCCCTAGGCACTTAATTTTTATTAAAGAGTGTTATTCCAGAGGCCCCGGAAATTTAATATTTTTCTCAATAAAAGCTTCCATTATACCTTTCAAAGCCGCACATTTTATACAACGAAGCGTAAACTGACTTTTACCGAGTGCCACAAATATGATTTATAGCAATTATTAAAATAAAATAAGCTAAAAAATCAAACAAATTTATTATAGATATTATGAAATCGAGATAATTTTGCCCCCAAATATGGAAAAAGGCAGTAACTGGAACAAAACCAAAATTCATGTAACTAGTTAATCTTAAATAATTTTATACTTTGGTTTGGACCCAAAAATCATTTACTGCTTTCTAGAAAAACAAAACCTCTGATAAGTTAAAGTCGATTTTCCACAAATTTGCTAATTTGCAGATTTCATCTTCCTATATAGTGGGCAGAATTAATTTTAACCAACCAAGGTATCAGCATTGCCAGGTCAAATTTTAAGACATCAGTAGGCGAGGGGTCATCGGCACCCTAAAATTTTGTACAGCGTCCAACAGGACTTGGGTCCTGACGTGTACTGTTGGGTCCTGTTGAGTACTGTTGGGTACTGTCGTGTACTGTCGAGTACTGTTGGGTACTGTCGAGTACTGTTGGGTCCTGTCGGTGTACTGTTGGGTACTGTCGTGTCCTGTCGAGTACTGTTGGGTCCTGTTGAGTCCTGTCGTCGTGCCTGGGGGGGGTCCGACAGGGACAAAGCGCGCCCTCAAAAAACATGCGAGCAGAAAAAAAAAAAAGGTCATCATCTTTGGGGAACCGCGCCGCGCTCACAAATCTTGCGACCAAAAAAAAAGAGGTCATCCTGGGGAAGGCCGATAGGGCCTTAGCGCGTCATCAAAACACTGGCGACCAAAAAAAAAAAAAAGGTCATCATCTTTGGGGACCCGCGCCGCGCTCACAAATCGTGCGCCCACAACAACAAAAAAGGTTTGGGGAACGCCGACAAGGCCTTAGCGCGCACTCAAAAAACTTGCGACCAAAACAAAAAAAAAAAAGGTCATCCTGTCTTTTCCCATCTACGCCACTGTTTCGGGTAAGAGGGTTGTGTCGAGTACTGTCGAGTACTGTCGAGTACTGTTGGATTCTATCGTGTACTGTTGAGTACTGTTACGTACTGTCGTGTACTGTCGAGTACTGTTGGGTACTGTCGTGTACTGTCGGGTACTGTTGGGTCCTGTCGTGTACTGTTGGGTACTGTCGTGTACTGTCGGGTACTGTTGGGTCCTGTCGTGTACTGTCGAGTACTGTTGGGTACTGTCGTGTACTGTCGAGTACTGTTGGATCCTGTCGTGGTACTGTCGGGTACTGTTGTGAAATTTGTACAGTACTGTTGAAAGCTGATGACCCCTCGTCAGTAGGTCATAGATAAAAGAATCAGTAGATTTTGTAAAAAAACAGTAGATTTTTTTTACAGTCCAAAAAAGCGTTTCATATTTTTTTTAGTGATAAACAAAGAGCAGCGTGACGACACAGATGAGGGAAAACTGCCCTCGAGTGCTCGAAAATTGCTCTGAAACAAATGTAGGCGTTCGACCTAAAAACAAGCAGTACAATATTTGCGTGCTCGACTATTGCCTGCAAATTGCCGAGCGGGTGCTCTAAATTGCTCCTTCTGTTATCACGGAGCAACGTTTCAGATAAAAAAAACATAACCTCATTTTTTAGATCTGATTAATTTGCTTCTAATTTTGGTGTATTTGTGTTATTATAAGTGTTTTCCGTGTTTCGCATCTAGAAAATTTACATTCATATACTCATTAGACCAACAAAAATTAAATAAAAAAAATTATAAAACAAAAATTTTTTTATTTATAAAAGATTTACCCATAAAATTTCGTATTTGCCCTTGCTTCGTAGGCGAGCAATCCCGCTCGATCTCCGCTCGATCTCCGATCAATCCCGGGGTGCTCGGAGAGAGATTCGTGACGTTACCGCTCTACCCGCGAGTGAGTTCAGAGCAGTGAAGCCGAAATTGCTATTACATTTCACGAAGAAGCGCGAAATTCAAAATCGACCAGACATAAAATACATACAGAAATGGGCGTTTTCATATCATTTTTTCACAGGCAAAAATTATAAATATTTTGAATAGGTAGTCCCCTAAAAATTTTCTTAAAAACCAAAAACAGTAGAATTACTCCTCATATTTCTTGAAAACCAAAAAAAGCAGTAGATTCCGCCGTAAAAACAGTATTCAGTAGACAAAGAGCAAAAAGTAGTATATCTACTGAAAAATCAGTAGATCTGGCAACGCTGCATGGGACACACGAATATTTGTGTTCAAGGGACGCGGACAGAACGCGGACGCGAAAAAGATACGCGATGCCTTCTCATTCTTAAAGCACCGCGGTCTGCAGATTACAACGTCTTTCGAGAATCGACAAAGGCGCTAATAGAAATCGCCGCCGCAGCCGAAATAATTACAATCAAAAATGTTATGTTTTTCTTTACAGGGTGATTTAAAAATAGATTCAAATAGAAATTAAAGTATTTTTATGCAATAAATCGAGAAGATTATAACATTTATTTAGTATAAATTTAGAAATCTTACATTTTAAAACAATTTTAATTAAGTGATTAACCTTTTCTTATAATATACAATGTGTGTCTCAGAGGTCTGGAATCACCGATTTTTTAAAAATTGTTTATATTTCTTTTTTGTTCTCTTCTATTCTAACTAATTTCCAGATTACAGTTTCGGGCATACATTTTTGAAATTTGATATTTATTTTATGCTTTTTTGGGCCAGAGACCGAATTTATATTTAAAAATATCGATTGATCGAGGGAGTCGTAAACATTCTTGCTCAATCTTGAATTTTTATAATTTTTTAATATTAAAAAAAATAACAATATATTCTTGAGATATAAAGCTCATTAAAGCGACAATTTAATTGTTGTTCTATCGCAAACAAATCATAATCTATACAATTTTTCTGTAAAGTTAATGTAGCAAAAGTTTGAGAAAAAACATGGAAAAAGTCGCAATTTTGGATTTATGACGTCACACAGGCGCTTCGATTTATGACGTCACACCGGCCCTCCTGTCCAAATTGGAGGCAAACACCCGGTGACTTAAAATTGTGTGATCTATTACCAATCGGGGAGGGTAGTTTAATAGTTATTTAAACAACAAGGTTTGAAAACGACTCTTTGCACACGATCGAGACAGTTTGGTAGACCGAGCCGAAGGCGAGGTCTACAAGTCGAGGGAGTGTGCAAAGAGGTTTTCAAACGAGTTTTTTACAATATTTTTTATACGACTGCTAATAAAGAAAGAAAAATCAAATTTTAATTTAACTTGTTTTTATTGCCGACATTTTTACAACAAAACTTTAAAAATTCAACAATTTTTTGACGTATCTAATCAACAAAACATACGAGCAGTGACGGTTGCTACGGAACTAAGCCAACTTATATTGATGGGTGACAACAACAAAAATCACAATGACGGGAGACCCGTATGCAGAAATAACATAGGCGTGCGCAAAAATGACATAAGCGTGTGCAAAACGTTTTGCACCCAGCGTGCGCAAAACGCAATTTTCAGGTCGTGTTCTCCGTGCGCAAAACCCCCTTTTACAAGACAGTCGTATAAAAAAAAATACAACACTATCCCACGGGATACCATAGACCCCAAAACTATCAGGCAGTCCTCACGATCTGGTGGCAGTTCCACAATCTCAATAGGTTCCTAATCGCTTTCATTAAGGTATACATAATTTACTGGATCCTCTATTAAAGTCATATTTAAAAGCGAAAATACTAGAGTGATCTTAGTAAAAACTTTTGTGAATCAGAAATTTCGATTTGCTTATTTTACCCAAATACCTTAGAGCATAAATACAGGGCCTACTCATGCATTCTAACACCCGAAGTTTGAAGCCAGGACCCCCTTTAATTCTTAATGTTCTTTTTTCGGATAGACAGGATTTCGGTAACTACGCATGCGTCAGTTTTGATGGTTTTGATATCGTCACTACATTATTTGACAATAATTGTCAAAAATTTAAGGGTTTTTTTTTCTAAAAACTTGTTGATCGGTGAAAATTTACCAAAGTGCGGATTAAAATAGTAGCTTTTCTAAAATTAATTATGCAGATTTATTGTGGACACCATGAAGATTGCTTAATGGCATCAATAAACCACTCTTAACTTTATTGACAAATTATAAAGAAAAATAGAAATTCTTACATATGGAATAGCATTGTCATACTTCTCCCGAACAGTTTTCACAAACCGCATATGATTTAGGTGAATTATTTCCCATTTTTGTAGAAGAAACATAATTTTACACGACAAACATAAAGGCGCAAAATGTAAATTAACAACAAATGTGGCGTCCAACCACACAATAGCTGTCTACGTCATAAAAGACAAGCATGCGCATTTGAAAAGTTTCGTCTGCGGATTTAAATTTGCCATCGTTTATAAAGCAATCTATGTTTGCTTCACTTTTTGATTTTTTAAATGCTCTAACGTATTTGATTTTAACTGAATCTTACTTGAATTTGATTAAAATCGTAAAATTTCTAATTTCCCCTAGGAGGTATGTACAATGCGTCATTCTTTGGTTTTCGAGTAGTGTGTATTTAAAAAATATCGGAAAATTAATCATAATATTACCGTATATTACCATATTTTGAAAGCTGTAATTTAGGAATTATGGGTCGAGGCAGTTATTCGAATCAGCGCTCGAGATTGGAAGCAAGGGAGGCTGTTCTATACAATAATTAATGGCATTATGCAGTTTCCGTACTAATTTAAGAGACCCCCTCAGTTTGTAATCGTATAATATAACGTCTCTAGGCTTAGTTGTAAACTATTGTGTTTAATTTTACACCCTACACCCAGACGAGAAATTGTTTGCCATTAAAATTGAAGCCTTTGAAGAGCCGCTGGCGCAGAATTACAAAAGGGGTTATTTACACAAATTGTTATTTATTTTTTTACTATGGGCTTCGCAGTCGTTTCTTCTTATAAAAAGGGTTTTCTCGCAAATTTTTAAAATGACTGGACTTTTTTGTACTAATACAAAAATAGTGTATTTCCTAACAAGTGCGGAAAATAGCAATCAAGTTCGGAAAAGAAGTTTTCCGCAAGAGCTGAATTTTGCATGCCAAAACATCCATACCACATCAAACATCTTATTCCTGAAAACTTTATTTTTGAAACTGTTGTTATGCGGATAAAGTATCAAAACATTGATACTGCCTTGACATGGACGGTTTTTGAGAACTATTTGAAAGTTCTGGAAACACCGAAAAAAGTACATATTAAGGTCCGATTCTTAGGTTTTTGGAAGCGTGAGGAAAAGTAATAAGTAAAAGTGGCAATTTTAAAACTAAAATACATGCGGAAAAGTGACACTTTCGGCAAGCTTGTAGAAAAATATTTGTTTTTCCTTCTGTTGTTAAATATGTAGTATGGGTATTGCAGCCAAATTTGGGGTCAAAGGTCAACTTTTGAAAGAATCACTCAGATAAGTAATACGCAAAAAATGGCTAATTTATGGCAAACGAAGAACCTACCCCACGGACTTCCTTTTTCAGGAGACTAAAATCCTAGATATTCCGTTAAAAAATCAGGCTAAAACAAAGAGCAAGGACATGCTTCACTAAAAGAGACGATAACTATAAATAAAATTTAGTCTTCTCTTAAAAACTATATCACAGTGCTCTGTGGAATATTTTGCACCTCAATTATACAGGGTGTCCCAAATGTCCGAGTCCACCAAAATAACTGCTGATCTATTAAAGATAACTGAACTGAATATTTGGCACTGATTTATCACATCGAAAGATCTATTTTATAAACAGGTAAGTGTGCTGCCCCTGCATTAGGGGCGGCATAGTGGCGGTCAACTTAAAATTTTAAAATTAAAACCACTATCGAGTGATAGCTCGTTTTAAAGATCTTTGAAAAACTAATATTTTGACATAACCATCTGTTGTCTACGTCAAATCTGTCAAAAGCTATGTACTGTCAAACCTATTTTTGCAAATTTTTATTAAATTTCACAAGTTTGTTGTTTTAAACAAAAACCCCATTGAGTGATATCTTGTTTAAAAGGTCTTTGAAAAGTCAACATTTTAGCTTAACTGCCCCTTGCCTATGATAAATATGTCAAAATCTGTCGACTGTCAAATTTATTCTTTTACCATTTTGGCTAACTATAGCTTCTTCGAAAGGTCTTTTACAAACTAAAAAGTTGACGTAGCTGTCACTTGTTTACGTCAAACATGTTTCCTACATCTTTTGGCAAACTTCAGTTTGAAGTGTTTAAAATGTCATGATCAAATGAAGATAAAATTAAAATTACTTTGTTATGGACGAACAAGATGTTATTAGGAAACAAAACGCCTTTTTAACAATGAGTTTACCAACAGACCTTCGTCCCATAAAAGATAACTTGCCATCTTAAAACACTTTAAACAACATCAAAAAATGTTGAAAATATATTTGACGAAATCAAGTTACAGTTAACGCAACATGTTAGTTTTTGAAAAACCTTTCGAACAACCATGGTTACACAAAACTTTGTCTGAAATTTGTCAAAAATGGTAAAAGAATAGGTTTGACAGTAGATAGATTTTGACACGTTTGAGTAGGCAAGGGGCAGTTACGCCAAAATGTTGGCCCTTCAACGTGACGCCGCTCGTTTCATATGAAAGGGGGGGGGCCAAAATGAAAAAAAAAAGGTTTTTTTCCTTAAAGCAAAACAACTTTTTTTTAATAAAGTGTATGGTAATTCACATTCCGGGCGCCTCAATAAGACTGCTCGCTTCCCATACATATAAGTACGGCCAAGGCCTCCGCGCACTTGCACAGGAATTTTTTTTAGACAAAATACTGGAGCATCTTTTTTCAAAAAATATAAAAAACCGAAGGCGTCACATTTTCAAAATGGCGAATTTTTCAATTTATTTTCTTGTACTAAGGTTACTGATGCGATTATTTGTCATTTGCAATTATTTTTCCTAAAGTCTCTTGTTCTTATTTCTAAACAGTATTCGAATTTTTTTTTGCAAAGTTCGTATTTTTTCAGGAAAAATCATAAACCATAGATATGTTTTAGCCAAATTAGAAGATAACACCCTGTAGATTTAAGGAATCGCAACATTAAAAAAAAAATTATCTTCGTGTAATCGGTATCTAAGTTAACCTTAAAAAAGAATCTATAGAGGAACCAAAAAATTAATTTTTATTAAAATCAAAATTGATGAGTGCAAAAGGTGGCTGGGTTGACATGGAAAGCCCCTTATGTAAGATGACAAACATGCTACTGAATACCTATTAGTAGTCTGGTTCTTAGTATCGGAAGCTGTAGTTTCGAATTACTTAAAATGTATTGATCTTTTTTTGTTGTTTTTTTTTAGACATGAAGCATAATTATGCTTTTGTGACTTTTTCTCGTTTATTGTCCTTTTTTTTAAAAGTAATTTTCTATTTCAATTTAAATAAACGTATTATTATAGATTCAGTAGTAATAGGACAGTCTAAACTGACTTCATTTTAACAAATACTACTATTTTAATAATGTTTGAGTTTTTAATTTTTACTAAGATCCTTATAACTTACAGTGTGACTACTGATTTAAGCATTATAAAAAGTTTAGCATATTCTAAGTAATCTAAGTATTGGAATCGATCATTATCTTTTTGGTAGATAGAATTAATAATAATTAATAAAGAATAAAAAAAAATGCAATGAGTTCAACTATAGAGGCATTTACATCACACATATCAGTCAAACGTATCTAAAAGAAACTAATTACACAAATTTTGCGCATTAACCCCGTAAACATACATCTACACAGGGTACTGCATTTATAAAAATAAAACTTAATACCTGGAAGAATAAAAGTTGTAAAGTTTAGTAAGTACAAATAAAAATGTTTTAGCGTCTCCGTACAAACTACTCTGGCAAATATTCCAAAACCAACAGCATAATAAGGCCATAGGAAACTCATGTTTATATTAAAACTTATAGCGTTGACGATGACGTAGAACACGTAGAACATTTATTTTAGAACTACTCATATACCAAATTTGAAAAATACCTACAGGCTATTCGTATGCATCATTCTGGAACATTAAAAAAAATAACGCCCTTGAATTTTAGAGTTTTTATTTATTTATATCAGTAGCAAACTAAGAGAACGCAAAAATTCAGGATTTTTGTAACCCCCTCCCCCCCTCGTAACGCATTTTCAAGCAAATCCCCCTCCACCCCTAGAACTTTAAGTAATTTAAGGACAGGCCTTAAGAGGGTTGACTCGTTGACTTATTTTAAGATAAAAAGTGTCTATGATCATATTAACGTTTCTCTTTAGTTATAACGGACTTTTAAATTTTTCCTGCACCTGAACTTTTATGAGGTGCCCTGCTAGTAGATTCTCATATTCAAAAAAATCCTGATTTGCTTGTGTGGAAATTTTTTGGTCAATGCTATTGTTAAAGATAAACAAATAAAAAACATATCTTTGCAATCTTCAAAAATTTTTAAAATAGGTTGTCATCCAGCAAATTGACGTTTATTTTTTTGTGAACAGTGACGGAGATAAATTAAATCACAGAAGAGCTACTAGTTTTCCTGTGGTAAATTCATAATTAATGTCTTCATAAAGTATGTTAACAAATTTCAGAGGAAGATTTTTTGATGATTCAAATTCAAAATTCAAATTACCCGCCATGTTCTCACAAGCGATTGAAGATACAAAAAATTGCAAAGGATCAAAAAGTTTCTCAATAAAACAAGGAATCCATTATATATTTTTGAATCTACCAGTGACTTACTGCAAAAAAGTTTTGGGAGAAAAAAGGGGCTTGGCCCCGAAAAAATATTACCCTGTATTTTTTTCCTAGCGCGTTCCGGAATTGAGTTAATATCTCAAAAACGGCACAAGTTATAAAGAAAAAACAAACAAAAATTAAAGCTTTAACAACTCTTATCTCTCGTATGGTCATACAAAGTTTTTTTCATAAAATCACTTAAGGAATAGTCCTCTGAAGTTTGGCGACATACTTTACTAAGGCCCTGTATTTTTACTTAGATTATTATTCAAAAATGTGTTGTGTTAAATTCAATTTTGAGGCTTAAGACAAATAAATCATAACCTTGGCTTAACGACACGTCTGGTTTAATCTGTTTGTTGTTATCTATTTATATTTAAGTCAAATTTTATTTTTAGTGTGCTTTTAAACTTGTAAAGGCCGCTTGACATGGAGCAATAGACTTGCAGTTGCATGCAAGATTAGGGTGCCTGATATGACATCTATACATACATATGTCACAAATGTCATGCAACTTGCAATAAAAACTAAAATCATTGAGAAAAATTAAAGACAAGACGGTGTATATAATACGGGCATGGATCTTGATACCCAGAGATACCCATCATCAAGCAACTTCAGCAAAAACGATTGATGGTATCTTGTCGGCTCAGCCTTTGTGTAAAATATATCAGTAGGAAGTGGATTGAATAACCTTCTCGCTTGTAGAGATAGGGCACATTCTTTTACAAAAGTCAATCTTGGAATTCGATCGAAGCAAATACAAAAATCCAACGTAAAGCCAGTATGCAAACTATGAGATTTTTTGATTAGGAAATAGCTAGACAAACCGGTGTTGATAAGTGCTTTCCATTTTAAAAAAATTAAAATTATGTTGGCATAACTTCTTTGGAAAACAAAACTTTATCTGGGTATTAAGCCACTATTAAGGAATTTTTTTAATTAAGAAACCACTGCCAGTGGTTTATAAGAAAAAATAAATATTTGCTTAACAAAATTTGAAAAACTTATCTTTTTAATAAACCATGTTTCAAATACCACAAATATACAATTTTCAAATTATTCTTTTATCAATATGGTTTACTCTGTTTTATATTTTTTATTTATTTATTTATTTATGACAAATTTTTGAAAGATTAGCAAAACAAATGATATACCAACGGTAGGATATTTATTCAAAACGTTATTATGTCAGTCATTATTGTTTTGAACTTTGACAATTAAAACAGAAAAGGGGGATTGATTAAAATACAAATTACTAAGGTTTCATTTTATAATAATTTATAATCATTGACTTCTATACCCTACGGGTAGACCCGGCATGGGCCAAAATTGCCATTATATCAAGCTTTTATCGCAATTGACCAAATACAAGTAAGAATTTAATGAGCAAAATAGGGATGAAAATAGAATTTCGGTTTGGTGAGTCCGGAAACATGCAACATCGCAAAAATATTCTATTTGCTTGTCTTGGATAAAAAAGGGCAGTGGCGGCGCAAAATAAAAATATTGAATTCCACTAGAATTTTTTTATCAACAATTTTCTGTTTGAATAATAAATAATTCATGAATACTTACTTGTGTGTGTTTACAAAATTCTCTTCAGTAAAAAAAAAGAGTAAAAAGAATTTCTAAGCATGCTAAGTGCAGTGGATGTATTAAAATTATTGTTTTCATCTTAGAACTTTACAAATGTTGTACCTTCCAGGTAAAATATTTTCTTTCTTTGAACAAGGGTCTTCTTCAACTCTTCTTTTCTTGGGTGGACTACAAGTTATGCTCGAGTCAGATGAAATTTCGGAACTAAAAATTTCAATTCGAAATGGGACAACCGGGCGCCGGGCCAACTCGGCGCCGCCAACAGGGCGCCATGCCGGGCCTAATGGGCGCCGGGCCAACTCAGCGCCGGACTATTTTTTTTTCGATAAAATGTGCAGATAAAAACAAAATAAATATGTTATTTATACAAAACTTTCAACATCTATTAAGTCGAGTGTTGAAATTTGGTAGGTGTAGTGTTCTGCGACTTGAAACACCGCCAAGTTCCATATTCGATACATATCGATGCATAAATAAGAAAGTCCGCCATTTTGGATCCGCCACTTTAATTTTTTTAAGGTTGTTTTTCATCTGCACATTTTATCAAGAAAAAATATTTTAGTCCGGCGCCCAGTTGGCTCGGCGTCAAGTTGGCCCGGCGCCCAGTTGGCCTGCCGCCCAGTTGGTGGCGCCGAGTTGGCGGCGCCCAGTTGTCCTAGACTGCAACACATTTCAGGGGTCTGGTACGTTTTACCACCTTTCTTAAAACTACGAAGTTTTTTGAAAAATGATAATTTTAGACCATTTTATAGTGATTTATAAAAAAAAAATTGCGGACTATCGTTGATTTTGTTAAAAAAATTGAAATTGAAACATTCTTAAAACCCCATTAAAACCCATACAAATTGCTACAAAAGAAGCATTTTCTCATTTCAAACTGAAACAAAACAGTCCATGACGTCTATCAGCTGTCAACAAAAACTTGAAATAACTAAGGTCACTGATCCAAATCGGGTCAGTTTTTTTGGTCCTTTTATGAAAATGCACAATTTTTAAAAAAGCATGAAATTCAAAACAAAATCAAGAAAATTATGATTCCTACATTTTTACAAATAAAAATTAGTTTAATTGAACATTATATCAATTTTTATTCCTTAAAACACTAAAAATTAATAATTATTAACTTTTTTAAAATTTATCGAAGGTCTAACTGAACAAAAGCAAACTGAACCCATCCGTATCGAAATGAACCAAATCAAACCGAATCTAACGGTTCGGTTTGGTTCGGTTCGATTTTCTTAAACTGAACCGAACCTAACCGAATATAGCTAAACCTAACCTAAACAATCCTAGCGGAACCTAACCGAACCAACCTAACCCAACCTAACCCAACCTAACCCAACCTAACCCAACCTAACCCAACCTAACCCAACCTAACCCAACCTAACCCAACCTAACCCAACCTAACCCAACCTAACCCAACCTAACCCAACCTAACCCAACCTAACCCAACCTAACCCAACCTAACCCAACCTAACCCAACCTAACCCAACCTAACCCAACCTAACCCAACCTAACCCAACCTAACCCAACCTAACCCAACCTAACCCAACCTAACCCAACCTAACCCAACCTAACCCAACCTAACCCAACCTAACCCAACCTAACCCAACCTAACCCAACCTAACCCAACCTAACCCAACCTAACCCAACCTAACCCAACCTAACCCAACCTAACCCAACCTAACCCAACCTAACCCAACCTAACCCAACCTAACCCAACCTAACCCAACCTAACCCAACCTAACCCAACCTAACCCAACCTAACCCAATCTAACCCAACCTAACCCAACCTAACCCAACCTAACCCAACCTAACCCAACCTAACCCAACCTAACCCAACCTAACCCAACCTAACCCAACCTAACCCAACCTAACCCAACCTAACCCAACCTAACATAACCTAACCCAACCTAACCCAACCTAACCCAACCTAACCCAACCTAACCCAACCTAACCCAACCTAACCCAACCTAACCCAACCTAACCCAACCTAACCCAACCTAACCCAACCTAACCCAACCTAACCCAACCTAACCCAACCTAACCCAACCTAACCCAACCTAACCCAACCTAACCCAACCTAACCCAACCTAACCCAACCTAACCCAACCTAACCCAACCTAACCCAACCTAACCCAACCTAACCCAACCTAACCCAACCTAACCCAACCTAACCCAACCTAACCCAACCTAACCCAACCTAACCCAACCTAACCCAACCTAACCCAACCTAACCCAACCTAACCCAACCTAACCCAACCTAACCCAACCTAACCCAACCTAACCCAACCTAACCCAACCTAACCCAACCTAACTCAACCTAACCCAACCTAACCCAACCTAACCCAACCTAACCCAACCTAACCCAACCTAACCCAACCTAACCCAACCTAACCCAACCTAACCCAACCTAACCCAACCTAACCCAACCTAACCCAACCTAACCCAACCTAACCCAACCCAACCTAATCCAACCTAACCCAACCAAACCCACCTAACCCAACCTAACCCAACCCAGCCCAACCTAACCCAACCTAACCCAACCTAACCCAACCTAACCCAACCTAACCAAACCTAACCTACCTATTGTTAATAAATATAGTAAAAGTTGTTAGGTTTATGTCCAGGGGGTAACCATTGTCCATAATCGTCAAAAATCGAGTTAGGATTAGTGTATGCGACCATAAACATTGAGTGGCGAGTGAGTGTTTGGTCTTCAATTTTTTTAGGGAAATTTTTCAAAATCTTTTTTTGCGCACTCTGGGCACCCTAATAAACCGTAATCTGGTCACCCTAATCCATCGCAATCAAAGAAAACGGGTAATCGAAGTGTCACAAATTTTTTGTTGGTTTCTATTCTTCTTTTATATTATGTAGGACAAAATTATTAATTAAACTAAGTGACCTTATTAAGTAAGACAGCATGATAGTCAAATGACATTAGAAGGACATAAACATATGATACCCGCCTGTAGACCGGTCGCGGTGGTCATATAATAATAAATATATACTTTCGCGATGAAAGACCAAAATTTAACTTAAAATTACTGTAAAGTCCGCAAAAAACATTAAATTTATCGAAATTTATAAAAACATAGATCAGTGTGTCAATCAAGATGTATGAAACTCGACCGTGACATGTCAAAAGTTTGGTTCGAAAAAACAAAAACAACTGGATAAAAATCGGTATGTAAGAATTTAAAAAGAAATCATTTTTAAGAAAATCAAATACTTTTTGTTAATTTTCATGCAATGCAAAAAAAAGTGCGGGGAAGTGACACTTTCTGAATCAAAATGTGTGAGGGTAAAATCGCACGGTCGCAGAAAAAACTATCTATCGTGACGCTACTGAACTTTCTCGTGTTTTAGGAAAAACTATCTGTCAAGGCGACTTACCCATGAAATGTTGTTTTTTTATGGATTTTTTTCTTCTTTTGCACAAAAAACAATTTTGGACCATGTTTAAACTCAAATAGTTACTTCTAAACTTGTTTTTAAACATTTTAAGATTTCTTTTTGTAATATTCCCGCACAAAATTCAAAAAAAATCATTTCCGTACTTAGACAACATTGTCTATCAGTTTTCCCTGTATACACGGACTAACAGGTAGAATCACTCAAAATACGGCAGGTGGATTAAAGGTAGCCAGCTGCTTTTCTGTCGCACTTATGCCGTCAGTGTGAAAGAGATAAAAGTACCCTTATATTATCTAGGGTATTATTAGCATGCAAAATCACCCTATCTTTGTCCGTTTCACATGTTCAATAATGTCTATCTCTGTTTTTATTGTAAAAGAAATACCCGACCATAGGAACCAAATTGGATAGGGTCAATAAAAAATGCCTTGTCTTTCCGTCTCTAACGCCCTTTTAGGGCGTTATACAACTCAATGTTTATAATGGTTTTTTTTCCTTAAAAAACAAATCTTCTTTATTTACATAAATACTTGTTGGTTTTTTAAATATATTCTTTTATATGTCTTCATAATATTTTGAAAGGTATTATTTTATGAAATTCAATTCCAAAATCAAATTGCTTTATACTAGTTACAACAAAATTAAAAAAGTAATACTTAATAATAAAAACTTTATATAGCTTAAATTAATTTTAAAAAACTTTCTATAAATCATAAACTTACATGCAGAAAACTGTTAATACGAAAATATAGTAACGTTTTCTCGAACGACATACGCATGACATTCGGATTGGATAAATGCCGGAAAAATAGCATCAAAAAGGGCAAATGGCACGATACTGAAGGACACACCCTCACGCAGGCTTCTGGAGGTGGCATAATAACAAATCTGGAAAAAGGCGAAACGTATAAATATCTTGGATTTGCCCAGGCTCAAGAAATAGATGTAGTGGCAATGAAAACACAACTTATCAAAAAAGTAGAGAATAGAATACAAACAATTCTTAAGACTAAACTGACAGCACAAAACACGATCACAGCTATTATTAATTCTTATGCTCTACCTATCATTACATACAGTTTTGGAGTGGTAAAGTGGTCAACGACAGAACTAGATAGCCTTAACCGATCCATAAGAGTAAATTTCATAAAACATCGAAAAAACCATCCGAAAGCTTGTATGGAGAGATTTCACCTACCTCGAGGACTAGGGGGAAGAGGTGTAGCGGATATGCATCTACAACATAAGAAGCAAATTGAACTTCTTCGAAAGTATTTTTATGAAAAGGAAAACCAATCTCTAGTTCACAAAGCCGTCATTCAACTTGACAAAAAATATCACCATTAAATCTTGATGACAGAGAATACCAATGCGACTTAAACTATACAGTTGCAAAGCTGCAAGAAACCTGGTACAGCAAGGAACTACATGGCAGACACCCACATGTCCTAAACAATGAATACATTGACAAAGAGGCTTCCAACGCATGGCTTAAGGGAGGAAACCTGTTTCCTGAGACAGAAGGATTCCTTTGCGCTATTCAGGATCAAGTCGTTGCCACTAAGTCATACCTTAAGTACATAGTACACGACAACACAATAACAAACACCAAATGCCGAATGTGTGGTGATGGACATGAAAACATAGAACACCTGTAATGGATAGTGTGAATAGATTTTATTCTTTAATTCATAGCGGACTGTAACTTTCTTTAGGTGTAATTTTCTTATTTAATATTTCTTGATCGCGCAACCATACAAAAGCAAGAGAAAAAATGGCACCTACCTTTTGATGGTTATTTCTCGGCTTGCGGGCCCGCTCTTGAAGTAGTCTCACGTTCAGTCTTTGGATTGAGGATGGTAGCACTTAATAACTAAGGTTTTTATGTTTAATAGTTAATTTTCGAAAGAAAATTAGTCTTCGAAAGAAGAGAATGATTTTTCACGAGTTGACGTGTTTGTTTGCTTGACAGAATGTGTCATTTCATGTCCTTAGCACCCGCGTTGTTTGGACGGCCCAAGGTGCCACAATTTGAATTTGTATGGCTGATTATTTTTGAGGCGAAATAGATAAATTATAAATAAAATAAAACTAAAGAAAATTGCAGTAACATTTCCCGCCACCGAAAACGAATGTTTTCAATTATAGTAATTTAGTAGCAAAAAACAAACGCGTTTATGCATTTTTTAAGTAAAAAATAGAAAAACATAAAGATAATTCCAAACATTGTTTGAACAGAAAAAAAATAATAATTTTTTTTTCTATTTTGAAAAGAAATTTATATTTACAATTAAACTAAAGAAATTAAAATTTAATATTTTAATTTTAATCTGAAGCCATAGGCAAAGGGCACAGTTTAACTATAGGTCGCTTAAATAACCCGGTTTTAGTTTTCACCGTAACAACCCTTACATGCCCATCTCGGCCGGGGTGTAACTCGACTATGCGTCCAAGTAACCAATGAATTGGTGGCTCATTTTCATTTTTAATGAGTACCAATGTATTCAATTCAATGTTGGGGTTTGGCTCGTGCCATTTGGACCTTTGTTGCAGGGTGTTCAAATATTCTGATTTCCATCTCTTCCAGAAATCTGTGTTCAACCTTTGTATAAGTTGCCAACGAGATAAGGAATTTAGTTTTAAATGAGAAAGATCTGGATCAGGAACTGAATTTAGTGCAGATAACGTAAGAAAATGCCCTGCAGTCAAAGGAGCTAAGTCGTTCGGGTCAGAGCTTTGCGCCCATAAGGGTCTACTGTTTAGCAATGCTTCAACATCGGTTAAAAGAGTATAGTACTCCTCAAAGTTTAAGATTTGATCACCGATAACACGAAGTAAATGGCTTTTAACGGATTTTACACCAGCTTCCGCAAGCCCATTGAAATGTGGGGCAGCAGGTACATTGAAAAACCAAGAAATTTTTAAATGATCTGCGGCGTGCTTTGAAAGCTCGGTAAGCTCCTTGTAAGCTCCCTTGTATGTAGTTGCGCAGTCAGAATAAATATTGGTGCAAACTCCTCTTCGATTGACAAATCTCCGAAAAGCAGCAATGAAAGCGTCTGAAGTTAGGTTAGAAACTAGTTCGAGATGAATAGCTCTAGAAGCTGTGCACACAATCACTAAAATGTAAGCCTTATGAATGACTAATTTACGCCCTTGAGCTAATTTTATAGGTCCAGCGTAGTCAATGCAAACATTTGAAAAACATTTCAGCTGTGATATTCTGAAGCTTGGAAGGTCACCCATGTAGGGGGTAAGAGCTTTGGGTTGAGTGCGATAGCACTTAACGCAAGATGATAAAACCTTTTGAATAACTCTACGTGCTGAAAGTACCCAAAACTGTTGTCTAAGTAAATACATAGTTGTATTAAATCCTGGGTGCAAGTAGGTTGAATGAATATTTTGAATGATCAGCTTGGTAAGTGTGCTATCACTTGGTAATAGTAGGGGGTGTTTTACATCATATGATAATGTGATTGAATTTCTAATCCGCCCGCCAACTCGAATACGATTTTGGGGGTCGAGAAAAGGCGCCAATTTGCGATATGGTTTTGGTAAAAGTTCATTATTTTGAATTTTTAAGAAGATATCAGAAAAATGTTTATTTTGCACGTACTTGACAAGTACAAGTAAAGAGTCTTGTAATTCAAAAAGCGTAATAAAACCAGTGCGTTTAGTTTCCTGATGCTTAATGTTGAAAAAGTATCTGTGCCAAATAGCAATAATACGTTGAATTTGTAAAATAGATGAATAATTATGTAAAAGATCGTTTAAAATATCATTATTCAGAATTGTGGCCAAAACCTGTATTTTCTCTTCCTCTAAAACAGAACTAGTAATATTCGATTCTGACAAGGAAGCTAAATTCCATTCAGAGCGAGGAGAACATATCCAGGGGGGACCGGTAAACCATAAACAATGATTAAGCAAATTATCTGGAGTTAGACCGCGACTGGCGCAGTCGGCTGGGTTCTCCAGAGTTCGGATATGATACCAGGGAATATCTGGAATGGTTTCCTGGATGTGACTGACTCTATTAGCCACAAAAGTTTTCCACCTATGCGGAGAGTTAGAAATCCAAGCCAGGACTACCTCTGAGTCAGAAAATGCTAAAATCTCATCGATTGTTATCATTGGCGAATAAATGTCAAGGACAAATCGAAGCAGATCAGCAAGGAGCGTAGCTTCCAATAGCTCCAGTCGAGGAATCGAAACTGTTTTGAGTGGGGCTACCTTGCTTTTTGCAATAACAAGGGAAGATTTGATTTCGTTTAATAATTCGATACGTAGATATATAGCGCATGCGTAGCCGCGCTCTGAAGCGTCGCAAAATGCTATTTGGCAACGTTGTATTTTAGATGAAAAAATGTATCTAGGGAGAGAAATCTCCGATAAACTAGAAAACTGTGAGTTAAATTGTAACCAAGTTTCGCAGATGTGGGGTGGGGGTTGATTATCCCAATTGATTTTTTGCTTCCAGAGTTCTTGCATTATTGATTTTGCGAGAAGAGTTACTGGCGATATGTATCCGCAAGGATCGTATATTTTAGCAATTACAGAGAGGATTTTACGTTTTGTTAACGGACTATTATCTTGATTGCATTTATATGAAAATGTGTCTGACGAAGGGTTCCACTGCAGCCCTAAGACCTTAATACTAGAAGGTTGTTCCTTATCGAAAGATATTGGAACTTGACAATCTGAAGGAGACAATGATGATAGCAATCTTGGGTCATTGCTTGCCCACTTACGTAGTTCAAACCCACCGGATTTTAGCAAGCCAATCAGCTCTTTTTGTAGCGCTTGCGCAGAAGACAAATCAGAACTGCCCGTACAGACATCGTCCATGAAAACGTCTTGAAGAACTACTTTTGCAGCATTTGGATACTTATTTTCCTCTTGAAAGGCTAACTCTCGTAAGGTTCTGATTGCTAAGAAAGGGCTTGAAGTGAGTCCGAAAACAACAGTATTTAAACGATATTCTTTTAGGGGTTCATTGGGGTGGAAACGCCACAATAAACGCTGATAGTCTCTATGTTCGGGTACTAAATTGATTTGCAAAAACATTTTTTGAACATCACTAAGAATTGCTATAGAATGAAAACGAAACCTTAATAAAACAGTTGTAATATCTGCATGAAGTTTAGGGCCTGGTAAAAGGGTCTCATTTAAGCTATAATTCTTACTTCCAATTGAAGATCCATTAAATACAATTCTCAAACGCGTGCTTGTACTATCGGGTTTTAGTACCCCGTGATGTGGTAAATATGAAACATTCATTGATTTCGGTTCATTATTTGAAATAAGGCTCATGTGTCCGTTTTTTAAATATTCGAGCATAAAATCTGAATACATGGAATACATTTCAGGATTTTTAAGAAGTCTAGATTCTAATGAAGTGAAACAACGGTAAGCTCTAGAAAACGTGTCACCTAAGTCGGGTTCAGAGTGCCGAAAAGGTAAAGCTACCATGAATCGTCCCGTGCTATCACGTGATACCGTATTTTGATAAATTTCCTCAGCTTTTTTCTCATCTGGGGATAAATAGCTTTTTTGAGGAATCGATTCAAGCTCCCAGAACTTCCTAAGAGTCAAGTCTAGAGAGTTATCGAAAGCGGTAAAGTAGTTTTCGATTTTTAAAGGATTGGATTGATAAGATATGTTTTGTTCGACCCTGCCTAACAACACCCATCCCAGCTCCGTCTCTAGGGCGACTGGTTGACCTTGACACCCAGAAATACGACCTGATTTAATAATTTGGGAATAAATCTCGGCGCCTAGAAGTAGATCAACAGGGGCTGGTTTGTAGAAGAAGGGGTCGCCTAGTTTAATGTTTGAAAGATAATTCCAATTTCTTGGATTAATTTGGACACTAGGTAAAGAAGAGCATAATCTTTGAACGACTAAACCGTTAAAGGAAAATGTGGGATCAGTTTTTCCAACTGGACGAATAGTGCATTGCGTCATACCTTTTGTTGAAGAAGAAGATTGATTTATTCCTAGAATAGGAACAGATAATTTTTCCTAGATAAACCTAACCTATTTAAGCAGTTTTCGCTGATAAAAGAGGCTTCGCTGGCGTTGTCTAGGACGGCTCTCACTACTTGATAGTTCCCGCGTGCATCGAGGATTTCTACAATAGTGGTAGACAATAGTACTGTGCTTTGACAGCTTGGGGTGAATGAGGTATAACAGTTGGTTTGGTTAGGTTGTTGTCGAGATGTATTTTGCGTTAATTGTTGATTTTGTTGCGAAGTAGAAGGATATTGACTTTGATTGATTTGTTGTTGAGATTGATCTTGAATTGGTTGCATTTGTGACTTAAAATTAGATTGATTAGAATGCTGCATGCTAGTTAAGGTTGGGTTAATATTCTGCTGAATATTTTTATCATAGAAAGGTATTTGATTTGAATCGATATTATTAGGATATAAACTATAATTTGATTGTTGATTCTGCGTTGGTGACTGAATGTTTGAAATAAATGAAGAAGTTTGCATGTTAGGTTGGGCTGGGTTAAATCGAGTTGTGACGTCACATAATAAACTATGGTGACGTAACCCGCAGGATTTGCAATTAAAAGGCGATAAGCAATCTTTTAAAAGAAAATGATTTGATCTTAAACAGTTGCCACATATATTATTTTGTCTCACGAAAGCGAGACGATCAGCTGGAGTTTTTTGTAAAAAAACTTGGCATTGAGAAAAAGGATGTACCGAAAGGTTACATAACTTGCATTGTTTTGATATTTTTGTTTGAAAGTTGCTTGGATTATGATTATTAAAGTTTGGTAAAATTATTGTTATTATATGAATTTGGTTTTGAACGATTGTAGTTACCAGATCCAAAACTTTTAGATTTTTTTTTCCATATTTGATACTGAAGGCTGAAAATACTGAACCGATTCTAGTGCTTGGCACTGTTTTTCTAAAAACTCATATAGATCGGTGTAACTAGGAATTTCCTTTTCAGTATGGCAAACCTCAAAGGCTGATCTAGTGGGAGTATCTATTTTTCCCAGCAATAAATTAAACAACGGAAACTGCCAATCTTTTGTATTAAATTCTAAGGCATTCAGGGCCTCTAGATTTTCAGTAAACGTGTCCAAAATATTTCTAAGATCTTTAGAGCTCTGATTTGATTTCATGGAGGAAACATGCACAATGGAATTCCAATATGACGTAGCTAAAAGGCGCTTATTGTTGTACCTTTTTTGTAGATTTGAAAAGGCAATTAAATAGTTACTATCAGTAACTGGTAACGACTTTACCAAATTTAATGGTTCACCCTGCAATAAAGTAATTAAATACCGAAATTTTGAGGCATTCGATAGTGCACGATTTTTGTCTATTATACTTGAAAAAAGATCTAGAAAAGTCGGCCATTTTAGCATTGAGCCCGTAAAAACCGGAATTGAAGGTTTAAAACTTTCAAAACTATGACTGGTGGGAGTAGGCGCAGAGGACTGCGGCCTAGAAGTGCCTGGAATTGGAAATAACTTACAAAATATTGCTTTTGCTTGAAAATAAAAAGTGTCACAATTTTTTCGAATTGTATCTTCCGTATCGAAATCTTTATCGTCGGTCAGCAACCCAATCAATTCGTTATGGAGATGTTTAAACTCAAAATATTGATCCTCCAAAGTTTCAAAAGCAATTTGAAAGATAGGGCGCTCGGCTTCATCATCCTTGGCTTTTACCGCCAAAGTATAGATTTCAGTGATCCTAGTCAAAGCGATTTTTCTTTTTCTAGTAAATGTTTTTAATTCTGCATCCCCCATTTTGATTGTTAAGTATCTTTTGTTGTATTGACTTGGTTTTAAATTATTGAAAAAAGGTATCTATTTTAAAACAGTTTTTGAGTTTTTGATTTTTTGTATTTGGTTACTTGGATTTTGATTTATTTAAACACTTTTATTTTTTTCACTTTAGCGCACTAAATATGTTTAAAATCGCGGAAACGCGAAACCGAAAGGCGATATTTGATAGAAGATTTGTATTTTATTTTTGCATTAAATCAAATTTTGAAAACACAAAATTCCCGAATAAATAAATGCATTAAATTTATCGATAGTAGGTAGTAAACAAGACTGACCCTGTAGTTTTTATTTTAGATTTAGGAGGCCACACACACTCGCACACATACGTAGGTATCCAAGGAAACTCGATTACCTACAACTAAACTGTGCTCCGTTTAATAAGAATGAAGCCCAATATGGCGTTCAAGAAAAATTAGAATATTTTTAAAAACGCTTTTTCATAGCCTAGATCCGGCTCGAAGGACCATAAAATGTAATGGATAGTGTGAATAGATTTTATTCTTTAATTCATAGCGGACTGTAACTTTCTTTAGGTGTAATTTTCTTATTTAATATTTCTTGATCGCGCAACCATACAAAAGCAAGAGAAAAAATGGCACCTACCTTTTGATGGTTATTTCTCGGCTTGCGGGCCCGCTCTTGAAGTAGTCTCACGTTCAGTCTTTGGATTGAGGATGGTAGCACTTAATAACTAAGGTTTTTATGTTTAATAGTTAATTTTCGAAAGAAAATTAGTCTTCGAAAGAAGAGAATGATTTTTCACGAGTTGACGTGTTTGTTTGCTTGACAGAATGTGTCATTTCATGTCCTTAGCACCCGCGTTGTTTGGACGGCGCAAGGTGTCACAATTTGAATTTGTATGGCTGATTATTTTTGAGGCGAAATAGATAAATTATAAATAAAATAAAACTAAAGAAAATTGCAGTAACAACACCTAATTAGCGGATGTAAAACTATGGCGCTAAGAGAATACACAACAAGACACAATAATGTTGCCAAAGTTATTCATAATGAAATTTGCTATAGACTACAGCTGTCTGAGACAAGAACTCCTTATTATAAATACACACCACAGACCATAATAGAGAATAATGAGCACAAGGTATACTGGCATAGAGAGATACAAACCGATAAGCATGTACAACATAACAGGCCGGACATCGTAATCCATAACAAAAAACCAGACAAAATACTACTTATAGATATTGCGGTTCCAGCACCAGCCAACATGCAAAAGAAACAAGGAAAAAAGTGAAAAATACTTACCGCTAGCTGAGGACATGAAACAAACTTGGAATGCAAAGTCGGTTAAAGTTATACCCATAATAATAGGAGCAACAGGCGAAATACCAAAGAATCTAAAAAAGCAACTACAAATTTTAGACTTACCTTTAAATACTTACCAAACCCTCCAAAAATCTGTTATACTTTCAACGTGCAACATCATGCGAAAAATATTAAACCAAAAACTAAAACCACATGAATAATACTTACCTACGAGTTTTGTAACATGCCGTTACCGGCTCCTAGGAAAATTCCGTACCTGTACGTGAACCTAAAAAAAAAATAATAATAATAACTCCTTCCAGTACAAGCAAAATCTTTTGATGACCTGGATTGATTACCGCAAGGCCTTGACACAACTTCTCATGAACTTATTATTCACCTTTTGAGAGGCCTTGCGGTGCCAGATCCCATAGCGAGATGCATTTCAGGAATGATGCCATTTTGGTGCGAAGTAATCAGAGACGAGGATCCCCTGCTATGCATGGTGCGTAACCATGAAACATTTGGGGTGGAGGCATTTCTTTTTAAAGCAGCACAAAGAGCAGCAGATGAGCTCCAAATAGTTTTCGACATAAGTCGGCGGCAGGTAAACTCCTTTACAGAGTTGACCTGTCAAAGACTTAAAACCACCTTAAAGAATGCAGAGGTAGACTATTTATTACGTCTACATATGGATAAACCATTGCACATTGTTTTCTATAAAACCATTGAAAACACTGGCTTATCCAAAAAGCTAAGCTTTGCATTCTTAAGGTCAGGTGCATTAAAGTCGGAAACTGAGGGGTTTATCATTGCTTGCCAAGACGGAGTCATCAACACCTTGGAACACTGAAGTCGCGTGATGGGTATACAGGTTCCTGATACAAGTTGTAGGGCCTGCCATAGGGCGCCGGAGACCTTATATCATTTGCTGTCCGCTTGCGGGCGCTATGCGGTCTCGGCGTATATCCATCGACACAACGCAGCGTTACGGGTGCTGTATTACCATCTAAGGCACTCGTACGGTGTTGATGATGCTCCAGTGCTGCCATATGTCCCCTCTGATATTCCGTCCGTAGTGGAGAATGACAGAACCAGAATATACTGGAATTTCGCATTCCCCACACTCCGGCTTGTAAACGCTAACAAGCCGGATATAGTACTCCTTGACAAAAATGACAAAATTATGTATGTCATTGAGTTCTCGGCTCCTGCCGAGACGAACATCATTGCCAGGGAGGAAGAGAAACGGACGAAATATCAGGATCATCTCTTTGACCTTCGCCGAGTGTACCGGGGCTATACAGTCAAGCTAGTGGTTTTGGTAATTGGAGCTCTCAAGACCTTGCCGGCCTGCCGTGACAGGGCAGAGCAACTTACAGGCAACATGCAGAAAGCAGTCATCCTCGGATCATTGCGTCTACTCAGGGCACACGATGCGGAACACCGTTTCTACTAACCCCGCGGTTGGTGGGGAGTAGAAACGGTAACGGACCATCTGGCCTACTTGCACCCGTGTGAGTCGGAGCCGCGGAACTGCAAGTAAGGCGACCACAAAAAAAAAAAATAAAAAAAAAATAATAATAATAATAACTCTTTATTCGTTGTTTAGAAACTCCTAATACAACATAAGTAATAACATTAATTTATCAAATAATAATAATAATGATAAAAACCATAATAAAAATCAATAGTAGTAGGTATACACAAAAAACACACAATACATCAATAAAATATTTCTTAGTCTTTATATATAAGTAATATCGAATTAAGTTTAAAACAGCAATTCTTTGATCTTTTAAATATGTTCAGCCAACTTGAGTTTTTCGTTTCAATTGACAAATTATTAAACTCCTGCAGGCCTTTCACAAATAATGAATTGGCACATTTGCTGGTATTTACTCTAAGAATGTTAAAATTAAATCTATTTCTTGTAGGGTAATTGTGTCTAAATTAAACGTTATAAATTTACTGAAATATGGAGGGTGTAAATTATTAACTATTTTCTAAATAAAAATAGGCATAAAATATTTCAGTTATGTTATATTATCTCTAAAATGTTTCCATTTAAGAGAAATATTCTTAAGATCTCACGCATGGACACGCGACCTAAGAATTCCACGATTTTTAATTCAATAATAAGGCTTATAAATTTCAAGAAATTAAAGAGCCCTGCAAAAGTTTTAATAAAAAAGGGAAGAAACCTTAGATATTTGACAGGACAGCCTTGCAACACTCTTGTAACAAGACTAATGTGCATCACTAGTTACTTTGTATAATATTTTGATACTTTTTTTTCGTTCTTTCAACAACAAGCCCCCTGTTGTGTGCCCAATTTCTTTCATGAAGAATATAAATAGGTAACCGAAAGGGCGCTGAAGCTCCAGGGAATTTAATCATTTTCTCTCTCGGATTTTAATGGGCTTTTAAAATTTCACTCTTTAATTTGGAGAGGAATATTTTTTCAATATAATGAAAGGTTATATCAAGCTTAACTTTATGTCATGTTATAAATTAAAAGGATTCCTTTGGGGGGTTAAGAATATTTTAAAAGTTATCTTTGAAATAGAACAGATTTTTGTTTTTAAAGAGGGCGTTTTCAATTAAAAATTAATTTGAAAACTTAGAGTGGTGTAGTTACCTCTCTAGTGGTGACGTGGAAAAGAATGACAACAAAATAGGTATGTACTTAAAAAATATGTATATTTAAAAAAAAATGCGTAAATAACATTAAACAGTGCGCTGATCATATGGTGGTGTGGGAAAATAATCATAACTTTCTTTGTTGGTTTGAACTAAACATATACTAGAGGTGAAGGACAAACGCCGACAACTTAAATTATGCGCCAATGAACTTGACAAGAAAATAACATAATCCAGGGTTATCAAAACGGACGAACCACGATCTACAACATTGTTGACGTCACAGCGATGGCTGATTTTCTTTTTGATGGTCACGCAAGGCCAACAAAAAAATAGAGGCCACGACCTTGAATAAATCAGCTGTTCTCTGGCTGATTTTTACATTGGGTCTTATGGGAGGTCAGACGTTATTTTATGATATTTTCAAAATGGCACTACAGATTTCCGCGAAATTTGAGATAAATATTCTCAGACACCATCCCGATATTCCACCAAACTTTTGTAAGGATGCAAGATGATTAAAAGGTTAAAATCTTCAAGATTTATCATTCCTTATTTTGAATTCAAATTACCCGCCATGTACTGCATGCCAACTGTTATATTTGTTTGTCACATTCGCTTCTGCTTTAAATTTAATTTTTGTGTGAGGTAATGAAGCGGCTCTGAAAAATTAAGGATTACTATACATTAAAAAAAAATGTTCTACAAGAATATAGTAAAAACAAACTCAAAACCGGCTTTATTTTAAAACAAATCAAATATTCATGAACCGTCATTCCAACTTCAATATTTGTAAGATAATCAGCTGTGTCGTGACGTGACCATCAAAAAAAAATCAGCCCCGGATATGACGTCAACAAAGTGGAGGATCATGGCCCATCCGTTTTGATAGCCCTGGGTCACGTTACGCCACACCTGATTGTGTTTAGGATATTGTAGTTGGAATGACGGTTGATGAATATTTGATTTTTTTAAATAGTTTTGAGATTAATAAACCTTAATTTTTCAGAGCCGCTTTATTAGCTCACACAAAAGTTAAATTTAAAGCAGAAGCGAATGTGTGTGTACAAAAAAATGAGCCATACCCAGTATCACCAGTAAACAAAACATTGATAACGCAGTGGTCAAGAATATCAAAAAGTCAGGTCTTACAGTTTTTAATTCTGACATTTTTTGAATTGTTACTAACCTCTTTATTCTGCAACTTTTATATAAATGATTTTTGGTACAATTACTTATAGTCCGGAGCCTAAGCCACTTTTGCCTGCATTTTTGCGTACCGTAATGAAACTTGGCACGATTATAGTACAACACTATAGCATCATTTTACGAAGTGGTACTCATCTCGAACCCAGTGCAGAGCAAAGATACGGGGTGTTTTATTTTTAATTGCATCTCTCTCGTTAAAATTCTGTATAAAATTCAAATGTAAAGCTAGAGCAATTAAACTTTGCACCAATTATAAGGACATATACACTTTTATATTAAGCGCTAAAAAAAATATATTTATTTATTTTCTTTCAAGAAATAAAAAATTATTTGTTTTTTTGATAAATGTATGTAGTGGGCGTTGGGTAGAAAAAAAAATCCAGGAGCTTCGTTATGCAAGATACGACATTAAAATTTAATGTGGTCATTAACAGATTGTTTGTCTTTAAAATAAAAATTGCTGGATGGGTGTGACGTATACAGGGTCGGAGTACAGGGGGGTTTTAATTATTAATTCTAAATTAAAAAAATCTTAATAGATGAAAAAGTATGTGAATTTCTTAGACGTAACGATATTTAAAAAAATATATACCAAATAAAAGATACTTAGCTTCTATTAATATTTTATGAACCGAAAAAAAAAATAGGTTTGAACTGTTAAAAACACAGGGTATTTTTAAAAATAATGAATAATTTTATGACCATTTTAAGTAATTTTTTTTATGGCGACGTTACAAATTCCTATAGAAAACTCAAAGTCAGCACAATACAACAAT
Source organism: Aspidapion aeneum (assembly GCA_963576565.1). NCBI lineage: Eukaryota > Metazoa > Arthropoda > Insecta > Coleoptera > Brentidae > Aspidapion > Aspidapion aeneum. The sequence continues at coordinate 53,779,327 of OY755038.1, forward strand.
ACTAGTACAGCTTTCATTTTTTTTACATAAAAAATTATGTACAAAGTGTTAAAAAGATTAAAGTTTTTTCGTAATTTTTTAGGTTAGTGCTAAAAATTCAAATAGCTCTAGATATGTCAAATAAACATGTCATTGAAATTACTATATTGTCCTTTATAAACCATTTATCTCACTCTATTTTTCTAATAAGCGCTACATTATTGCCGTTTACTGAACGTATATACTGGGCATCAAATACTTTGCTATCATTTTAGTGTTTTTTTACATTAATTATTGTAGCTACTGTGTTAATAGGAATTTTGCAACAAAACTAGACTCACTTTGTCGGTTTATTACAGGCTGTAACAAGAAAATTTAGATTTGCGTAATTTTGTAATATGCTGGGTGATATAAAAAAATCACGTAAAAAGTAGTAGTCTCAAAGTTTTGTTCATACCGGTTAAGAAGTTTAAGATACCTTCTTAATTTTACTACTTATTATAACTAGAGGAACGTCCTTTTAATTTGGGTGCACACTCTTTTACTTAGTTTTGTCACTGTACGAAAATACAGGCTGTTTCTTTTGTCAATATATAAAAAATTTTAAACACGTAAAATTTATAATTTTTTTTCTTTGGTACTATTTAAGTGCACTAAGACATGAAAAAAATTTAATTCCACTAAGACATAAAATTTTGGAAACAAAAGAAAAGTCGAAAAACGCGTACATGGGTTACAGTAAAAAGTAAAATTTTAAACATTTTTTTTTTCGCTTTACACATAGTACCGTTACATAGTACCTTCAATCATTAGAAAATTTAATTTTAAACAAAAGTTGTCCTTGGACTTTTTCCCGTAAAGGTAAAAATGCAAAAATATTAACGATTTTCTAAATAAAGACAGCTTTCGATAGATTTAAATACCACAGCCTATATCCCCTATGATTGGGAGCGTTGTTAATAACTTCGTTAATTTTAACTTTAAGAGAAAAAGTCATAAAATAACTTTTGTTTAAAGCCAAATGTTCTTTCTGTTGGCTTAAATGTATACCTACTCGTCATTTTCAGTATTCGTTCGATCGCAGTTCGGTACGGTTGTATTGCATCGTACCTGCGTAATAGTGCTAACGAGGTCAAGTCGAGGTTTGTTTTGTTTATAATAAACCGCGCGCGCGAAAAATCTGTGTTAAATATCTATAAACAATGTTTATTATAAATAATATATCATGTTTAAAAGCAAAAAAAATGTACCATCACCTGTGAAGCTTGTTTTAAAAATTAGCGAAAAGCCCAAACAAAATCAAGAAAAAATGGATAATGCCGAATTATTTCAGGATAGCCATGCTAGAACACAAAATGAAGATGTTTTATATAGTGAATGGGAAAAATCCCAAACCGAAAAAAATTCACTTAGTGTACAAGTGGATTATCTCCGAAGTCAACTGGAAAGTATGCAAAAAAAATTGCAGATTTAGAGACAAAGTCACTAAAAAAGAAGAGTCTGACATGGACTACATTACTGATGAGGACGATCTAGCAAGAGAGTGGATCAGACAAAAAGGAAAAGGTTGGAAAAAACGTCGAATGGATACTTCACTCTCACCATTACAAAAAAGCTCGGGCACTGGAGAGCCCTCCAATAAAACACAAAATGAAGAACCCCCTACTAAGGTTAAAAAAGCTCCATTACCTCCACCGATTATGGTAAATGGCGTAAATAATATTAATGATATTTATGAAAAGTTAAATATCATACAAGGAGTTAAAATAAAAGTTTTAAATAACGAAAATATTAAAATAAATGTACAAGACGCAGACAGCTATCGGGTGGTTACTAAAATGCTTAATGAAATAAATTATCAATGGCACTCATACGAAAACAAACAAATAAGGCCAATTAGAGTAATAGCGAATAGGCTACACTTCTCATGTGACCCACAAAAAATTGTAGCTGATCTACAAAAAAAAGGTTTTAAGGCACTGGAAGCCAGCAACAAACTGAAATGGAGAACAAGACAACTTCTTAACATGTTTATGCTCACATTTAGCCACGATGAAGATATCAACAAAATTTTTGAAATTTCCAGTATCCTTGGGATTGAAGTGGAAATAAAAGCACTAAAAACCTCAAAATTAGTCCCTCAATGCAAAAGATGTCAATCTTATGGACACACGCAAAAATATTGCGCTAAAGAACCACGTTGCGTAAAATGCACGGGGAAACATCTTACTGTAGAATGCCCCAAACCAAAAGAATCTGAGCCAAAATGTATCCACTGTGGAGGCAAGCATCCTGCTAACTACAGAGGATACCTTGTTGCTAAAGAAATACAAAAATTGAAAAATAAACCTAAGAAACCGAATCTCACACCAAACGGGAGTACAAATAGACAAACCCAACAGACAAGAAACACAGTCACACAAAACTCTGTGACAAGGACATACAGCCAAGTAGCAGCAACAGCTACTATACCTGATATTAATATCAGTAGTCAAAATACTATGGAACAAACACTACAATTAATTTTGGAGAAATTGAACAAACTTGATGAGCGATTAACTAACCTAGAAAGTAGCAATAACGGAGCTACCAATATGTCTCAAAATGGTCAGTAATCTTAGAATTGTAGCTTGGAATGCCAATGGTCTCTTGCAACATCAGCAAGACTTGCAAATTATTTTAGACATAGAAAAAATTGACGTCTGTCTTGTGTCAGAAATGCATTGCACTAACCAGTCTCACATTAAATTTAAGGGTTATAAAGTGTATCATACAACTCACCCTAGCAATACTGCACATGGGGGAAGTGCTGTAATAACTACAGAAAATATATCACACTATGAGGAGATGGGATATAAAACCATAGAGAATCAAGCTACATTAGTAAGTGTAAAAACCAAAACATATACACTAGTCATAAGTGCTGTCTATATACCACCAAGGCACTTACTAAAGAAAAATCAATATTTTAATTTTCTCGGAAAATTAGGAAACCGTTTTATAATTGGAGGTGACTTTAATGCAAAAAATACCTACTGGGGATCTAGACTGACGAATTCTAAAGAAAAAGAACTTTTGCAAGCTATTAGTGAATATCAATGTGAGCCAATATCAACTGGTAAGCCCACATACTATCCAACAGATCCAGGAAAAATTCCAGATCTAATGATTTTTTAATAGTAAAAAATATATCTTTAAGTTTTGTAGATATAGAAGAAAATTTTGATTTACACTCAGATCATTCACCTATTATTCTAACTCTTAGTAAAAACATAATAAATAAAAAAGCAAATATCTCACTAGTTAATAAACTGACTGACTGGATTAGTTTTAAACAAAGTCTGTCAGAAAAAATAAACCTATCAGTACCATTGCAAACGCCAGAACAAATCGATAAAGAAGTTGAATATTTTGTTACAAATATTCAACAAGCAGCTTGGGAAAACAGTCCAAAACCAAAGAGAATTTTTAAGGGAAAAAACTATCCAAAGGAAATTAGAGACCTTATATTGGAGAAAAGGAAACTAAGAAGAAAGTAGCAGCAAAGCCGTGATCCTCGGGACAAAACAAACCTCAACAACATGACGCAGCGCATTAGGCGAGAAATTCTAGTAATAAAAAATGAATCTATTAACCACTTTCTTAATGAACTTACAGATGATAAAAATACCGACTATTCCCTTTGGAAAGCAACCAAAGGTTTTAAAAGACCAATTATCCAAATTCAGAGAAAAAGCAGATATTTTTGCAAGTCATTTAGAAAAAACATTTCAGCCCCACGAAACACCGGATGAAAACTCTCAATTAAGTGAACCCCATCAAATCGAAGACCATATTAAGCTTACATCACCAAAAGAAATATTAACGGAAATTAAAAATATTCATTCAAAAAAAGCCCCAGGGTATGATCTTATTAACGGGGTAGTCATAAAACAACTCCCCAGAAAAGCTATCGTAAAACTATGCAACCTAATTAATGGGTCTTTTAGGCTTAGGTATGTACCTAAACTGTGGAAAGTTGCAGAAGTTATCATGATCCCAAAACCAGAAAAACCACTCCATGACGTGTCATCTTACAGGCCAATACCTTTGCTGGCAATTATATCCAAGCTCTATGAGAAATTATTGCTTAAAAGAATAAAACCCATCATAGAAAGACAAGAAATTATTCCATCTCATCAATTTGGTTTTCGAGACAAGCATTCCACGATAGATCAAGTACATAGAATTACTAATATAATAGAAAAAGCACTAGAAGAGGGAAAAGTTTATTCTGCAGTTTTTCTAGATGTAGCACAAGCATTTGACAAAGTGTGGCATGAAGGCCTTACTTTTAAACTAAAACGGTTTCTGTCAAAACAATATTAGGATATTTTGGAATCATACATATCTGATAGACATTTTAGAGTAAAACAGGAAGACTCATACTCAAATTTAAGAGAAATTCAAGCAGGCGTGCCTCAATGTAGCGTACTAGGCCCTTATCTATACTTATTATTCACTTGCGATATCCCAAAGACAGAAAATTGTCACTTAGCAACATTTGCAGATGATACTGGTTTATTGACGGTAGAAAAATCTATTGAAAAATGCATAGAAAAACTTTAGGATGCAGTCACCGAAGTTCACAGTTGGACCACAAAATGGCGAATAAAATTAAATGAAACCAAATCAATTCATGTTGATTTAACAAACAAAAATATAAATCACATAAAAATATCAATTAACAACATTCCCGTACCATATTCAAATCAGGCAAAATATCTGGGTATAAGACTTGATGCCAAATTGCGCTGGAGAGCACATGTTAAGAAAAAAAAAGAAGAACTTGAGATAAGGTATAGAAAAATGAACTGGCCAATTGGAAGGAAGTCCAATTTAACAATTCATAATAAGTTACTGCTTTATAGACAAATACTGAAACCAGTATGGACATATGGTATTCAACTATGGGGTTGTGCTAAAGAGAGTAACATTCTAGTTTTAAAGAGATTTCAAAATAAAGGATTAAGAAACATTGTGAATGCACCTTGGTATGTTCGAAATAGTGACCATCGAGATCTAAAAATCGAAACTGTTTTTTTTTTGTCAAACACACTGTGTTTATTGTATTACAATCTAGTCAGTAAGACTAATTAGCAATTTTGTTTTAACTTAATTTACTAGAAAAGTCAGATTTAAACTTAGGGTTCACTCAACAGTTCGCCCCGCTTTGTTGTAGTCTGTAACTCACAATTGTGTTGTGTTTATAGCATTATTTGTTTTTATGTGCAATTCGCTTTGTATACTAGTTCAAGCGGCTTCACTCTTTTTAGTCGTCGAACTAGCATAGTATTGTCTAGAAGCTGAATTGCTTCCACATTCACATGCCGATGGAGTCTATCTTCATGGCTTTTTGCGTACTTTTTTATAGTCTCTGCTACAGTTTCGATTTTTAGATCTCGATGAAGGTCACTATTTCGAACGTACCAAGGTGCATTCACAATGTTTCTTAATACTTTATTTTGAAATCTCTGTACAACTAGAATGTTACTCTCTTTAGCACAACCCCATAGTTGAATACCATATGTCCATACTGGTCTCAGTATTTGTCTATAAAAATCGAAACTGTCTCAGAGAATATAAAAATTACGCAAAAAGCCATGAAGATAGACTTCATCGACATGTGAATGTGGAAGCAATTCAGCTTCTAGACAACACTATGCTAGTTCGAAGACTAAAAAGAGTGAAGCCGTTTGAGCTAGTAAACTAAGTGAATTATATAAAACAAAATAATGCTACAAACACAACACAATTGTGTGTTACAGACTAAACAAAGCGGGGAGAACTGTTGAGTGAACCCTAAGTTTAAATCGGACTTTTCTAGTAAATTAAGTTAAAACAAAATTGCTAACAAGTCTTACTGACTAGATTGTAATACAATAAACACAGTGTGTTTGACAAATAAAAAAAAACTCGTCATTTGATTTTCTCTCGTTCACCACCATCGTAATCAGGAAATAATACCACAATTTCGTCTATTTAACCGACCCTGTATCTCCAATAATAACGAAGTAAGTAATAGTGGCGACTTAACTTTGAACACCCTGTATATTAAAATTCAAAAATTTCAGAAACTTCACGTTTTCTTAATTTACAAATTTTATTAAGTTAGGCTTGGTGAGGTGTTTTTAATATTCTCTGGCGTAGATCTCAGAACAGGTACATTTAAAGTGTCAATTTTTGACATATGATGTGAACAGTTTGACATATTGACTTAATTTATATCTATTTTCGTTTAGAATACGAAATTATTTAGAAATCGATACTCCACACGACCACTTTAGATGAAATAAGATTTTAACAATGTCTGTCCTCCTTCCTTTTGTTCCCCCCCCCCCTCAAAAAAACCGTTTTCTCAACTTTATTTTTTCTAAATTTTGTGGATTTACAAGCTATAAAGTAAAACAAACAAAAAACTGTACGCGAAATGGGTTTCATATTTAATTTATAAATTTTTTCTGCCCCACCTTAAGTACACTGGGTTCTATCGGAGCACCACTTCTAAAATTGCATCTCTAGGTGTCTACTACCTCTGTGCCAAATTTCATTACGGTACGCGAAAATGCAGACAAATCCCAAAATTTCCCTCTTCGGCCCCGAACTATTATTTTTGCGAGTTCTACAATCTCTTAAAATAAATGACTCAACTTTGAGAAAACCCTGTATAACAATTGGCGTGCGGTACATGCTCGTCATGTAATTTTTCATCCTTACAAAAGTTTGGTGGAATATCGGAATAGTGTCTGGGACTATTTCACAAATTTGGCGAAAATCTGTAGTGCCATTTTGAAAATATCACAAATAAACCTCTATTCGCCCATAAGACCCACCCTGTATTTTTTATTGCCTTGCGTAATCAAAAAATTTAGTTTTAGTGACTTTGATTGGTTTTTCGCGTCTCTTTACAATATATCATACATGAAGGGGCTTTAGGTGTACCTAGAGACCCTGTATGTATGACATATTTTTACTAAAGAGAGACGCGACAAGCCCATCAAAGTCACTGAAATTAACATTTTTTGGTTATGTTATTTTCTTGCCAAATTTATTGGCGTTTTACTTAAATAATTTAAATGGTCAGCGGTGAGTGACATCAATCATCATGCAACATATGAACAAATATGTTTGTCGGTCACCCCCTGTATATAGGTTTTGTTAAAACGTTTATTTTTATTTTCCAACGCCTATGAATTAACATGGACAGAAGGTGCGTCTCTCTCTAAACATCGCTAGAGTATAGAGGACCGATATTTTCATCCTTTGATTTTGACTTAAATAAATTTGACTTTAAAGAGTTTGTCGCGTCTCTTTATCTTTAAAATATGTCATACATACAGGGCCTCTAGTGTACCTAGAGACCCTGTATGTATGACATATTTTTTAAAATATGTCATACATACAGGGCCCTAGGTGTACCTATACATGCCCCTTAACACACAAGTGTAGTATTTTATCCCTAACACCCTGTGAAAAAAGGAATAGATCTTTTCGCAATCTAGTAGGTATTAAGAATTTTTTTAATTTCATTGACGCAAAAACCATATTATATACTTAACCTTTATTTATAAATAAGTCGTTATTGTTGTTAAAGCAATAATTAATTTATTTAAAAGAACGCGTGAATTAAAATGAAAACAAACGCTGATTATACTTGTTTAATTATAACCCAATTTAGTTATTATGGAAATTTAGATCTATAAAATTATGACCTAGATTTTAACAACACGAAAACAATGAACTCTTTTATTTTCCCATGCCATGCATCGTAGTTTATCTTTTTAAAATTGAACTAACCGAGTATCTAGTTATCCTCATAATAATGTGTGGTTAATTAAACTGAATAAATCAATTCTTTTTGTTTTTCCTAACTATGCGGAAATGTGACAGTTCCGAACTTGTTAGGAAAGATACTATAAAAAATTCGCGTGCGAACGTGTACATTTTATGGCAAAGGTATTTATCGTGTGGTGTTTACTATTAATAATAAAAATTAGGAGCGACTTTATAACCTAATAAAAAAGCAGATCTTTATCAAATTAATCTGATATAAATTCGAGGCAAGCATTTACATAAAACGCTACCTTTTTGAGTCGACTACCATTGAAACCGATTTAATTTGAATAAAACATAAAAACAGGAAAAAATAAAACCTTATTCGAATCGCATTGGGGATTTTCATTGGCCATTTATGCACACTGCATGCCGGTTCAAATTGTTCTGTATTTTGTCAGTTTAATGTCACAAAAAACCATTTGCCAAAGATTTAGAAAGGAGTTTTTGCACTTTAGGGATGAAAAGTGCAACCTTTATCCCGCAAAATTTGTTTTAAAAAAAGTATTTAATACTTTTACAGTTTTTTAAATGGAATATTTCACTTTACAGGGAAAATTCATTCTAAAAAATATATGTCTCATAAAAAAAACTCGTAAAAAAATCACTTTTACAAAAACAAATTTAATATATGTATGTTTTTAATTTTAAAATTACCATAATAAGAGGCATTAATTAACATTAAAGAAATAAATAAAAATAAAGAAAAAACAGTATTTTTTTTAAAAATGGATAGTTTTCCATAAGGGATTAACTACTATCTATTCAAGACTTTAGATCACAGATATACAGACTTAATAGTCAATATATATATAGAGAGGCAACAACATCAATCAAAACCCACGGGTGACACAATATCCCCTAAACTATTTAGCAAGGCCCTAGAAGATGTTTTTAAAAACGTAGATTGGGAAGTAATAAGTATCAAAGTAACCGGACAATACTTGAACCACCTAAGATATGCTGATGATGTCGCCTTAATAACAGCAGTGGCGCACACAGGAATATGTCTTGGGAGGGGCCCGAGGCCTCTGGGGGGGGGGGGCGAAGCCTTATGATGTCGAATTTTAACCTATTTTTTGTGTTTTTTCATGAAATATGTAGAAAACATGAAAAAAATTTAAGGCTTGGCCCCCCCCGCCTGGGTGAGCCCATGATAACAGACAAGAAAGAAGAACTGATAAAAATGCTGGAAGAACTGGATACAGCAGCTAAAAATATAGGCTTAAGTATGAACTACACTAAAACTAAAATCATAACAAACAGATGAATAAATATTACGATCACAATATTCTAAAAGAAAATAGAACAAGTAGAGGAATATATATACCTGGAACAAATTAATAAACTAAAATTAGAAAACCAAACAGCGGAAATCAAGAGACCAGTAAGATTGGCCTGGGCAGCATTCGGTAAATTAAGCCAAATATTAAGAATAAAAAATATCCTCAGAACCTCAAAACGAAAGTATGTATGTATCCTTCCAGTACTTCCCTATGGATCCTAGACCTGGATACTTACAAAATCAAACATGGATAAGGTAACAAAAGCGCAAAGATCAATGGAAAGACAAGTGTTACATGTAAAGCTAACAGATATAAAAAAGGAATTAATAGATAAGAAATAAAACAATAGTAAGGGGTCTCAGAGAAGAAGTAGCAAAATTAAAATGGAAATTTATCGGTCACAAAATTAGAGAGAAAGACGATCGATGGAACAAATGTATTGTAAACTAGAGACCTTGGGAAAATAAAAGAAGTGGGGTAAGTCCCCAAACAAGATGGGCTGACGATTTGAAGAAACACGCGGGAACTAGATGGATGAACACGGTGACAGACAGAGAAGAGTGGACGATATTGTGGGAGGCCTATGTCCGAAGATGAATTGAAGAAGGCTAAATAGATAGATAGATTTAAGTCGTTAGGATAATTTTTCTACGTCTGCATTTTTATAAAACTTTTAATTAGGGTATCTCATCTCATTAATTAATAAAATAGATGGCTGGCTGGTCTGAGTAAAATAACAGCTAAATATTGCATTCTCGACTGTGTGCGTATCTAAAAAATTTAAAAATCCTGCAACAAAATTAAGGATACATTAACTGTTTTATTGCTTTCAGTTTTAAATTTTTAACCGATTAAGTGCTTTCCATTAGGGATTAATGACCGACATTTATGAAAACACCGGAAAAGGTAATTGCTAAGTATGTACAATCTAAACTCCTATATCAAACAACTTTTTATAGCGCCTCACGCAAGATAAAAATAACATTGTCAAACTAGGTAAACAGACAAACATAAACCCTCGGTTTGGAACCACAGAATTAGGAAAAGCTTGACTGATATTTAATTCGAAATAAATAATTATGCTGAAGGTAATGTAAGAGTTTGTTTTCTGAATGCAAAATAGAGATAGATACACGGTATTTGATTATGTTATTTAAATGAGTTTGATGTCATTACCCTCTTGTCCCTCCTGCTTTATGTATGCCGTTGATTTAGGTTAGGTATTTATTTTTACATGAAACTTTCTAATTTTCAAAACTCATATTTTTTTTATTTTGTGGCTTTTCTATAATATAACCCTTATTTCATTTTTCCTCTGTGTGATATTTTTCGGTGAGCATTTATTTCCACATGCGTTTTTCCCCAGGATCCCTATTTTACAATAATTATTTGCTTTGAATTAACAGCGTGTTATTTTTATGATAGAGTATATATATTATTCTGTATATGACTTATTATGGAGCGCGGATCGTTTAATCATAAAACCGGGCAAAGATAAAGCCCGTACATACACACTAACGCATCATATAGCAGGAAAAATAAACACACTGTACACTGAGTTTTAAAAATATCGTGCTTTTACTTTAATATTGAAGGCGGGATCTCCGGGAAGATCTAATAAAACGAAACGGCTGTAATTCTTATAACGGTTTTATTGCTGTCGTCAATACAGTATTAAAGATTTAATTTATAATAAAAACGTGTGCTTATGCAATATGTTGTTGATCGATTAGATTAGAAAATAGCAAATAAAATACAATAATAGACTGTTCATAAGTATTTGATGACCATTTATTTAATACAGTCGAACCTCGCTAACTCGAACCTCTCTATAACTATTTTAACCTCTTTAACTCGAATTTCTATAACTCGAACCCTCCATAACTCGAACTCTTTTGGTTATCCATTTAAGTTTGAGTTATAGAGGTTTGATTGTACTTTTACTTCTTTTTCATTTCTTAAATCTTTTTACTTGCCCTCTTGCCCGTTTTCACTGCTACTCAAAATGTTGTAGGCACTAAGTTTTTAATGGTGTATATGTATAAAAAAATTAATTAATTAAAAAATATATATGTATTTTTTTATTTTTAACTGATTTTATACTTAATATATTTATTTATTTATTTAGTAAGGTAAATAAAAGAAATATGGAAATAAAACTTATTTTTATCTTAAATATCAGATACATATAAACTCGATTTAAACAAAAATATTTTTACTAACCAACTCGAACATTTTATTATATCTTCTGTTCTTTTATTAACTCATAATCGCACTGTAATATGTTATATATTTATTTCTTTAAAAACACAATAATTATCACAAAATGTGAAAAAAATTAGAAAGAGAAAAAATCCACTGTTGTTTTTATGTTTTAAGAGTATAAGTTAAGTATTTGCTTTGTCAATGAAAAAGATCTTTTTTAAGACCATAAAGCTTATTTGATTGGATTGATACTGTAAGCAAGACCAAGTATATTGATCATTTTGGGTTGACGTCACAAATAGGTCAACTGATGCGTTGACATATCGTGGATAACAAACAAAGCATACCGACATGCCTTGCCGTGGTGGGTTGGTTAAATATGGGAGATAGAGACAAAGTTCGATTTTTTAGAAGTGCTGTTTACAAGTTACGGGTGCTTTCAGTGGAGAGACGAAAAAGTTGCCTGATTCTTATCTTAATTTAAATATGCCAGAGTTTGTCCAAATTATTACAGGAAAAAAGAAATGTTAATAAATGCATTTTAAGCCAGATTTACCTAAAAATGTTGATAATAATGCAGTTGGTGCTTAATTTGCTCTTCTATAACACTATCTTTAATAAATTGGAAAAAATTTTTTTTAAGTCACAAGCTTTTATAAAATGCACTAAAAATTAAAAAATAATTTTCAAACATTCTAATATTATCATAATAATAAAAGCGATGGCCGACTGATGGAAATTTAATTTTTTTCTTAATGTTGTATTGTCTTGGGACCACTATGTGTGTACCAAATTTCATCCAAATCGATAATGGGAAGTGTGTCAAAAACGCTTCACAAGATTTAATAGATAGTTAGTTAGACAGAACATCTGAAGCTAAATAAAAGCTTGTAAAAATCATTTGTTCCAAAAATAATAATAAACAGTAGCCATAGGCACTTGAACCGCAAAACAATGCTTTGTTTGTCATCCATGCCCGAAAATAATCAATAAATTTAGCAATACATACTAGTAAAAAGCTACCCATTTAAATATTAATGCTACAATTAATCCAATAATCGACGATTAATGTTCAAGCAATTAATCTATTGTAACACTTAACCCTACCCTCTAAGTGCTAATGCAATGTGTCTCACAAAGTTCAGATTCAGATTTTGTTAAATCTGGCACGGCAGCTCTTAGTCGGTGAGCAGGTCGTTGGTTCGGAGAGGGTTGCTCTTAAAACTTAATAAATTTACTGGCAAGAAAGGGGCGCCAGCTAAGTATCACTCTTAGCAAAGGAGGTGGGGGTTGCAAACAAGTAAAACAGCTCTTTAAAAAAATTTGCATGTAATAAACTTTAGGAAAGTTGATACTCCAAGTAACTCCTACCTATTTATAAATTTCTGGCCAGTCCCTAGCTAATTATCAATAACTAAATTATGTAAAATCTCCTATTTGCTACACAGCAGTTATTTCAATTTTTGGTTTTTAACATGACATTTTAATTCTCAATGAATCAGGTTGATATAAAGGGTAGTTGCACGTACCTGGAGGCAGGTTTTAAATACCTGAGGATATCACAAAATCTCAGGCCACCACCAGCTTCGCCGATTGAGTTCTTTAGGTTAGGTCAGGGTGTTTATGCGGTTTTGGTCAGGTTACAGCAGTAAGGACGAACACAATTCTTGTGAGGTTTTCTGAGTTCACCAGTTCATCTGGTAGTTGGGTAAAAATGCAGAGTGCCCAAAATGCAGGTGATGTGAGGGTTTTGAAGTAGCAGGTGTTCGCACAGTCCCACAAAAGGAGCCCCAAACTTGAAAGCCTTGAATACCAAAGGGAGGGGTGTCAGAAGAATAACTCTAATTTGGAAAATACGACCGACCCCGCCAAACCCATAACTCTACTAGTAGACAGGCATAAAACTAACAAATTACGCTTACCTAGATGTTATTTGGCTAACCACACTCGCGGAAAATCAATTTTCTGATTTTCGTCTACCGCGCTTTTCTCAGGCAAAAAATGAAAAGGACGCTTGTCACTTTCTGTCACTGTTGCCAAAATTATTTGTGGCACGGAGCAAACTACTCTCGACGGAGAAAATGCGTGGGCCTTTTATCCGGTTAACCCCAACATGAGGTGACCAGTAATCCGATGTTATCGAATTTAATATCTCCATCACCAACCTGCTGAAATTCTTAAAACAGTCTCTCTCCCTATTGACAAACATGGAACAACCGGTAAAACATCTTGGAAAACTAAAATTACTGCACAAAAAGAATTTTTCCAATGTTTAAGAGTCTCTTAAATATAGTGAGCGCAAACAGTCCACTGCGCCCGTGCCGCTGTGTGACCGAATCTGCACTCACTGTGCCTGCCCGTCACGAGTTTCAGCTCGAGTCAAAATTGGCTAGCACAAATGTCAAACATCTGTGGAAAAATAAACAAAAATATTTCGTTACAGAGAGGTTATATTTTCCTGATTTTCCTGATCGAAAATGACTGTGAAACTTTCGGAAGGTACTAAGAAATATCACCACCAAGACACGCTTTTTGGATTCTCGCAAGAAAGCTAAAAAACAAAGGTAAGTCTTTCCTAAACCACTATGACGGGCTATAAATCTACCTTAGCCTTTGATGTTTTACTCCAAATAAGTTTGCTGAAAAATGCCAAAGATGTTCACAATAAAACTAGAAATGAACACGTCTTGTTTACAAAAACAAATGAAAGACTCAAAAGAAGTGAACCGTTACACACCCCCTTTTCCTAGTAAAAAAATATTTTATGTAAAAAAATATTTTATGTAGTAAAATATTTTTTACCTTAATATCTCAAAATCTAACAACTATAAACAAACTAACATTCTCTCTTGTTCACTCATCTATTACTATCTCTTGTGGTTGCTCAACCTCATTCATTCTCATTCAAACATACCCCTCGATTCACTCACTAAAATCCTCTAGGTTATCACCAGTGTAACGCTTTAAATCTTTGAGGTCGAATTTTCCAAGAATCTTACCACTTTCGTCTCTTAACTCATAAACTAATTTTCCTATCACCTTGTTTACTATGCATAACTTATACTTCGGAGCTAGCTTAGCAGAAAAATTATTAGCCTTATTCGATAACACAAAATTTCTTTTTCAAACTCGGTCATTAACATGATAAATATCCGGGTCTCGTTTCCGAAGATTGTAGTGTCTCAGATTTGTCTTATAGGCATCATCTAAACTCTTTCGAACTTGAAGGTAGTTCTGGGGAATTTTATCCATTTCTTCGCAATACTCTCTACGACTTAAATCGTTACCATAGAAAGAACCATGCGAAGGCACATATCGTCCAAAGTTTAAGTAAGACGGAACAAAGCCTGTAGCTTCATGAACGGAAGTATTTAATGCAAACTCACCCACAATATAGGATCTTATCGCCGTTTCCAGAGTTCTATTGACTCTTTCCACTTGATTTTCCTGTGGATGATAATTCGCATTATAGTGAAGTTTAATACCGTAACTAGCTATCATAGAGCGAAACTTCTGATCAATAAACTGGCAACCATTGTCCGTTGCCACTATTTGTGGAACTCCGAACAATAAAAATACTTGGTTTTCTACTATCTCAGTGACTTTTCTACCCACCGCTTTCGATAAAGGTCTCAAAATACAAAATTTGGAAAATACATCTGAAATACAAAGTATCCAACAGTTACCCTTCTTGGATCGCGGTAACGGACCCACAAGATCAATACTAAGATATTGCCAAGGAAATTCTAGTTTCTTTTGTTTTCCCATAAAACCAGGACGAGCCTGAGAACTCACTTTTTGGGCATTGCATATATGACAGTTTTTGACATACTTTCTCACATCCTGTAACATTCGTGGCCAGTAATACAGTTCCTTTCCACGATTTAAAGTTTTATATATTCCCAAATGCGCAGCCATCGAGTCATCGTGGCACTCTTTAAACACCGCTAATCTCTGATTTCTAGGAACAACGAGCTTCAATTCAGGAAAATTCATACGAACAACCAATTCAGAAGGCACATGCTTTAATAATTTACCATCCTCCACAATAAAATCAGGATACTTTTCGGGGTTTTCCTCTACACTTGTGACGATTCTCAAATTCCAAGGGTCTTGCAAAGCATCTGGTAGAATTACTTCGATTACACACACATCGGAACTTATTAAGTTTTCATCTGGAGGATCGACTGGAGCTCTAGATAATGCGTCTGGTACAACATTAAGGGCACCCTTTCTATGAAGTATCTCCATATCATATGAACTCAGTTTCATGGCCCACCTAGCCAACCTAGCAGTAGGATTCTTAAGATTTGAAAGCCACAACAACGAGGAATGGTCAGTTATCACCTTAAAATGAACTCTATCAATATAACCCCTAAATTTCTCGACGGCAAACAAAATGGCGGCCAATTCTTTCTCAGTTGTGGTCATCTTACGTTCTGTAGCTGACAAAGAACGGGATCCAAACGCTATTCCTACATCCTGACTGTCCACTTTTTGTGTTAGAACTGCACCGACTCCAACATCCGATGCATCACATTGTACAACAAACTCTTTAGAAAAATCTGGTGACACCAATACAGGCGCACTAACTAACGCCTCTTTTATCTTAGTAAACGCTTGATCAGCTTCCTCATTCCACACGATTCTCTAAGATTTACTTTTACCCTTCAATAAGTTGTTGATTGGAGCTACCAAAGTACCAAAATCTTTGACGAACCTTCTGTACCAGCTACAAAGTCCCATGAAACGCTTTATTTCAGTAGCTGTCCGGGGAACAGGAAATACGACCATAGCTCTAATTTTATCAAAATCAGTTCTTAATCCCTGAGCGTCAACTACAAAGCCAAGATACTTAATTTGATCTCTCATAAAGTTACATTTTTTAAAGTTAATTGTTAAATTTGCAGCGGATAATTTTTCAAAGATTTTTTCAAGGATTCTTACGTGAAGTTCGAAAGTCGGTGTTACGCAGATGATGTCATCGAGATAGACCATGACGTATGGCTCAAATTCTGGTCCCAAAACACTATCCATCAATTTCTGTTGAGTAGCTGCAGAGTTACAAAGTCCAAATGGCATCACCTGAAATTCAAAAAGACCTCTCCCAGGCACTACAAATGCAGTTTTCTCACAAGATTCAAGCGATAGAGGTATTTGCCAAAAAGCAGACTTTAAATCTATACTACTTAAAAATCTTGCATTACTCAACCTACCAAGAACTTGATCTATCAGCGGTAAAGGATAAGCTGATTTCTTAGTTACAGCGTTGCGACCGTCAAAACAAAACCTTGGAGAACCATCTGACTTCTCGACTATCAAAACAGGGCTAGCCCAAGGGCTATTTGAAGGCCTAACTACTTTTTGTTCCAACATCTTATCCAATTCTTCATTTAGGATTTTTAAGCTATATGGACTCATTACATGATGTCTCTGTTTAATCGGAGCTGCATTACCCGTATCAATTTCATGAATTATTTTATTTGTTCTACCCTAAGTTGGAGAAGACAAAGTCTCGAATTTCTTTCTCACTTTATCCAGACTAGCCAACTGTTCAGGACTCAAGTCAGCTTTTGAACAGACATTCGGAACTTCAAACACCGTGCGGTTCCTCAAGGCAAATACCATTGAAATATCAGGGTTGTCACCAACAGTATAGCAATCCGTTCCGAAGTCCAAGTTCAATGAAAACTGCCGTCCAAAATTATACCATGTGATAAGCTAGGTACTACTAAAAATTTAATTAATTTTACAACACCTTCCAACTCGACAGGAGTCTCTACATATCCATCCACGACATGCAAGGAACCATCTGCGGTTCTAATATGTTTTTCACTTGCAGAAAGCAACACATTAGTTTCTAAATTATCCAAAATTATCCCTCCAGGTTTACCAATCACCGAATGGCTAGCGCCGCTGTCCACCAAAGCAACAAAAGGCCTGCCTAAAATATGTATTTGAACATACGGCCTAGTATCATTTGCTTGAGGAACAAAAGAAGGACAAATATCAGCAACAGGTTGTGTAGATGTAAAAAACTCACGAACCTTTTGCTTCCAATCCCGCCAATCTGCATTTAATAAAGAACTATAGGGCTTCTTATATGCACGAGTAGCAACGCCTATTGATTGCCTCTTGCACCGTTTTTTTGATTTATACACTGGACAGTTGGGTTTAATTACACCCACACGACCACATCCAAAACAAGTAGGTTCACGCCTTGGAACTGCTTCAGGTCTCACATTACGAGGTGAGTGCTGACGGTGCGAACTCTGATTTGATGATCTTGAATTTTGCTGGGCTGAATTACTAACTGTAGCTCTCTTTCTACAAAAAGCAGCTTTATGTCCCTTAAGACCACAGACAAAACACGCTAATGAAGATGCACCAGGTCAAGACTGGTAGGAAGAACGACCTTGCCCATGTCCATCATTGTCCACCCTAGAAGCGTTGTGATTCCATGAATTACCGACCTTTGGATAATTAGGTCTATGAAAGGGAGCCCTAGACTCATTAGACCTAAATGCCGATGAAGCTGAGGTGGTGCCCAAGGCAGAACACTGATGAGCACAGGAACAGCCCGAACAAACTGGTTGACTAGTACTAGGAAAATGTTCATTTACCTCGGAGCTAAACGCATGAACATTGCCACCTCTCTTTGTATTCAAACCAGCCTCCTCCACCGCCATGCACTTTTCTCTCAGGACATTCAAATTTGGGATCTCTTCAAAAGTTAGCTTGGGATGCTAACTCTCCAAAAGATTCTTGCGAATTACTTTTAACCTTTCTTGGGTACTAGGAGGTTCGCCCAAGGAATTAAATAAATTCTTCATAATAGAAATAATATAAATGACTACTGGCTCAGTAGGTAATTGCTTTCGAAGTTGAATTTTTATTTTTTGGTTTTCGTCAAAATCTCGAGGCAAAAAGTCTCTCCTCAAAGCCTTTACCAAAGAGTTCCAGTCTGTAAACCTTTGCATTCTTTTGTTGGATCTAAACCATTCCAATGCAGTACTGGTAAAAAGTTCAACCGCACCGGTATATAAATCTTCGAGGCTGCAACCCCTCGCTACTCGAAGTTCATCCACCCTCAGCAAAAAATCGATAACCTGGTTTTTATCCATTTTTCCGTCAAAAGTAACTCCCCATTTAGAAATCAAATCAGCCCTAAAAGAACGCACAGTAGCTGCTTCAGCAGCATTATCTAAAAGTGAACCGTCGCGGGCTTCAGCCCCAGCCCCTATATATCGCTGATACATATCATCAAAATCTTCCTGTAACACCGACAGAGAAATCAAAGAATCTGTCCTATATTGGACTTGTGCCTCTTCGACACCTTCGCCAGTGGTTGGTATACGACTAATTCTTCCAAAAATATGTCTAAACCGACTAGTAACTCGCCTATATACTTCCTTATTAACCCCGTCAAAATTGTGAACTTCTTCCTTAAGCAAAGCTGCACTAACATCAATAGCTGCTTTTTCACTAGCAAAATCAAAACCCTCCCCAGTATAGGGACTCTCCAAATCCATTTTAAAGCATCTTCGTAAATATCGCCTTCTAGTTGTGACGTCCGCCTGCACCTAAACCTCGCAAACCTAACTCATAATTGAGTTCCGCAACTCTTAAATGATTAGGATCTATATTAAAATCTTCGTAATACATTTTTTTTTAAAATCCGAAACTGATCCAAATTTATTTAAATTCAAAAATTTTATCCAAATTTATTTATTTAATATTTAGAAAATAATAAAAAATATTTTCCCCTTTATATCTTCACAAGTCTTAAAATGTTTCGAAACTCAAAAAAATTCTTTAGAAAACTTAAAAAACTCGCGGCAGAACTTCTCTTTAATTAAAACAGAAATAAAAATTTTTACAAAAAAATTCAATGCCCGAAGTAGTTGTAGTTTCCTAGATGATATACGTATAGGTTAGTATCTATTTTTATTATAACGACCGCCAGAAATTATTAAAATTATTATCACTTATTATTTTCTTATTACTTATTTTCTATCGAAACCTTCCAAAAAGGTTGGATGACCTCAGTTACACTAGTTTAAATAGCAGCGCTATGAAGCTATAAAAAAATTAAAATTTATTTTAAAGGTTCGCACAAAAAATGTAAGCACCTAGAAGAATACAAAATTTTAATAGTGCAAAAAAAAAGTTTACAAAAAAAGTTTTTAAAAATTTCTTTTAGTTTTTGAAACTTTCAAAAATTTCCGGATGAACTACACCAGTTCAAATAGCAGCGCTACGAAGTTATAATAAAAAATTTTAAAAATGAATTTAATTGTCCGAACAAACAAATTAAAGTACCAAAAACAATAAAAAATTTAAATAGTGCAAAAAAAATTACAAAAAAAATTATCCAAAATTCTTTACTTTCATTTAGTTTTTGAAACCTTCAAAAATTTTTGGATGAACTCAGTGACACCAGTCCAAATAGTAAAGCTACAAAGTTATATTAAAAAATTTTAAAAATGAATTTAAATGTCCGCGCAAAAAAAATGCAAGTACCAAGAAGAATAAAAAAATTAAATAGTACAAAAAAAATAAAAAAAAAATTATTAAAAAATTTTTTCTTTCATTCAATTTTTGAAACCTTCAAAAATTTTTGGATGAACTCAGTTATACTAGTTCAAATAGCTGAGCTACTAAGTTATCAGTATCCTTCCTTATAGATAAAAACAGTTTGCACAAAAAAATTCCCAAAAGGATAAAATAAATTATTATCGTGCTAAAAAACAATAAAAAAAATTTTTAGTTTAGGTGGTAAATAATGATAAAAATTTAGATAATACAATTCAGGTATACACTTGTTTTCCTTTTATAGTTCAGCATAAATGTAAAAAAATTGAATGTTTTTATGAATGATTACTTTGCTTTAAGATAATATTTCTATAATGATAACTAATATGGCTATTCGCACCCAATATACCGCTCTGTATAAATTTAACAAAAAAAATCGTAATATATCTGTAACTATTCGATGCCCTAATATCAACCTTCAGATTCACCCTGTATAATGTGAGGACTTCCAAATTTACCAGCAAAGTTCACACGTTACTCTAAGTAAAATTTAATACAAACACAAATTAATTTAAAATGACATTAAAAATATTTTTCGCTAATAACATTTGGCTCATCCTGTATAACTTCCTTATTCCAAAATAATTTTTGTTTTTTTTTATTTTGACTTACACTGTATTTTTACAAAAAAAATAAGGTAGGTGGTAGACGCTTTTTACTCATTGGGCGTCGACCGGTGAGATACCACCATGCCAGAAGTGAGTAGCGCTAAGTGGTATCACCACGTTCCGCTACTGCGCTAGCAGTCCGGTTCCAACAATGAGTAACAAATAGCATGATGGCGCCTCCAGGATCAAAATATTCCGGAGGTAAAATACACGACCACTCGGATCTCCGGGCGTCGGGTGATCCTGGGGGTCCTTCATGCAAAGATATTAAAAGAAGACCAAAAACTCAACTCAGAATTGATTTTAGCAATATAAGAGGATTAAGTACCAACATGAATTCAGTTCACCAACATCTTGAAGAACAAAGACCTGACATTCTTGTTCTCACTGAAACTAAAATCAGTTCTGCAACACCTACTGTGAACTATCTTTATCCCGGCTATGACCTACACCACCGATTTCGACATAATTTTGGGATCTGTGTGTACATTAAAAATGACCTTTCATGTCATCGAGAGGAGAAGCTAGAACCAGCGAACCTCGATATCATATGGCTGAAATTCACCTCAAAGTCATCGACTAAGTTCATTTGTTGCCTCTACCGACCGCCAAGTAACACCGAGTATCAAAACTTTTTTGCGACATTATCCGAAAACTGTGATAGTATACAGTCTAACTATCCACATGCGGAAATTGTTTTTTTAGGCGATTTCAACGTCCACAATATACCCTGGCTAAAACACCACAACAAAACAGATAATGAAGGCAGGGAAGCAGAAGCTTTTGCCATAAGTTGTGGTCTAACGCAGCTTGTCGATGAACCTACCCGTATCTCAGAAAGGGGTGAATTTGCAGCGCTTTTAGACTTGTTCCTAACTACAAATCCTGACTTGTACACAATTCAAGTAGATCCCCCACTTGGTTCATCCGATCATAAACTTATAAGAACAAAGTGCGAAATGTTCATACCGCCAAGCCAACAATCACTTCCTCGTAAAATGTGGCACTATAAATCGGCAAAATGGAATGACCTAAAACAGTTTTACCTGGATTTTCCATGGCAAGAGGTTTGCTTTAAAACAGCTGATCCCACTATTTGCTGTAATGAAATGACAAAAGTAATCTTATCTGGAATGGATGCATATATCCCACATACAATAAAACGCAGAGCTAATGCAAAACCTTGGTTCAACAGCCAGTGTCAAACGGCTGTACAGAAAAAACACAGAGCATATAACCTTTGGAAACGACAACAAACCGCTGAAAACCACACAGAATTTATAGAAGCCAGAAATAGTTGCAAAATTACTATTAACGCCGCCAAAGAAACATACAATCAAAGAATAAAAAACAGGTTGCTGAATTGTCCAAGTAGCTCTAGGTCCTTTTGGTCTCTTGCAAAAGCCGTTGCATCAAACTTCACCAAGTCATCCATACCACCACTTACAGATAAAAATACTCACTTAGCCACAACATCAGAGGAAAAAGCCAATATGCTGGCCAAAATCTTTTCCTCCAACTCAAACCTAACAGTGCCAAATGGAAAAACTCCACCGTTCATTGAAAGGGTTTCCCACAGTATGCCAGAGGTACCCTTTTGTCACAGAGAAATACGAAAATCCCTTAAAAAGTTGGATACAAACAAAGCAATGGGTCCAGATGGCATTCCCGCGATAGTACTCAAAAATTGTGCTAGCGAACTCACCCCAACTTTCGCCAAATTATTCAATTTATCTTATAGGCAAGGAGTATATCCATCATCATGGAAGTCTGCCGCAGTACAACCCATTCCAAAGAAAGGAAAAAAGACAGATCCGTTAAACTATAGACCAATTGCTCTACTTCCGGTGATATCAAAAGTAATGGAAGGAGTTGTGAACAATCACCTAACCAAGTACTTGGAAAAGTACAAAATTATCAATGACAAGCAATACGGATTTCGAAAATATAGGTCAACTGGCGATTTACTTACATACGTCACTCACTTATGGCAAAAAGCGATTGAGTTGCGAGGTGAAACAAGAACAATTGCCTTAGATATATCTAAAGCATTCGATAAAGTCTGGCATGAAAATCTGCTCAACAAGCTCAAAGCAACGGGATTATCGCCGAGACTTTGCACTTGGTTTGAAAGTTACCTTAAGGATAGATCCATTTATGTTGCACTGGATGGCCGGAACTCCAACTCTTACCAAATAAATGCTGGTGTGCCACAGAGAGCAATCCTTTCGCCAACACTTTTTCTGATTTACATAAATGACCTCATACATAAAACAGTAAATCCACTTTATTGCTTTGCAGATGATGGCAATGTAGTCTCCTCAGTCATACCACCCACATGTCTCTCCGCACGTGAATTCCATTACCTTAGACTAACTGAAATATCACAGATAAATAACGACTTGGAGATAATAGAGGACTGGGGCAACAAAAACCTTGTACAGTTCAACGCGCAGAAAACCCAAGCAGCCCTGTTTTCGAAAAAGACCAGCACCGGTGAGCCAAATATCATGCTATCTGGAAGTGCTGTCGCATTGCAGAGCCAGTTGAACATCTTAGGAGTCACTGCAGAGACCAACATGTCTTGGCACAGTCACGTGGCAGATATAGCTAAAAGGGCGTCCCAAAAGCTTGGGGTGCTATTTCGTACAAGACATCTGTATACACCAAGCCAACTGCTGATACTCTACAAAGCCCAGATTCGACCAACTATGGAGTACTGCTCACATATATGGAGTGCGGCACCCAAACATACCTTAATGCTTTTGAACACCGTGCAAAAACGAGCTATCAAGCTGATCAATGACCCCGCACTTACCCGTAGCTTGGATAGTCTCGAACATCGAAGAACTGTGGGCGATCTATCTCTCTTCTACAGGTATTATCACGGAAAATGCTCTGAAGAGTTGGCACGTATGATCCCCCCGGGAGTAGCACCTACTAGGCGAACACGTCAAACAGACGGTAACCATCAATTTATTGTCAAAATAGAGGCACCAAGAACCTCATTATATCAGAATTGATATCTCTGGAGAACAGCATCGCTGTGGAATAAACTCCCTGCGACAGTTTTCCCTGCAGGTTACAACCTGAACCGTTTCAAAACCAACACGCACCAACATTTCCGCGCACTTGCCGCTTCTCGAGCGTGATAGGAATCTCCTTGCGAGTGCGCATACCCGTAAAAAAAAAAAGACTATTTTTTTTAATGGACAATGACTCAACCAGTATAACTTTATATAAATATTTACTCTCGGAAGGCGCTTACCTACTCTGTTTTAATTTAAAATCTTGCACAAAAATTTAAAATATAAAAATTACGTTACAATCCACAATTCACAACAAAAAACAGTTTAAAAAATTTATCTGTACCTATTTAATTTCCCTTCTTCTGTTTTATTTTATTTATTGAGTTTTACCTTCTTTGCTAAAATAAAATGACAATTTATTTTTATTTATGACTCTTCACAACCATTTAACAAAAAAACACAAAACATAAATTTTTCATTATTTGCCTGAACTCTTGTTATAATTTTTTGTTTCTACCCAAATTTAGTTTGGGGCTTACTTTATGCTAAGATATTTTATTTATTAATTACCTACCCAGATTTATTTTTTATTTGTTT
This sequence comes from Aspidapion aeneum, assembly GCA_963576565.1. Taxonomy (NCBI): domain Eukaryota; kingdom Metazoa; phylum Arthropoda; class Insecta; order Coleoptera; family Brentidae; genus Aspidapion; species Aspidapion aeneum. The sequence continues at coordinate 53,803,498 of OY755038.1, forward strand.
TAAAAAATTATGAACTATAAGAGGAAGTACCTAACCCAAGCCCAAAGAAAAAATCAGCAAAAATCTTTAGTTAAAAGAATAACTCTGGTGAGGTCAGGCCTTCTGTAGAAAATAAAATATACCGAAGGACCACTCGAGATAGCTCGAGAAAAACGTGTGGGAGTTAAGAGGGACTGTATCTTTCCACAGGGCTCCGACAGGGAAAAAAGAGCCTAAAACTTATTTACTAAAAATAGCGTAGCAATGAAAAATTATCAAGAAACGACTTACCCTTAGATGTCTTTCGTAGCTACTTGGCTGGCCAGCCCGATTATACGCGAAGTACCAGACTCTCCATTGTTCTATAGTTCAAATGTTCCAAACACTAATATCTAATAACTAAAGCGTAAAAATTAATAGTTTCCACAATTTTAATATAAAATAATAGCGGTGCGGTGACTTTCTTTGCACGTGGCGCGTGGTTGAGTTGTTCGCTCAGACAATCGGCGTTTGCGTCTGCTAGGCCGAATTTAGCCGCTTATCTCAAATCCTTCATTGCTGGAAGAAGCGCGCGAAGTTTTAATTTAAAATATGGAAAGATATAGCGTAAAGTAAATCAAAATAATATTCTAAAAACGCTTGTAAGCGTAGAAAATGTAACCCAAAAATATTTAAAAACTAAGAGAGATAGCTTCTCTAATTTTAAGTGAAAATTAGAGAATATAATTATTTACAAAAATAAAAACAAGTTGGGAAACTTGTTCATTCGGCCCACCAAAATGAGCATCATTTTTCGGTAGGTGAATCTGAATCAATTGGAAGGGGGCAAAGCTTGACTAAAGGTCGTTTAAAGATACCGGACGCGGTACGAACATTTGCCACCCTAGCGTGCCCATCAGGCCCTTTAAAAATTTCAATAATGCGACCTACCCGCCATTGAAGGGGCGGTGATAACTCGTCTTTGATAAGAACGAGGGTACCTATTTTTGGCTCTGCGCATGGTTCCAACCATTTATTTCATACTTGAAGGGTATGTAAAAATTCTTGGCTCCAACGACGCCAAAAATCGGCTTGTATTCGTTGGACCAAGTTCCATCGCGATAACCGATTCTCAGGTTTACTTGAAAAATCTTCATCAGGAACAGAAACTAAAGGTCCATGTGTTAAAAAATTTCCCGGTGTTAAAACCTGTAGATCGTTACAGTCGGTAGATTGCGGGGTCAAGGGGCGAGAATTTAAAATCGCCTCAATTTGACAAAGAACCGTGTACAACTCCTCATAACTCAGAATCTGCGAGCCAATGGTACGAATTAAGTGAGTTTTTACTGATTTTATCCCTGACTCCCAAAGACCGCCGAAGTGGGGAGCTGATGGAGGGATAAAATTCCAGGCGATAGCTTGTTGCGTGCAAGCATTTCTTGCAAGATCAAGCAATTCTTTGCTGGATTTAACGAAATTTGTGCCATTGTCTGAAAAAAGAGTTTTTATGTAACCTCTTCGGGCAACAAAGCGACGTAGCGCAGCTAAAAAAGCGTCCGAAGTTAGATCTGACACTAACTCGAGATGTAAAGCTTTAGTATTTAGACAAATAAAAAGGCAGATATATGCTTTTTGTGTTTTTACACCTCTGTGTTTACTGAGAGTGATAGGTATAGCACCACTAAAATCTACTCCACTAAAAGTAAAAGGCTTTTGTGGAATCAAGCGGTAGGACGGAATTTGTCCCATGATTTGCTCATAAGAATGCGGTTTGACGCGAAAGCACCGAACACATTTGGATAAAACCGTTTTAATTAAGCGTTTGGCAGATAAAATCCAAAAAATTTGACTAATGAGATATTGGACTGTTTGCACTCCGACATGCAAATATTTTTTGTGCATATATTCAATAAAAATATAAGAAAGTCTACTTTCCTTGGGTAAAAGAAGAGGATGTTTTTGTCCGTAAGAAATAGTCATAGCTTGTTGAATGCGTCCTCCAACTCTTATAAGACCATCCTGGTCTAAAAAGGGATTCAATTTTTGTATGGGTTTTATGCATTTTTTCTGGTTTTGAAGGTTAAGAATTACTTCAGAAAAGTATTTTTGTTGTTCGTGCTTAGCCAAACATTTTAAAGCGTTAAAGAGATCGATATAATCTATATTTGTCTTTTTTCTGACGTCTGCGGATAGTCTACAATTATTCATGAATCGTAAACTGCGGGCTAAAAGTAGTTGAATAGCGTAAAAATCGGATTTATTATTTAAAAGCGAATCTAAAAAGTTTTCCGTTATTCGGTCACAAGAAATCAGAGCAACATTTTTTCGTTCCTCAGTCTCTAACCTGTCATTTATTTTGACTTGCGGGGTTTTTGTTGGCCATTTATCGAAAGATTCTTGTAAAAAACTAGGGGCGGCCCACCATAGGGGATGATTTAAAAGCTCACTCGGCGAGCAGCCGCGGCTGGCTACATCGGCACTATTGAGAAATGTGGGGGTATATAACCAACATTCTGGATTAATATTATCTTGGATAAGACTAACACGATTTGCGACAAAAGTTTTCCATTTACTTGGATGGGATTTTATCCAGTGTAAAACAACCATTGCGTCCGAAAAAGCGTAAATATTATTTATTGTGAACCTTTTTATGAATATATCATATGTGTATTTTAAGACCTCAGATAAAAGAGTAGCGGCTAGAAGTTCTATTCTCGGAATACTAACAAATTTTTTAAGTGGAGCGATGCGACTTTTCGCAAGAACAAAATATATGTGATATTTAGCGTTTCGTAAGACCCGTAAGTATATTACGCATGCGTACCCTCGTTCACTCGCATCACAAAAACCACAGAGATCGATGGATTCGGCGTTGGTGATGTCCATGTGGCGGGGTAAAGTAAATTTTTCTAAAACTTGAAATTCAGATTGATAGAGTGTCCACTGACGAACTATTTCTAAAGTAGGCGTGGCGTCCCAGGAAATACCAAGTAACCAAATTTGTTGAATCAAATATTTTAAAGTGAATGTTACTGGGGTAAGATAACCATGGGGGTTATAGCAGCGTGCTAAAAAAGAGAGAAGCGTCCTTTTAGTACAGCTTTGCTGATTAGGTAATATGTTAAATCGAAACTCGTCGTATGAAGGATGCCAGCACAGGCCTAAGACCTTAGTGACGTCATCCGAATCGAGAGATAAAACTGCGGGGTTGACTAAGGAGGGATCTAAATGAGAGATCACTTCTGAGCGATTGCTAGACCATTTGTGTAATTTCAAGCCAGCGTTTCCTAACAATTCCGTAAGCTCATGCTGCAAATTTAACGCCTCTTGAACCGTTTTACATGAAGTAGTGACGTCATCAATATAGGTATCGTTAAGTATAACTTTAGCAGCGTGAGGGTAGTTATCATATTCGGACTCAGCTAAGTGCTGAAGGGTGCGTAAAGCGAGATATGGTGAACAGTTCACTCCGTAAGTGACAGTTCGTAGTTTAAAAATGGAAACTTTTTCATTAGGGTTAAACCGCCAAAATATTTTTTGGTATTTTTGATGATCAGGGTTGATATTTATACCCCGATACATTTTTTGAATATCGCAGGTGAGCGTCACAGGGTTAAGGCGAAAATGTAATAATATTTGAATAATATCTTTTTGTAGTTTTGGACCCGATAATAAGACTTGATTAAGCGAAATATGCGTAAAAGGGTCGGTAACACTCGCATTAAAAACTACCCTTGTCTTAGTAGTGATAGCTTCATTTTTAACAACAGCGAAATGTGGAATAAAATAGCTGTCTGAATCGTCTTCTTTTTCTGAGTCATAGTCCATATGACCCAATTCCAAATATTCATTCATAAATTTAGAATATTCACAATACAAGTTTTTATCGCGAAGCAGTTTTTTTTCTAAAGATAAGAAACGATTTAGCGCGACTTGTTTGATTGTAGGAAACTGCGGTGGATTCTCAAATGTGCGAAAGGGAAGGGAGACAGTATACCGGCCTTCTTGATTACGCGACACGCTCTGTTTAAAATAATTTTCACAAATTTCATCCTCTGGTTTCAAATGAGTTTTTTGGGGGACGCAGTCGGTTTCCCAAAATTTTGAAATTAATTGCGAAAGCGAGTCATTTTCATTTTGACAAAAAAGAGCATTAATTGGCGGGGTAGAAATTAAGGGTTGATTTATTTGTCCCATCAAAATATAGCCGAAAATAGTTCCCATAGCAAAGGGATGATTTGGATCATCGCTAGCGATTTTTTCACCCTGCATAATTAGTGGAAATAGATCCATACCAATTAGTAAATTTATAGGCGAAGGGTTGTAAAAAGTGGGATCTGCTAAGGGTAAATTTTTTATAAAATGCCAATTTTCTGTATTTATTTTTACTGACGGTAAATCAGTACAAACCTTTTGCAAAATAATCGCTTGCGTAGACACAAAAATATCTGGTTTTTGAAAATTACAAATTTTAATAAAAATCGATCCTAGATCAGAAGTAAGAGAGTTGCCTCCAACCCCCTGTATATTTGAACATAAGGGTTGTCTGGGAAGGCCCAATTGTTGCGCTAATTTTTGAGAACAGAAAGTGTTTTGCGAACCGCTGTCTAAAACGGCTCTAACTGTTTGAAAGTTACCGCGGACATCTTGAATTTTTACTAGGATAGTTGACAATAAAACTTGCGATTGCGCAGAAATAAAACCACAATGCGTGGGGTTAGAACCCGAAGGAGTTGCGATTGGTACTTGTGAATTAGAAGACGTCGAAGTAAAATTGTTATTATTTTGAGTAGAGTAATTTTGAAGCGGACACCCAGTAGCCGGGGATCTAAAACTTTGCTGACTGGCCAAGTAACCACGTGGTGAACTATTTGGAGATGCGTTGGGAGACATATTAGAGAGATTTTGTGAGAAATTCACGTTAGCATCAAAATGGGATCTATTTTGATTTTGAGAATTAGCGTAATTATAATTTCGCTCAAAATGAATTAATGAGTGGTGTCTTTGATTACCAGGGCAATAGCGACATGAGCGTAGACTTTGACAAGAATTTGTTGAATGTATTGAGCTTAAACAATTTAAACATAGTTTCTTATTTTTAGCGTAAGTATAGCGTTCGTAGGGAGATTTACCTTTAAATGCGTGACATAAATATATTGAATGTGTGTTAGAATCACAAAAAGCGCATCTATCTTTAGAATGAGTATTTTCCGTACCAAGTAGCGTTTTTGTATAATAAGGCGAAGCGTTATTTTTATAAAACTGTTTATTATTTTTAAATCTATTTTTAGATTGTAGCGAATAAAGCGAATTACATTGACTTTCAAGGAAATTATAAATTTCTTGATATTTGGGCATTTCATTAGACCTAGAATTAGCTAGTTCAAAGCGCGAAAGTAGTACCTCAGGCAATTTATCTAGTAAAATGTTGGCGAGCGGAAAACACCATTGATCAGTGTCGTAATTTAGAGTTTTTAAAGCCTCAATGTTTTCTGAAAAAACATCAAGCAGCGTGCGCAGCGTTTCTGGATTTTCGTCTTTGAGAGCGGGAAAATTATACACGGAGCGCCAATAAGTTTGAGCCGATAAGCGGGGGTTATGATAGCGTTTTAGAAGCGTATTGTAAGCGATTATATAATTAGCGTCGGTTATTTGTAAGTGTTTAACTACGTTTAAAGGCGGTCCTTTTAGGTAGGACAGTAACAAATTAAATTTAGCGTTTGTAGGAATACTAGGATTATTGTGGACAGAACTATTGTACATATCTAGAAAGGTTGGAAACTTAGTGATGTCGCCATGAAATTCGACAATGCGCAGTCTTGGCATTAAAGACGCCATAAAGCGGTCTGGATCAGAAGAATTTGAAATTTGCGTTAAGTTTTGAGGTTGAGGAGCTTCAATTTTCACCTCAAATAGTTGTTTTTGAATTCTTTTAATATCATAGAAGCTGTCGTCAAACTCAGTAAGGCGTTCATTTTCTTCTTCCAGTCTCTCCGGACTTGCCGAATAAGCCTCTATTATTTGATTTTGATAAATAAAAAATGTTTCTTTCATTTCATCAAGGTCGATAAGTCGAACCTGTAAACACGGTTTTTTTGTATCATCCGTTAGGCATGCATTAGCTAAGTTATGAAGAGTATTAATGCGATTATGTTGCACATTACGGAGTGCTTCTAACTTCTTAAGTTGCGTACTCATTGTAATGTTTTTAAAAAACTCCGTTAAAACAGGTGAACGATTAGTTTCCGAAATTTTTAATATTTAAAAATTAAAAGCGTTTAAAAAGAAAAGAAAATAGGCGATAAAAAATGTAAACAAGTCTCATTTACCTCTCTAATATCTTTTACAGCGATGTGGTGGAAACTTTTCCTACGTGCAGGTGACGCCAAGCCAAAAAGAGGTAGGAAATGCGCGAAAACAATGCGCGTTCGGTACTTTTTTACTTGTTATTTTTACTGCGAGCACAGCAAAAAGAGCAAGGTCAGCGTATTTATTAAATATTTTATATTTAACAAAATGCGATTTAGATTTTAATTTTTCCTGGGGTCCTGTTATCGGGCTCGAACCTGGACCAAATGGTGAGGTCAGGCCTTCTGTAGAAAATAAAATATACCGAAGGACCACTCGAGATAGCTCGAGAAAAACGTGTGGGAGTTAAGAGGGACTGTATCTTTCCACAGGGCTCCGACAGGGAAAAAAGAGCCTAAAACTTATTTACTAAAAATAGCGTAGCAATGAAAAATTATCAAGAAACGACTTACCCTTAGATGTCTTTCGTAGCTACTTGGCTGGCCAGCCCGATTATACGCGAAGTACCAGACTCTCCATTGTTCTATAGTTCAAATGTTCCAAACACTAATATCTAATAACTAAAGCGTAAAAATTAATAGTTTCCACAATTTTAATATAAAATAATAGCGGTGCGGTGACTTTCTTTGCACGTGGCGCGTGGTTGAGTTGTTCGCTCAGACAATCGGCGTTTGCGTCTGCTAGGCCGAATTTAGCCGCTTATCTCAAATCCTTCATTGCTGGAAGAAGCGCGCGAAGTTTTAATTTAAAATATGGAAAGATATAGCGTAAAGTAAATCAAAATAATATTCTAAAAACGCTTGTAAGCGTAGAAAATGTAACCCAAAAATATTTAAAAACTAAGAGAGATAGCTTCTCTAATTTTAAGTGAAAATTAGAGAATATAATTATTTACAAAAATAAAAACAAGTTGGGAAACTTGTTCAAACTCCTCAAAAAAAAAATGTACCAACAAAATGTTTACTTGTTTTCAGGAAGGGGAAAGGTAAAAGGGGAAAATCTAAAAATAACTCACCAAACCAACTATGCCTGTTTTTTCCCACCAAATGATTACAATTTTTTTTATAATACTTATTATAAAATACCAAAAAAAAATGCCTCTACGTTGCGCGCCAAAATTGTGTAACACTTAACCCTACCCTCTAAGGGCTAATGCAATGTCTCACAAAGTTCAGATTCAGATTTTGTTAAATCTGGCACGGCAACTCTTAGTCGGTGAGCAGGTCGTTGGTTCGGAGAGGGTTGCTCTTAAAACTTAATAAATTTACTGGCAAGAAAGGGGCGCCAGCTAAGTATCACTCTTAGCAAAGGAGGTGGGGGTTGCAAACAAGTAAAACAGCTCTTTAAAAAGACTTGCATGTAATAAACGTTAGGAAAGTTGATACTTCAAGTAACTCCTACCTATTTATAAATTTCTGGCCAGTCCCTAGCTAATTATCAATAAATAAATTATGTAAAATCTCCTATTTGCTACACAGCAGTTATATCAATTTTTGGTTTTTAACATGACATTTTAATCCTCAATGAATCAGGTTGATATAAAGGCTAGTTGCACGTACCTGGAGGCAGGTTTTAAATACCTGAGGATATCACAAAATCTCAGGCCACCACCAGCTTCGCCGATTGAGTTCTTTAGGTTAGGTCAGGGTGTTTATTTCGGTTTTGATCAGGTTACAGCAGTAAGGACGAACACAATTCTTGTGAGGTTTTCTGAGTTCACCAGTTCATCTGGTAGTTTGGTAAAAATGCAGAGTGCCCAAAATGCAGGTGATGTGAGGGTTTTGAAGTAGCAGGTGTTCGCACAGTCCCACAAAAGGAGCCCCAAACTTGAAAGCCTAGAATACCAAAGGGAGGGGTGTCAGAAGAATAACTCTAATTTGGAAAATACAACCGACCCCGCCAAACCCACAACTCTACTAGTAGACAGTCATAAAACTAACAAATTACGCTTACCTAGATGTTATTTGGCTAACCACACTCGCGGAAAATCAATTTTCTGATTTTCGTCTCCCGCGCTTTTCTCAGGCAAAAAATGAAAAGGACGCTTGTCACTTTCTGTCACTGTTGCCAAAATTATTTGTGGCACGGAGCAAACTACTCTCGTCGGACAAAATGCGTGAGCCTTTTATCCGGTTAACCCCAACATGAGGTGACCAGTAATCCGTTGTTATCGAATTTAATATCTCCATCACCAACCTGCTGTAATCCTTAAAACAGTCTCTCTCCCTATCGACAAACATGGAACAACCGGTAAAACATCTTAGAAAACTAAAATTACTGCACAAAAAGAGTTTTTCCAATGTTTAAGAGTCTCTTAAATATAGTGAGCGCAAACAGTCCACTGTGCCCGTGCCGCTCTGTGACCGAATCTGCACTTACTGTGCCTGCCCGTCACGAGTTCCAGCTCGAGTCGAAATTGGCTAGCACAAATGTCAAACATCTGTGGAAAAATAAACAAAAATATTTCGTTACAGAGAGGTTCTATTTTCCTGATTTTCCTGATCGAAAATGAATGTGAAACTTTCGGAAGGTACTAAGAAATATCACCACCAGGACACGCTTTTTGGATTCTCACAAGAAAGCTAAAAAACAAAGGTAAGTCTTTCCTAAACCACTATGACGGGCTATAAATCTACCTTAGCCTTTGTTTTACTCCAAATAAGTTTGCTGAAAAATGCCAAAGATGTTCACAATAAAACTAGAAATGAACACGTCTTGTTTACAAAAACAAATAAAAGACTCAAAAGAAGTGAACCGTTACACTATTAGCTTGAAATTTTGAACAATTTTACGCTTAAGAAGCATGGTAAAACTATGCCAGATCACTAAAAGTTCACTCAGGTTCAAGTTATTACTTTAAAATTAGCCATTCGATTTAAACCAAATTTTTAACAATAATAATTGTGGGCCAAAGCAGTTACTGGATAATCGTTTAGTCAGTTTTTAATATTGTTAGTTAGTTTTAGTATTTTGTGAGGATTTTTTGAAAAATGTTTTTATTAGATACCGAGCAAGCGTTTTGGCCTACAATTCTTCAAAATTTGGTATAAATCTATTTCCCAAAGTTGACGTTGTTGAAAATGGCGTAAGTTCAGAAAAGCTCTAAAATAAGGCTCTTGCATTTTTCTGACCTGGCCCAATTTTAAGCTTCTTTGACATATTCAAGCATACAGTTGTGCATAATTATTTCCAGTTGATATGTTAATTCCTTGAACACTTATCGTCGATCGCGAAAGAATCATTAAACAAATGTGTGACATGTTAATGTCACCCCAATTTCGTTTTCTTGTCATCTACATGAAATCGCGAAAAGTGAAAAGTGGCAATCAAGTGTCATCCCCGGTATATAGGGATGCGCGCTGATATACAGTGTCTTATTGTATCGTAAATGTAGCTATCTATATCGGATTAGTAACTAATTGTTGTAAAACATAAAATTGTCCTGTCGCTTTTATATTTCTTGTGCAAATTATTTTCTTAACGCTGCGCTGCGCTGTCCCAGTCACGATTCACACGAAAAATGTTGTTGGTGTGGCCCTGTCCCTTTTCAAAAGTGACTTTTTGGGAAAGATGGATATTTTGAATGTACATTTTCGAGCGCAATCAATCCCTCGAACAAAGAGACCGAACTCTCCCTTTGTAAATAATTCACCAGAGTGACTCGAATGTGCCCGAATTTCAAATGGATCCCATTTGTATGCCACCTAGATGCGTGCTGGTCCCATAAAAAAGCTAACCTAAACTTTCTCTAGCACGCAGGGGGTCTAAAGTTGACATTGTTATTTTTTCAGAGGGGTGAGGGTATATTTTATGACATGAAAAGGAAGTCCTTTTTTTAATAAGTAGGTTTATTGTTGAGGATTAAAATTATGGAGTTTCAATCAGCCTGTGACAAATGTATTGTATTTATCTATTGTGTTTTAATATTGGATTTATTCTTCTGATTTTTTCGGCTTTTTCGTTTTCGTGGCAATACGAAAATTTTAAAGAAAATAAATATAAATTAACAAAAAGGTTATAGAAAACCTTTCGTTTATAGACCGGAGGTTACCTTTTAGTTTAAATAACGAAATTTGTTTGTTGCACCCTCGGCTTAAAAAATGCTGGCACGGTCCAGTCCGGATTTCCCGCGGTAGGTGGGGGTAAGCTAGATATTAGTAAAGGAGGTTTTTGGTAACCATTGGTGATCTTGCTGGAGAGAAGACTACGACCTAACAAACAGCGTTAATACATTAAAAAAAGTAAAAACTAACCGAAACTTTCTCTAGCACTAGGGTTTAAAGTTGACTGTTATTTTTTTAGAGAGTTCAGGGTATTTTTTATTAGGAAGTCCTTTTTTTAATAAGTAGGTATATTGTTGAGGATTAAAATTATGGATTTTCAGTCAGCCTGTGACAAGTTTATTGTATTCTATTTCTTTATTGTGATTTAATATTGGATTTCTTTTTCTGATTTTTTCGGCTTTTTCGTTTTCGTGGCAATACGAAAATTTCAAAGAAAATAAATATAAATTAATAAAAAAGTTATAGAAAACTCCTCGTTTATAGACCGGAGGTTACCTTTTAGTTTAAGTAGCAACATTTGTTTGTTGTACCCTCGGTTTAAAAAATGCTGGCATGGTCCAGTCCGGATTTCCCGCGGGTAAGCAAGATATTAGCAATAGAGGTTTTTGAGAACCATTCATTCGGTTCGGTTCGGTTCTTGCTGGACAGAAGAATACGACCTAACAAACAGCGTTAATACATTAAAAAAAGTAAAGGCTAACCAAAATTTTCTCTAGCACGCAGAGGGTTTAAAGTTAACATTGTTATTTTTTTAGAGGGGTGAGGGTATTTCTTATGACATGAAAAAGAAGTCCTTTTTTTTAATAAGTAGGTATATTGTTGAGGATTAAAATTATGAATTTTCAATTACCCTGTGACAATTTTTTTGAATTGTATTTAATTTTAATATTGGATTTATTTTTATGATTTTTTAGGCTTTTTCTTTTTTATCGGAATATGAAATTTTCAAAGAAAATAAATATAAATTAATAAAAAAGGTCACGTTATACATATCTCCTCCTATACAGCGTGTGCCAAAGTTACTACATGGGGATTTGGCTATTGGTAGTAGTATATAAAAAAAAAGTTGCGCTATTCTAAGCCTTCTAGTTTTTTTGGAAACAGCCAACTTTCTAATTTCTTATGGCCGCCATATCGGATTTATATGTCATTAAATAGAGAATAAAAAAAGGTTTTTAATCGTATTTGACAGGCCTTGGGGGATGAAAAACGTAAATTTATTTAAAAAAAAACCGGTTTTTACTTAGTTGGCTCTGAAACAAATGCTGTATTGTATTCGTTGTTATACCTTCGGCACTATCTGTTAAATTTTTGGCATACAGTAGGTTTAGTAGATTTGGTACGATTAACACCTGTGCTAGGTTTGAGCACTAATTGACTTTTTATTAAGTGGTTTTTAAATATTACAAATTTAATCAATTTACTTTATTTCAACGCTTTTTGAGTTTAGTCATAAATAATGTTTTAGTTGTTACCTTTAGTATCATACACAGGATACCTTTTAGGAATTTCAATATTTTTGATCAAAGGTACAAAAAAGTAAAGATTAGAAATAAACGTCTTTACAGATAAATCAAATCATTGAAATAAGAAAAAATACTCTGCCAATATATGGGCCCCTAAGCTCACACTAGGTACTATAGTTATAGTGTACGTGTGAGCGAATATAACTAAAAACTTAAATATATTTTATTCAACTCCGGACTAAATTACCTTTTGTTTGATACCACACAAGCCATGTTTTGACTTAAACTCAAATTTTTAAAATAGACCCCCACCCTTTTTTTTAAATAAATTAAAATGTATTTTGTTCAACAGCAGACTCAATTACCTTTCGTTTGATATCACACACGCCATATTTTCACATAAACTCTAATTTTTGAAATCTACCCCCACCCTTTTATTTGGTTTGTGTTCGGTGGATTTTGTTCATATTTAAATGGGACCATCTCGAGCCAAGACCCAGCCTAGGTACCAAATTTTATTAAAATCGGCCAAGCGGTTTTTGAGTTATGCGCGTTGGTCGTTACAGACAGACAGACAGACATAGAGACAGACAGACAGACAGACAGACGGCGCAACAAAAAAGTTTCAAAATCATCTGAAACGCAAAGATATATAAAAATTTTTGAAATCGGAGCAACTTTTTTTTTCTCGAAAAAATTAGGAACACCATAGCTCACACTACTAGAGTATAGTATATGTGTGAGCTAAAACAGAAACTAAAATGTATTTTGTTAAACTCCGGACTAAATTACCTTTTGTTTGATACCACACAAGCCATGTTTTGACTTAAACTCAAATTTTTAAAATATACCCCCACCCCTTTTTTTAAATAAATTAAAATGTACTTTGTTCAACAGCAGACTCAATTACCTTTCGTTTGATATCACACACGCCATATTTTCACAAAAACTCTAATTTTTGAAATCTACTCCCACCCTTTTATTTGGTTTGTGTTCGGTGTATTTTGTTCATTTTTAAATGGGACCCTCTCGACCCAAGACCCAGCCTAGGTACCAAATTTCATTAAAATCGGCCAAGCGGTTTTTGAGTTATGTGCGTTGGTCGTTACAGACAGACATACAGACAGACAGACAGACAGACAGACAGACAGACAGACAGACAGACAGACAGACAGACAGACAGACAGACAGACAGACAGACAGACAGACAGACAGACAGACAGACAGACAGACAGACAGACATACAGACAGACAGACAGACAGACAGACAGACGGCGTAACAAAAAAGTTTCAAAATCATCTGAAACGCAAAGATATATAAAAAATTTTGAAATCGGAGCAACTTTTTTTTTCTCGAAAAAATTAGGATCACCATAGCTCACAATACTATAGTATAGTATATGTGTGAGCTAAAAAAATTTACAAAATTTTATTATAAGATGGAGGAGGTATTTTAATTTTTCGATAAACAAAACTTTTAGTTTTTGCTCGATAATATAAAAACTCCTATAGATATTAGCTCACACATATACTATACTATATTAGTGTGAGCTATTCGAGTGAGCTGATTTCAAAATTTTTTATATATCTTTGCGTTTCAGATGATTTTGAAACTTTTTTGTTGCGCCGTCTGTCTGTCTGTATGTATGTATGTATGTATGACTGTCTGTCTGTCTGTCTGTCTGTCTGTCTGTCTGTCTGTCTGTCTGTCTGTCTGTCTGTCTGTCTGTCTGTCTGTCTGTCTGTCTGTCTGTCTGTCTGTCTGTCTGTCTGTCTGTCTGTCTGTCTGTCTGTCTGTCTGTCTGTCTGTCTGTCTGTCTGTCTGTCTGTCTGTCTGTCTGTCTGTCTGTCTGTCTGTCTGTCTGTCTGTCTGTCTGTCTGTCTGTCTGTCTGTCTGTCTGTCTGTCTGTCTGTCTGTCTGTCTGTCTGTCTGTCTGTCTGTCTGTCTGTCTGTCTGTCTGTCTGTCTGTCTGTCTGTCTGTCTGTCTGTCTGTCTGTCTGTCTGTCTGTCTGTCTGTCTGTCTGTCTGTCTGTCTGTCTGTCTGTCTGTCTGTCTGTCTGTCTGTCTGTCTGTCTGTCTGTCTGTCTGTCTGTCTGTCTGTCTGTCTGTCTGTCTGTCTGTCTGTCTGTCTGTCTGTCTGTCTGTCTGTCTGTCTGTCTGTCTGTCTGTCTGTCTGTCTGTCTGTCTGTCTGTCTGTCTGTCTGTCTGTCTGTCTGTCTGTCTGTCTGTCTGTCTGTCTGTCTGTCTGTCTGTCTGTCTGTCTGTCTGTCTGTCTGTCTGTCTGTCTGTCTGTCTGTCTGTCTGTCTGTCTGTCTGTCTGTCTGTCTGTCTGTCTGTCTGTCTGTCTGTCTGTCTGTCTGTCTGTCTGTCTGTCTGTCTGTCTGTCTGTCTGTCTGTCTGTCTGTCTGTCTGTCTGTCTGTCTGTCTGTCTGTCTGTCTGTCTGTCTGTCTGTCTGTCTGTCTGTCTGTCTGTCTGTCTGTCTGTCTGTCTGTCTGTCTGTCTGTCTGTCTGTCTGTCTGTCTGTCTGTCTGTCTGTCTGTCTGTCTGTCTGTCTGTCTGTCTGTCTGTCTGTCTGTCTGTCTGTCTGTCTGTCTGTCTGTCTGTCTGTCTGTCTGTCTGTCTGTCTGTCTGTCTGTCTGTCTGTCTGTCTGTCTGTCTGTCTGTCTGTCTGTCTGTCTGTCTGTCTGTCTGTCTGTCTGTCTGTCTGTCTGTCTGTCTGTCTGTCTGTCTGTCTGTCTGTCTGTCTGTCTGTCTGTCTGTCTGTCTGTCTGTCTGTCTGTCTGTCTGTCTGTCTGTCTGTCTGTCTGTCTGTCTGTCTGTCTGTCTGTCTGTCTGTCTGTCTGTCTGTCTGTCTGTCTGTCTGTCTGTCTGTCTGTCTGTCTGTCTGTCTGTCTGTCTGTCTGTCTGTCTGTCTGTCTGTCTGTCTGTCTGTCTGTCTGTCTGTCTGTCTGTCTGTCTGTCTGTCTGTCTGTCTGTCTGTCTGTCTGTCTGTCTGTCTGTCTGTCTGTCTGTCTGTCTGTCTGTCTGTCTGTCTGTCTGTCTGTCTGTCTGTCTGTCTGTCTGTCTGTCTGTCTGTCTGTCTGTCTGTCTGTCTGTCTGTCTGTCTGTCTGTCTGTCTGTCTGTCTGTCTGTCTGTCTGTCTGTCTGTCTGTCTGTCTGTCTGTCTGTCTGTCTGTCTGTCTGTCTGTCTGTCTGTCTGTCTGTCTGTCTGTCTGTCTGTCTGTCTGTCTGTCTGTCTGTCTGTCTGTCTGTCTGTCTGTCTGTCTGTCTGTCTGTCTGTCTGTCTGTCTGTCTGTCTGTCTGTCTGTCTGTCTGTCTGTCTGTCTGTCTGTCTGTCTGTCTGTCTGTCTGTCTGTCTGTCTGTCTGTCTGTCTGTCTGTCTGTCTGTCTGTCTGTCTGTCTGTCTGTCTGTCTGTCTGTCTGTCTGTCTGTCTGTCTGTCTGTCTGTCTGTCTGTCTGTCTGTCTGTCTGTCTGTCTGTCTGTCTGTCTGTCTGTCTGTCTGTCTGTCTGTCTGTCTGTCTGTCTGTCTGTCTGTCTGTCTGTCTGTCTGTCTGTCTGTCTGTCTGTCTGTCTGTCTGTCTGTCTGTCTGTCTGTCTGTCTGTCTGTCTGTCTGTCTGTCTGTCTGTCTGTCTGTCTGTCTGTCTGTCTGTCTGTCTGTCTGTCTGTCTGTCTGTCTGTCTGTCTGTCTGTCTGTCTGTCTGTCTGTCTGTCTGTCTGTCTGTCTGTCTGTCTGTCTGTCTGTCTGTCTGTCTGTCTGTCTGTCTGTCTGTCTGTCTGTCTGTCTGTCTGTCTGTCTGTCTGTCTGTCTGTCTGTCTGTCTGTCTGTCTGTCTGTCTGTCTGTCTGTCTGTCTGTCTGTCTGTCTGTCTGTCTGTCTGTCTGTCTGTCTGTCTGTCTGTCTGTCTGTCTGTCTGTCTGTCTGTCTGTCTGTCTGTCTGTCTGTCTGTCTGTCTGTCTGTCTGTCTGTCTGTCTGTCTGTCTGTCTGTCTGTCTGTCTGTCTGTCTGTCTGTCTGTCTGTCTGTCTGTCTGTCTGTCTGTCTGTCTGTCTGTCTGTCTGTCTGTCTGTCTGTCTGTCTGTCTGTCTGTCTGTCTGTCTGTCTGTCTGTCTGTCTGTCTGTCTGTCTGTCTGTCTGTCTGTCTGTCTGTCTGTCTGTCTGTCTGTCTGTCTGTCTGTCTGTCTGTCTGTCTGTCTGTCTGTCTGTCTGTCTGTCTGTCTGTCTGTCTGTCTGTCTGTCTGTCTGTCTGTCTGTCTGTCTGTCTGTCTGTCTGTCTGTCTGTCTGTCTGTCTGTCTGTCTGTCTGTCTGTCTGTCTGTCTGTCTGTCTGTCTGTCTGTCTGTCTGTCTGTCTGTCTGTCTGTCTGTCTGTCTGTCTGTCTGTCTGTCTGTCTGTCTGTCTGTCTGTCTGTCTGTCTGTCTGTCTGTCTGTCTGTCTGTCTGTCTGTCTGTCTGTCTGTCTGTCTGTCTGTCTGTCTGTCTGTCTGTCTGTCTGTCTGTCTGTCTGTCTGTCTGTCTGTCTGTCTGTCTGTCTGTCTGTCTGTCTGTCTGTCTGTCTGTCTGTCTGTCTGTCTGTCTGTCTGTCTGTCTGTCTGTCTGTCTGTCTGT
The DNA here is from genome assembly GCA_963576565.1 of Aspidapion aeneum. Classification (NCBI taxonomy): domain Eukaryota; kingdom Metazoa; phylum Arthropoda; class Insecta; order Coleoptera; family Brentidae; genus Aspidapion; species Aspidapion aeneum. The sequence continues at coordinate 53,819,901 of OY755038.1, forward strand.
CTGTCTGTCTGTCTGTCTGTCTGTCTGTCTGTCTGTCTGTCTGTCTGTCTGTCTGTCTGTCTGTCTGTCTGTCTGTCTGTCTGTCTGTCTGTCTGTCTGTCTGTCTGTCTGTCTGTCTGTCTGTCTGTCTGTCTGTCTGTCTGTCTGTCTGTCTGTCTGTCTGTCTGTCTGTCTGTCTGTCTGTCTGTCTGTCTGTCTGTCTGTCTGTCTGTCTGTCTGTCTGTCTGTCTGTCTGTCTGTCTGTCTGTCTGTCTGTCTGTCTGTCTGTCTGTCTGTCTGTCTGTCTGTCTGTCTGTCTGTCTGTCTGTCTGTCTGTCTGTCTGTCTGTCTGTCTGTCTGTCTGTCTGTCTGTCTGTCTGTCTGTCTGTCTGTCTGTCTGTCTGTCTGTCTGTCTGTCTGTCTGTCTGTCTGTCTGTCTGTCTGTCTGTCTGTCTGTCTGTCTGTCTGTCTGTCTGTCTGTCTGTCTGTCTGTCTGTCTGTCTGTCTGTCTGTCTGTCTGTCTGTCTGTCTGTCTGTCTGTCTGTCTGTCTGTCTGTCTGTCTGTCTGTCTGTCTGTCTGTCTGTCTGTCTGTCTGTCTGTCTGTCTGTCTGTCTGTCTGTCTGTCTGTCTGTCTGTCTGTCTGTCTGTCTGTCTGTCTGTCTGTCTGTCTGTCTGTCTGTCTGTCTGTCTGTCTGTCTGTCTGTCTGTCTGTCTGTCTGTCTGTCTGTCTGTCTGTCTGTCTGTCTGTCTGTCTGTCTGTCTGTCTGTCTGTCTGTCTGTCTGTCTGTCTGTCTGTCTGTCTGTCTGTCTGTCTGTCTGTCTGTCTGTCTGTCTGTCTGTCTGTCTGTCTGTCTGTCTGTCTGTCTGTCTGTCTGTCTGTCTGTCTGTCTGTCTGTCTGTCTGTCTGTCTGTCTGTCTGTCTGTCTGTCTGTCTGTCTGTCTGTCTGTCTGTCTGTCTGTCTGTCTGTCTGTCTGTCTGTCTGTCTGTCTGTCTGTCTGTCTGTCTGTCTGTCTGTCTGTCTGTCTGTCTGTCTGTCTGTCTGTCTGTCTGTCTGTCTGTCTGTCTGTCTGTCTGTCTGTCTGTCTGTCTGTCTGTCTGTCTGTCTGTCTGTCTGTCTGTCTGTCTGTCTGTCTGTCTGTCTGTCTGTCTGTCTGTCTGTCTGTCTGTCTGTCTGTCTGTCTGTCTGTCTGTCTGTCTGTCTGTCTGTCTGTCTGTCTGTCTGTCTGTCTGTCTGTCTGTCTGTCTGTCTGTCTGTCTGTCTGTCTGTCTGTCTGTCTGTCTGTCTGTCTGTCTGTCTGTCTGTCTGTCTGTCTGTCTGTCTGTCTGTCTGTCTGTCTGTCTGTCTGTCTGTCTGTCTGTCTGTCTGTCTGTCTGTCTGTCTGTCTGTCTGTCTGTCTGTCTGTCTGTCTGTCTGTCTGTCTGTCTGTCTGTCTGTCTGTCTGTCTGTCTGTCTGTCTGTCTGTCTGTCTGTCTGTCTGTCTGTCTGTCTGTCTGTCTGTCTGTCTGTCTGTCTGTCTGTCTGTCTGTCTGTCTGTCTGTCTGTCTGTCTGTCTGTCTGTCTGTCTGTCTGTCTGTCTGTCTGTCTGTCTGTCTGTCTGTCTGTCTGTCTGTCTGTCTGTCTGTCTGTCTGTCTGTCTGTCTGTCTGTCTGTCTGTCTGTCTGTCTGTCTGTCTGTCTGTCTGTCTGTCTGTCTGTCTGTCTGTCTGTCTGTCTGTCTGTCTGTCTGTCTGTCTGTCTGTCTGTCTGTCTGTCTGTCTGTCTGTCTGTCTGTCTGTCTGTCTGTCTGTCTGTCTGTCTGTCTGTCTGTCTGTCTGTCTGTCTGTCTGTCTGTCTGTCTGTCTGTCTGTCTGTCTGTCTGTCTGTCTGTCTGTCTGTCTGTCTGTCTGTCTGTCTGTCTGTCTGTCTGTCTGTCTGTCTGTCTGTCTGTCTGTCTGTCTGTCTGTCTGTCTGTCTGTCTGTCTGTCTGTCTGTCTGTCTGTCTGTCTGTCTGTCTGTCTGTCTGTCTGTCTGTCTGTCTGTCTGTCTGTCTGTCTGTCTGTCTGTCTGTCTGTCTGTCTGTCTGTCTGTCTGTCTGTCTGTCTGTCTGTCTGTCTGTCTGTCTGTCTGTCTGTCTGTCTGTCTGTCTGTCTGTCTGTCTGTCTGTCTGTCTGTCTGTCTGTCTGTCTGTCTGTCTGTCTGTCTGTCTGTCTGTCTGTCTGTCTGTCTGTCTGTCTGTCTGTCTGTCTGTCTGTCTGTCTGTCTGTCTGTCTGTCTGTCTGTCTGTCTGTCTGTCTGTCTGTCTGTCTGTCTGTCTGTCTGTCTGTCTGTCTGTCTGTCTGTCTGTCTGTCTGTCTGTCTGTCTGTCTGTCTGTCTGTCTGTCTGTCTGTCTGTCTGTCTGTCTGTCTGTCTGTCTGTCTGTCTGTCTGTCTGTCTGTCTGTCTGTCTGTCTGTCTGTCTGTCTGTCTGTCTGTCTGTCTGTCTGTCTGTCTGTCTGTCTGTCTGTCTGTCTGTCTGTCTGTCTGTCTGTCTGTCTGTCTGTCTGTCTGTCTGTCTGTCTGTCTGTCTGTCTGTCTGTCTGTCTGTCTGTCTGTCTGTCTGTCTGTCTGTCTGTCTGTCTGTCTGTCTGTCTGTCTGTCTGTCTGTCTGTCTGTCTGTCTGTCTGTCTGTCTGTCTGTCTGTCTGTCTGTCTGTCTGTCTGTCTGTCTGTCTGTCTGTCTGTCTGTCTGTCTGTCTGTCTGTCTGTCTGTCTGTCTGTCTGTCTGTCTGTCTGTCTGTCTGTCTGTCTGTCTGTCTGTCTGTCTGTCTGTCTGTCTGTCTGTCTGTCTGTCTGTCTGTCTGTCTGTCTGTCTGTCTGTCTGTCTGTCTGTCTGTCTGTCTGTCTGTCTGTCTGTCTGTCTGTCTGTCTGTCTGTCTGTCTGTCTGTCTGTCTGTCTGTCTGTCTGTCTGTCTGTCTGTCTGTCTGTCTGTCTGTCTGTCTGTCTGTCTGTCTGTCTGTCTGTCTGTCTGTCTGTCTGTCTGTCTGTCTGTCTGTCTGTCTGTCTGTCTGTCTGTCTGTCTGTCTGTCTGTCTGTCTGTCTGTCTGTCTGTCTGTCTGTCTGTCTGTCTGTCTGTCTGTCTGTCTGTCTGTCTGTCTGTCTGTCTGTCTGTCTGTCTGTCTGTCTGTCTGTCTGTCTGTCTGTCTGTCTGTCTGTCTGTCTGTCTGTCTGTCTGTCTGTCTGTCTGTCTGTCTGTCTGTCTGTCTGTCTGTCTGTCTGTCTGTCTGTCTGTCTGTCTGTCTGTCTGTCTGTCTGTCTGTCTGTCTGTCTGTCTGTCTGTCTGTCTGTCTGTCTGTCTGTCTGTCTGTCTGTCTGTCTGTCTGTCTGTCTGTCTGTCTGTCTGTCTGTCTGTCTGTCTGTCTGTCTGTCTGTCTGTCTGTCTGTCTGTCTGTCTGTCTGTCTGTCTGTCTGTCTGTCTGTCTGTCTGTCTGTCTGTCTGTCTGTCTGTCTGTCTGTCTGTCTGTCTGTCTGTCTGTCTGTCTGTCTGTCTGTCTGTCTGTCTGTCTGTCTGTCTGTCTGTCTGTCTGTCTGTCTGTCTGTCTGTCTGTCTGTCTGTCTGTCTGTCTGTCTGTCTGTCTGTCTGTCTGTCTGTCTGTCTGTCTGTCTGTCTGTCTGTCTGTCTGTCTGTCTGTCTGTCTGTCTGTCTGTCTGTCTGTCTGTCTGTCTGTCTGTCTGTCTGTCTGTCTGTCTGTCTGTCTGTCTGTCTGTCTGTCTGTCTGTCTGTCTGTCTGTCTGTCTGTCTGTCTGTCTGTCTGTCTGTCTGTCTGTCTGTCTGTCTGTCTGTCTGTCTGTCTGTCTGTCTGTCTGTCTGTCTGTCTGTCTGTCTGTCTGTCTGTCTGTCTGTCTGTCTGTCTGTCTGTCTGTCTGTCTGTCTGTCTGTCTGTCTGTCTGTCTGTCTGTCTGTCTGTCTGTCTGTCTGTCTGTCTGTCTGTCTGTCTGTCTGTCTGTCTGTCTGTCTGTCTGTCTGTCTGTCTGTCTGTCTGTCTGTCTGTCTGTCTGTCTGTCTGTCTGTCTGTCTGTCTGTCTGTCTGTCTGTCTGTCTGTCTGTCTGTCTGTCTGTCTGTCTGTCTGTCTGTCTGTCTGTCTGTCTGTCTGTCTGTCTGTCTGTCTGTCTGTCTGTCTGTCTGTCTGTCTGTCTGTCTGTCTGTCTGTCTGTCTGTCTGTCTGTCTGTCTGTCTGTCTGTCTGTCTGTCTGTCTGTCTGTCTGTCTGTCTGTCTGTCTGTCTGTCTGTCTGTCTGTCTGTCTGTCTGTCTGTCTGTCTGTCTGTCTGTCTGTCTGTCTGTCTGTCTGTCTGTCTGTCTGTCTGTCTGTCTGTCTGTCTGTCTGTCTGTCTGTCTGTCTGTCTGTCTGTCTGTCTGTCTGTCTGTCTGTCTGTCTGTCTGTCTGTCTGTCTGTCTGTCTGTCCGTCCGTCCGTCCGTCCGTCCGTCCGTCCGTCCGTCGTCTGTCTGTCCGTCCGTCCGTCCGTCCGTCCGTCCGTCCGTCCGTCCGTCCGTCCGTCCGTCCGTCCGTCCGTCCGTCCGTCCGTCCGTCCGTCCGTCCGTCCGTCCGTCCGTCCGTCCGTCCGTCCGTCCGTCCGTCCGTCCGTCCGTCCGTCCGTCCGTCCGTCCGTCCGTCCGTCCGTCCGTCCGTCCGTCCGTCCGTCCGTCGGTCGGTCTGTCTGTCTGTCTGTCTGTCTGTCTGTCTGTCTGTCTGTCTGTCTGTCTGTCTGTCTGTCTGTCTGTCTGTCTGTCTGTCTGTCTGTCTGTCTGTCTGTCTGTCTGTCTGTCTGTCTGTCTGTCTGTCTGTCTGTCTGTCTGTCTGTCTGTCTGTCTGTCTGTCTGTCTGTCTGTCTGTCTGTCCGTCCGTCCGTCCGTCCGTCCGTCCGTCCGTCCGTCCGTCCGTCCGTCCGTCCGTCCGTCCGTCCGTCCGTCCGTCCGTCCGTCCGTCCGTCCGTCCGTCCGTCCGTCCGTCCGTCCGTCCGTCCGTCCGTCCGTCCGTCCGTCCGTCCGTCCGTCCGTCCGTCCGTCCGTCCGTCCGTCCGTCCGTCGGTCTGTCTGTCTGTCTGTCTGTCTGTCTGTCTGTCTGTCTGTCTGTCTGTCTGTCTGTCTGTCTGTCTGTCTGTCTGTCTGTCTGTCTGTCTGTCTGTCTGTCCGTCCGTCCGTCCGTCCGTCCGTCCGTCCGTCCGTCCGTCCGTCCGTCCGTCCGTCCGTCCGTCCGTCCGTCCGTCCGTCCGTCCGTCCGTCCGTCCGTCCGTCCGTCCGTCCGTCCGTCCGTCCGTCCGTCGGTCGGTCGGTCTGTCTGTCTGTCTGTCTGTCTGTCTGTCTGTCTGTCTGTCTGTCTGTCTGTCTGTCTGTCTGTCTGTCTGTCTGTCTGTCTGTCTGTCTGTCTGTCTGTCTGTCTGTCTGTCTGTCTGTCTGTCTGTCTGTCTGTCTGTCTGTCTGTCTGTCTGTCTGTCTGTCTGTCTGTCTGTCTGTCTGTCTGTCTGTCTGTCTGTCTGTCTGTCTGTCTGTCTGTCTGTCTGTCTGTCTGTCTGTCTGTCTGTCTGTCTGTCTGTCTGTCTGTCTGTCTGTCTGTCTGTCTGTCTGTCTGTCTGTCTGTCTGTCTGTCTGTCTGTCTGTCTGTCTGTCTGTCTGTCTGTCTGTCTGTCTGTCTGTCTGTCTGTCTGTCTGTCTGTCTGTCTGTCTGTCTGTCTGTCTGTCTGTCTGTCTGTCTGTCTGTCTGTCTGTCTGTCTGTCTGTCTGTCTGTCTGTCTGTCTGTCTGTCTGTCTGTCTGTCTGTCTGTCTGTCTGTCTGTCTGTCTGTCTGTCTGTCTGTCTGTCTGTCTGTCTGTCTGTCTGTCTGTCTGTCTGTCTGTCTGTCTGTCTGTCTGTCTGTCTGTCTGTCTGTCTGTCTGTCTGTCTGTCTGTCTGTCTGTCTGTCTGTCTGTCTGTCTGTCTGTCTGTCTGTCTGTCTGTCTGTCTGTCTGTCTGTCTGTCTGTCTGTCTGTCTGTCTGTCTGTCTGTCTGTCTGTCTGTCTGTCTGTCTGTCTGTCTGTCTGTCTGTCTGTCTGTCTGTCTGTCTGTCTGTCTGTCTGTCTGTCTGTCTGTCTGTCTGTCTGTCTGTCTGTCTGTCTGTCTGTCTGTCTGTCTGTCTGTCTGTCTGTCTGTCTGTCTGTCTGTCTGTCTGTCTGTCTGTCTGTCTGTCTGTCTGTCTGTCTGTCTGTCTGTCTGTCTGTCTGTCTGTCTGTCTGTCTGTCTGTCTGTCTGTCTGTCTGTCTGTCTGTCTGTCTGTCTGTCTGTCTGTCTGTCTGTCTGTCTGTCTGTCTGTCTGTCTGTCTGTCTGTCTGTCTGTCTGTCTGTCTGTCTGTCTGTCTGTCTGTCTGTCTGTCTGTCTGTCTGTCTGTCTGTCTGTCTGTCTGTCTGTCTGTCTGTCTGTCTGTCTGTCTGTCTGTCTGTCTGTCTGTCTGTCTGTCTGTCTGTCTGTCTGTCTGTCTGTCTGTCTGTCTGTCTGTCTGTCTGTCTGTCTGTCTGTCTGTCTGTCTGTCTGTCTGTCTGTCTGTCTGTCTGTCTGTCTGTCTGTCTGTCTGTCTGTCTGTCTGTCTGTCTGTCTGTCTGTCTGTCTGTCTGTCTGTCTGTCTGTCTGTCTGTCTGTCTGTCTGTCTGTCTGTCTGTCTGTCTGTCTGTCTGTCTGTCTGTCTGTCTGTCTGTCTGTCTGTCTGTCTGTCTGTCTGTCTGTCTGTCTGTCTGTCTGTCTGTCTGTCTGTCTGTCTGTCTGTCTGTCTGTCTGTCTGTCTGTCTGTCTGTCTGTCTGTCTGTCTGTCTGTCTGTCTGTCTGTCTGTCTGTCTGTCTGTCTGTCTGTCTGTCTGTCTGTCTGTCTGTCTGTCTGTCTGTCTGTCTGTCTGTCTGTCTGTCTGTCTGTCTGTCTGTCTGTCTGTCTGTCTGTCTGTCTGTCTGTCTGTCTGTCTGTCTGTCTGTCTGTCTGTCTGTCTGTCTGTCTGTCTGTCTGTCTGTCTGTCTGTCTGTCTGTCTGTCTGTCTGTCTGTCTGTCTGTCTGTCTGTCTGTCTGTCTGTCTGTCTGTCTGTCTGTCTGTCTGTCTGTCTGTCTGTCTGTCTGTCTGTCTGTCTGTCTGTCTGTCTGTCTGTCTGTCTGTCTGTCTGTCTGTCTGTCTGTCTGTCTGTCTGTCTGTCTGTCTGTCTGTCTGTCTGTCTGTCTGTCTGTCTGTCTGTCTGTCTGTCTGTCTGTCTGTCTGTCTGTCTGTCTGTCTGTCTGTCTGTCTGTCTGTCTGTCTGTCTGTCTGTCTGTCTGTCTGTCTGTCTGTCTGTCTGTCTGTCTGTCTGTCTGTCTGTCTGTCTGTCTGTCTGTCTGTCTGTCTGTCTGTCTGTCTGTCTGTCTGTCTGTCTGTCTGTCTGTCTGTCTGTCTGTCTGTCTGTCTGTCTGTCTGTCTGTCTGTCTGTCTGTCTGTCTGTCTGTCTGTCTGTCTGTCTGTCTGTCTGTCTGTCTGTCTGTCTGTCTGTCTGTCTGTCTGTCTGTCTGTCTGTCTGTCTGTCTGTCTGTCTGTCTGTCTGTCTGTCTGTCTGTCTGTCTGTCTGTCTGTCTGTCTGTCTGTCTGTCTGTCTGTCTGTCTGTCTGTCTGTCTGTCTGTCTGTCTGTCTGTCTGTCTGTCTGTCTGTCTGTCTGTCTGTCTGTCTGTCTGTCTGTCTGTCTGTCTGTCTGTCTGTCTGTCTGTCTGTCTGTCTGTCTGTCTGTCTGTCTGTCTGTCTGTCTGTCTGTCTGTCTGTCTGTCTGTCTGTCTGTCTGTCTGTCTGTCTGTCTGTCTGTCTGTCTGTCTGTCTGTCTGTCTGTCTGTCTGTCTGTCTGTCTGTCTGTCTGTCTGTCTGTCTGTCTGTCTGTCTGTCTGTCTGTCTGTCTGTCTGTCTGTCTGTCTGTCTGTCTGTCTGTCTGTCTGTCTGTCTGTCTGTCTGTCTGTCTGTCTGTCTGTCTGTCTGTCTGTCTGTCTGTCTGTCTGTCTGTCTGTCTGTCTGTCTGTCTGTCTGTCTGTCTGTCTGTCTGTCTGTCTGTCTGTCTGTCTGTCTGTCTGTCTGTCTGTCTGTCTGTCTGTCTGTCTGTCTGTCTGTCTGTCTGTCTGTCTGTCTGTCTGTCTGTCTGTCTGTCTGTCTGTCTGTCTGTCTGTCTGTCTGTCTGTCTGTCTGTCTGTCTGTCTGTCTGTCTGTCTGTCTGTCTGTCTGTCTGTCTGTCTGTCTGTCTGTCTGTCTGTCTGTCTGTCTGTCTGTCTGTCTGTCTGTCTGTCTGTCTGTCTGTCTGTCTGTCTGTCTGTCTGTCTGTCTGTCTGTCTGTCTGTCTGTCTGTCTGTCTGTCTGTCTGTCTGTCTGTCTGTCTGTCTGTCTGTCTGTCTGTCTGTCTGTCTGTCTGTCTGTCTGTCTGTCTGTCTGTCTGTCTGTCTGTCTGTCTGTCTGTCTGTCTGTCTGTCTGTCTGTCTGTCTGTCTGTCTGTCTGTCTGTCTGTCTGTCTGTCTGTCTGTCTGTCTGTCTGTCTGTCTGTCTGTCTGTCTGTCTGTCTGTCTGTCTGTCTGTCTGTCTGTCTGTCTGTCTGTCTGTCTGTCTGTCTGTCTGTCTGTCTGTCTGTCTGTCTGTCTGTCTGTCTGTCTGTCTGTCTGTCTGTCTGTCTGTCTGTCTGTCTGTCTGTCTGTCTGTCTGTCTGTCTGTCTGTCTGTCTGTCTGTCTGTCTGTCTGTCTGTCTGTCTGTCTGTCTGTCTGTCTGTCTGTCTGTCTGTCTGTCTGTCTGTCTGTCTGTCTGTCTGTCTGTCTGTCTGTCTGTCTGTCTGTCTGTCTGTCTGTCTGTCTGTCTGTCTGTCTGTCTGTCTGTCTGTCTGTCTGTCTGTCTGTCTGTCTGTCTGTCTGTCTGTCTGTCTGTCTGTCTGTCTGTCTGTCTGTCTGTCTGTCTGTCTGTCTGTCTGTCTGTCTGTCTGTCTGTCTGTCTGTCTGTCTGTCTGTCTGTCTGTCTGTCTGTCTGTCTGTCTGTCTGTCTGTCTGTCTGTCTGTCTGTCTGTCTGTCTGTCTGTCTGTCTGTCTGTCTGTCTGTCTGTCTGTCTGTCTGTCTGTCTGTCTGTCTGTCTGTCTGTCTGTCTGTCTGTCTGTCTGTCTGTCTGTCTGTCTGTCTGTCTGTCTGTCTGTCTGTCTGTCTGTCTGTCTGTCTGTCTGTCTGTCTGTCTGTCTGTCTGTCTGTCTGTCTGTCTGTCTGTCTGTCTGTCTGTCTGTCTGTCTGTCTGTCTGTCTGTCTGTCTGTCTGTCTGTCTGTCTGTCTGTCTGTCTGTCTGTCTGTCTGTCTGTCTGTCTGTCTGTCTGTCTGTCTGTCTGTCTGTCTGTCTGTCTGTCTGTCTGTCTGTCTGTCTGTCTGTCTGTCTGTCTGTCTGTCTGTCTGTCTGTCTGTCTGTCTGTCTGTCTGTCTGTCTGTCTGTCTGTCTGTCTGTCTGTCTGTCTGTCTGTCTGTCTGTCTGTCTGTCTGTCTGTCTGTCTGTCTGTCTGTCTGTCTGTCTGTCTGTCTGTCTGTCTGTCTGTCTGTCTGTCTGTCTGTAACGACCAACGCGCAAACTCAAAAACCGCTTGGCCGATTTTAATGAAATTTGGTACCTAGGCTGGGTCTTGCGTCGAGATAGTCGCATTTAAAAATGAACAAAATCCACCGAACACAAACCAAATAAAAGGGTGGGGGTAGATTTTAAAAATTAGAGTTTATGTGAAAATATGGCGTGTGTGATATGAAACGAAAGGTAATTGAGTCTGGAGTTAAATAAAATACATTTTAATTTATTTTAAAAAAAGGGTGGGGGTATATTTCAAAAATTAGAGTTTAAGTGAAAATATGGCGTGTGTGATATCAAACGAAAGGTAATTGAGTCCGAAGTTTAACCGAACCGAAACTGAGATAATCCACTTTGGTAAGAATTCTGGAGTTTCGCTTAATTGAAACACTGTCATTTTGACAGTTAATGTAAATCTACTTGATTTTTGGGTGTTGAGAAGACAAATTGATCAACTAGAAGTCCAACATGCGAATAGCTCAATTTTCTTCTTCTTTTGCAGTTACTTCAATTTCGCTTTGGACTACAGAGTTGGTCTTGGATCCGTAATGTTTATACCTTTGCTTTTTAACTTTTTGACCTAATCACGTATTAGAATTTGTTATGGATAATGATAAGTGTGCAAAAGTGTAGTACTGTCTTTTTACACTAATAATTTTAATGACATGAGCGGAGGTTCAAAGTTTTAAAAAATCTAGGTTTATTCTTATAAGATATACGGATAATGCAAAAACTGAATAAACATATTTGTGAGGACAAACAAAAAATTCTCAAATCCTGCTAGACACCTACTTGTTAAGTTAAAGAAAATATAACATTTTAAATTTTCGTTTAGTCTGCAAACAAAAAAGTTTAAAAAGTGGTAATGTAAAGCACACATTATGCTTTATGTATGTATATGTTAAAATTATACAAAATTTACTTAGGCTAACATTTACAAAGGTTTTAGCATCCCAGCTGTTCCCATTTATCTTCATCTTTCATGCAATGCTTGCTTGTAGTTTTTCTGAAAGCATGACTTTGTATATTTGAAATTTAAACATTTTTGTACTAAAACGTACCTAGACTTGTTTTGAAAAATTTTGCTTGGAGATTGAGAAGACCTTTTTTGTGTTTATAAAGCTTAGAAAGACATCAATCAAAGCCTAAAGGCACATAATCGAATTTTATAATTATTGTAATGTTTGTCCTTTGTCGTAGTCTGAACTAATAGTAGGCAAGTGCGTGAAATTTTTTGGAACTTATTTTCTTAGTCAGCAAACATTAATAGAATTGTTTAGTGAGCAATGGGTTTAGCCGCAAAATGCAAAAGAAGATATGAATTCGAGGAACTTTTTAAACTATATACTTAGTTTAAATATAGCTTTTACTAATAAACGTATATACATTACTAAGAAAAAAAGTTCCTCGAATTATAACATTTTTTGTATTTTGCGCCTATTCACATAACAAATTTTGCTTAAAATTGATCAAGGAACAGTTTTATCGATAGAAAATAAATTCACAAAATCTTCTCGGCCTCCCCTACTATAACAAATGATCTCGCTCGGCATGGACCGGTTATAGTCTATGGACAAATCGGCCTAAAAGGGGGTTTCGTGTGCAAGTCGTGCCAACTTTTTGGCGATAAGCCAAGTTTGTTAAGGGCACTCCGTAGATCAGGTTTTGACTTGTTGTCATTCTGGTAAATGCGTTTGTTTAAAGATATGGCCCCCACCACTTTTTTTTGCACGATACTTTTTAAAACGATGTATCTTTCTTAAAAATAGTCGTGGAGGGTTGCAAACAATTGCAAATGAATCAGTAAACATCTGCAATAAAATTACTTTCTATTATATTTTTCAAAATTTTGCTTCATTTTTTTAGAAAAAATAAAATAACTGAGTTTTTACTTTTTTTTTGTATAGCTATTAAAGTTTAACCTACATTTTTAATAACACCAAAGCAAAATTTAAAAAAAAGTTTAAATAAAAGTTATAGAATGAATATTTTTCTTTAATTCGGTGTGTATAAGTCTTATATAGATGTATATTTTATATTTGTTTCAATAAAAAAAAAAATTGTTGTCACCAAAACGAGTACGCGGACGCCTATAAGGCGGCGCGCGGCGGGCGTTACGCAGCTGAGGCGTCTACCCAACAAACATTTAAAGTTGTAACGACGAAACCCCAACTAGAAAGAATTTCTTAAAAGTAACCGCAACGTACTCCCGCTACGTCTCAGTATACCATACAGCGACGTTATAGTTCCCTAAGTGGGGAACCAATTTCTGGTTATAACTACTGGGCCAAGTGTTTAAAGTCACTGTAGTAACAACTACACTACTACGTCGTAGCCAGGTATCTACTACGTCGTAGAGGCTGTTTTTTTTCCGTAATGGCATAAAAGTTGCGATGTAGTTGCAAATAATATAATCGTTTCTTTTTGGTAGAATTGTTACACAATATGGTGGACACAACAGTAAACAGACTCGCTTAGTTTTTTTGTTTGGTTATGGTTATAATATGAACTATGTTATCCAAAAGTGTGAGAATTTACGAGCAGAGGATCAAAATTCAAGTGCGACGCAAAGTTTTTTGTATAACATGCATTATATATATTGCAAAAAACAGGTGCGCCCGTAAAATTGAGCCGTTTTCTGGTAGCTGATGGAATTTTTGTGTTGTGATTTTGGAGGTTATGTTTTCATAATCGACAGTTAACTCCAACAAATGGTGCTTAAGAAGAGCATTTTTGGTAAGCTTCAACTAATTTGTTTATAAAATAGTATGGCTCTTTAACATGAGCTCATAAAACGACAACAAAAATATTAAATTTTCTTTCTTACATAAAAACATGGCGTCCCAAACTATATTCCCTGATAGTCGAAAAGGTTACTTGAAAGTAGTTGCGGCTTTAAAGTTGATCCAAAAAGTTATTTTGTCTACATTGTTACATCAGATGTTACTATGATGACACAAACTTTTGTGGTAAAAATTAAAGTTATAATGTAGTTGTCGGATACACTTGTTTGGGACTCCAATGAAGCTTAACTTTCTAGTGGTAATTAAGTAGGATATAAAAGTCAGGGCGACTACGAAATAATGACTAAAAAGAAAGTAAAACTTTAGCAACGTCCTATTGTGGTAGAGAAGACTATCAGAATCGACTATCAAGAAACAATCCTATGAAGTAGTTTAGAGGGTCGTTTTTACGAAACATCTACTATTTCCTGATACTAAATAGTAGTTAGAACTAAAAAGTAACAAATTTTGGTTGGGATCACCACATTTCTACTATAAGAAAGTAGCAAAGCCTTTAGAACATGTAGCCGCTACTATAAATGTTAGTTGGGTAGTAAAACAGGTGATTTCTAATGTATTCTTGTGACATTATCAAACAACGTTGTTATTGTTATTTTTGAAAGTGAATATCCATCGACGAAAGTTTTTACAATATAGTGCAGGTGCTAGAGGTAGTTGAGTATGCAAAATATGAGGACCGCAATTTGACAATGGATCCTAGCTGAGGATAGGTCCCAGACTAACGATTTGGATGTCGCCGAGCAAGTTTTTGGTCCAAATTTTTCTATCCCCCCTCCTTATATAGTTGTGTTCGAATTTCTAAAAATGTAACTAAGTTGACGCCCTTAAGACACAATGACATAGAAATGGATCAAAAATGTGTAAAATCTAATTTAAAAATAAAATTATATTAGTTTTTTACATTTTAGCTGCAAAATCCCCCAAAACTGGGAACTCCCTAAATCCTGAAATTTTTAGATTTTTTTTAAATTTTCTTAAAAACTAAGCTTAGGGAAAAATATGTACTAATCTTTATTGTAGACCATAAAATTTCCTTTTCAACAATGTATAAGTCAGTGGGGTACGACTAATGACCAACTCTCCAGCGGCGTCCGTTTAAAAATAAATAAAATAAATTAAAAAAAGAAACATGTTTATTACAGGTTTTACCCGATTTTCTTAAAAACCGAGCTCTATATCAAAAAATATAATACACACTTTGTTATAGACAATAACATTGCCTTTTAAATGAGGCAATGGTAGTTTTATCTATAACAATTTAGGGGCGTCCGTAAATAAAATCAATTTTGAAAAATCACTAAATTTATCAAGTTTTATCCAATTTTTTCAAAAATTAGGGTTTTTGGAAAAACATAATTTAGCCGTCTATTGTAGAAAATAAAATTTTCTTTTTACCAATGTATTAGTCAGTGGGGTAAGGCTAATGACAAACTCTCCAGCGGCGTCCGTTTATTAAGAAAATATAAAAAAATTAAAGAAACCACATATTACCACCGATTATCTTAAAAACCAAGCTCTCTATCAAAAATTGTGACCTATAGTCGATTGTAGACAATAAAATTTCCTTTTAAACGTGTATAATAGTGTAAGATTTATCTTCAGATTAAAACTTCACAGGCCTGTGCAACTTAAATCAATTTTTACAAATCACCAAACAAATTAATTCTGTTACAGGTTTTTTCCAATTTTCTCAGAAACTAAGCTCAATTGACAAAAATGTGTTTTATACTTTATTGTAGGAAATAAAATTTTTAACAATGTGTAAGTCAGTCGGGTTTAATTAATTACAAACCCTTCAGCGACATCCGTATATGGGGGTCAATTAAAAAATAAAATAAATAAAATAATTTTTGTCAATGTTTCACCCGATTTTTTTTTCGAATATTAAAAAATATAAATTTTTTAAAAAGAATTTTTTTAATACATTTCAAATCAAGTAATTTAAACTTTGTTGTATTAAAATCGGATAAAAAAAAAACAATTTGTTTTTAAATATGCTTTTCCGCCATAATGAATCCGCCATATTTAAAAAAAAACGCGATTATCACAATGACAATAAGTCAAAACCTGATCTGCTAGGTATGTTAAACAAATTTAAGTTACTTCCAAAAAGTTTTTATGGTTTTCATTAAAAGCATAATTTTTAAATATACCCCCAGTTATTTGGAAATAACTTAAAAACACATTAACGCATTGGAACATTTGAACCCAATTTAAATAAATAATCAAAATAACTATCTTTTTTATATAAACTTTTTTTCTAGCTCCAATAAGTTTATAAATAAAATATAAAAAAATAAAAAATTTTACCTTTTCTTTTGAATTTTTTTATTTTTTTGACAAATACAAAAAAATACATATTTTCTGACTAATACATTTTTAATTACATTACAAAGCAAGTATTTTAAACTTTGTTTCATAAAAATTGGATAAGAAATAAAAAAGTTACAATTTTTTTAAAGATTCCGCCATTTTGAATCCGCCATATCTTTCAAAAAACGCATTTACCAGAATGACAAGTCAAAACCTGATATATGGGATGCCCTTAACAAAGATAGCTTATCGGCAAAAAGTTGGAACGACTTGCGCACGAAACTTGATTTGTCCATAGACTATTACCCGGAAGACCGCTGAAAATGTCGATATTTCATATCCTCGGGGCGCAAAAGTTCTTACCATATTACACCTCTTTTGGAAACCATAAAATATCGAAAAATGACTGTTGGCATAAAAAAAAATGTTTTAAATAACCTTTTAAAAATAGGGCACCATTCCAACCGTTTTTTTAAATAGTGATAACTATAAAAAACATAACAAGAATAATACGCAATCCAAAATATTAGTTATCGTCCTATGGAAGATTAAAAACAACAGTTTGTTTTCTATCAAATCAAGTTGCATGTGCTAAAAGAAAAATTTTCGACTTCCAAAATTGTCTCTAATTATAGTGAATTGAATTTGAACCACGTTCTTTGTGGTTATTAAACACAATGGCATGACAGGCCGCTAATGCGCCGTCTCAGAATAACCATAACCGCGATTTTAAAGATAAATCTGCTGACCAAAAAGATCTCTACCTATACAAACTCCAGAGCAAAAAAGCATTTTTTTTTGCATTTTTGGCTACTGTGTACTATGTCAGCTTAGAAAGTTCTTCCACGTTGTCCGACACCTACATGGTAAACAAATTTTCTTGGATTAAAGCAAATTGCTGTGAAGTAAAATAATTTGTGCTTTCCTATTCACCAAGATAATATTTTCTTGATATACCACAAAAAATGTCTGGCCTCTTTATTTTAATGTGAAACAGAAATTGTTTTAATATAAATTGGCACTGCATTAATCTAAGGCACCATTTTCTCTGGAAGCAAAATATTCCTTATATGAAGACAATTTGCTGTGTTACAAAACGAAGTATACTGAAATAAAACAATTGCGCTGAACTAAAAAGAAATATTTTAATTTAAAACAAATTGTTTTAAGGTAAAACAATTTATTCAAGAAAATAACGTGTTTTCATTATAGACAAAATTTTTTACCGTGTATTCTCCACCCCCTTCGATCCTGACAATCATCTTCTGTTAGGCTTTTTTAACTCTATGATTTTTGGATTGACTATTGTCATTCCAGTTTAGGATACCTTAAGCGTGGATCTGGGTCAAAATCTAGGGGGGGGGGTAATATTCGAAGAAAAAATTATTTGTAATATATTTTTTTTCTAGGGGGGAATACTTCTCTTTGCACCTTAATTGTTAAAAAAAACTGCATACTTTTTTTTTCTAGGGGGGGTTATTACCCCGTTACCCCCCTCAAATCCGCGCTTGGGACACCCTCCTTTTCTGCGCCCGATTGGTTGCCATTTTAGGATCTGCTTTGGTAATTTTTCATCGTTCATCCATTGTACATGGCCGTACCATATCAGTTGTCTAGTGATGCCATCCTTTCTGCTTCCCTCGATTCCCATTCTTTCTTTTATGGTATCATTTCTTATATGATGTGGTCTGGATATTCTCATTGATATTCTTATTGCATCCATTTGGACACTTCCCATTTTTGTTTTGTATTTTTCTGTTACGGGACAAGTCTCTGTTCCATACAACAACGTGCTTTTCACCATTGTCTCATATAAGTTTAATTTTACATTCTTTTTTATCTCTCTGCTTCATTATATATTGTTAAGACATCCAATAACCTTTTTTGCTTTTTCTATTCTTTTTCCAGTAAACATACTCATTGCATAGAGATGTTGTTTGTCCATCTTTTAGTTTTAACACACTTGATTCGTTGTCCATGTTCACTGTTAACCCCCACTTTTGGTATTCTTCCCATAACTTTCTCATCATATATTACTTGGTCGTCAGCAATTTGTAGTATTTCCAATTTCAATTTAAGATTTTGACCATTTGTATCTAGATCTTTTACCACTTTTATGTACATATGAATGATTGATATTAGTTTGCTCTTGCACTGTTCATAATTTTTCGACTGAAACGGTATTATATACTTTTTGTAGGTCCACCAATTAAATGAGTCTCTATATTTCTGGCACTCCTCTTTTCAATTACTTGTTTAAGACAAAAAACATAATCACTCACTACAAGACCTTTTTTTCTTTCAACCGAAGCAAAGGAGGAGGCACTAAATACATTGTTTACCGGGACGCGTCAGATGAGCTGAATTTGAGATATGTTGAAAACCAACCTTCGTGATATTTTTACCAAAAAAAATTGGGGGGGTCATAGGATTCGTTTTCGAGCTATTCTTATTTAAATGCACGCCACTGAAATATGGAAAAATATGACCTTTTGTCATTTTTTTAAAATAACTTATCGCCAAATAAAAACAAAAAAATGATATTAGTCTTATTTTATTGACAAAAGAGTCCTTTTAGGAATTTTATCAATTTTTAATATATAGTTTGCGTCACATACCTCCAGAGTGGCTCAAAATAATTTTAAAAAAATACAGGAAAAATACCTGAGATTTATTACGTATAAAGAAAGGGAACTAAAAACGCATAGTCAAAATTAACTTCACTTGCTTTCATGTGAGTCATTTTAACTATTCTAGAATGATGTTTGCATAATAGGGGATGTTATAAGCTAACAGGGTATTTCAAAAAAAAAATAATTCAACGCATGACATATTTACTAATTGTCTACGAAATAGTATGTTTACTGGGATGTGTCAAATGAGGTGAATTTAAGATATGTTTGAGCCTAAACCGTCCGGATGCTTGTTTAAAAAAAATTGGGGGGGTTCGGTTCGGTTTGTTTGTTGTTTAAATGCGCCCTATGGATTATAAAAAAATGTAAGATTTTGTAGTTTTTTGTTATAACTTCTCATGAAAGAAAAATAAAAAACCAATATGAATTTTATTTTGCTGAAAAAAAAAGAATCTTTTTAAGTATGTTCTCATTTTTTGACATATAGTTTTCGTCACATATCTACATAGTGGCTCAAACTATGAAAATTGAATACAATAATAATAATAGACTTAATGAGTATTTCAAACATTTTTGAAATTCGCATAACATGTGTACGAATTGCCTATGGAATAATGTGTTGAAAATGTTTACTGGGATGCGTCAGATACACTGAATTTGAGATATGTTAGAGTCTAAACCGTTGTAATACTTGTTTCAAGAAAAAGTGGGTGGTGATCGGTTTTGTGCTCGAGTTATACTTATTTAATGCTAGAATATAGGAAATGTGGGGACAAAAAGACAAAAAGGGGCCTACTCACATCTTTCGGGGGGGTTCTGCCAAAAATTTTCAGAAAGCCTGTGAACAAACTTAATTGATAAAAGTTTAAATATCAATTTTTATCCCTATAAAGAGAAGTTGTAGCGAAAATCCAGAAGAGTATAGCTCAAAAACGAATCCGATGACCCCCTCCCCCAATTTTTTTGAGCAAGTTTCAGGATGGCTCGGGCTCTAACATATCTCAAATTCACCTGATCTGACGTATCCCGTTAAACACACTATTTCGCTACACAGTTAGTATACCTATTATTTGTTTAATTTAAATAATGTTTGATTTACCCTGATTTACTACATAAACCATTATGTATGTCAATATTACTTTACAATAATTACAACGACTCACATTGAAGCAAATGAATTTATTTTGACTATGCATTTTTAATTTCATCCCTTTAAGTATATTTAACAAATCCCAGTTATTATTCCTGTATTTCTGTTATTCATATTTTGAGTCACTCTGTAGATATGTGACGAAAACTATAAAAAAAATAAAAACATACTTAAAAAGAGTTTTTTTTTCAACTAAATAAAATTAATATTGGATTTCTATTTGACGAGAAGTTATAGCAAAAACACTACAAAAAGTCACATTTTTCTTTCTCTAGTGGCGGATTTAGATAATTACAGCTCGAAAAGGAAACCGATGACCCCCTTTGAGACGAGTATTTAGACGGCTTGGGCCCTAACATATCATAAATTCACCTCATTTAACGCATCCCGGTAAACACACTAGTCCGTAGAGAATTAGTAAACGTGTCATGTGTTGAATTAATTTTTTTTTGAAATACCCTGTTAGCTTATAACATAACCTATTATGCAAACATCACAAAAACTGATAAAATTCCTAAAAGAACTCTTTTACCAATAAAGTAAAGCTAATATCAGTTTTTTATTTTTATTTGGCAATAAGTTATTACAAAAAAACTACAAATGGTCATATTTTTCCATATTTCAGTGGCGCACATTTAAATAAGTATAGCTCGAAAACGAATCCTATGAGCCCCCTAGTTTTTTTTTGGTAAAAATATCAGGAAGGTTTGTCCTTCAACATATCTCAAATTCAGCTCATCAGACGCGTCCCGGTAAACAATGTATTTAGTGCCTCCTCCTCAGCGCTTGCAAATTACTAAATACTAGATACATACTGTTGTTGTTTACAAACAGAATTTTAAAGTGTTATTCTAACAAGCAATTCTTCATTGCTTCAGTGCTAAATAGTTCATTTATCATAGTATTCGTTAATAAGTATTGTAGAAGTTGTTTGTTTACTTTTTTGATAAATAAACTTATTTTTATTTCACATTTACTACAGTTAATTTTTTTACACTACAGTTTACCAATCTATTGGTAAGTTAACTTTTATTTAATTTAGTTTTTTTTTTAAATGCATTTTTAATCTAACCCTAACAAAGATAATCGTAGACCACAGTGAACGCAGCGTTGTTATAGGACGCAGGAGGTGGTCGAGACCTTAGGGGGGTGGCAGGGGTGGTATTGAGCCTCAACAGTAGTTCCGTGGAGCTCATTTAGTACTTTTTCAAGACAAATATAATAATTATGAGTAGGAATGCCTTTTAAAATAAAAACGAAAATTTTCAGAAAATATTGAAGTAATATTACTTTAAATGCTCGCAGGCGACATGCGCCACAGGCAAAAATGTTTTAAATACAAAAGGAACATTTTTAAACAAAAATCGATACAACAAGTAAAGTTAAAGTTGATAGTTTTAAGGTAAAATTGGTTAAATAATACTTTAAACTAACCCTTTTTTTTACCAAAATCTAATGCCGACATATAACTTGTGTATCATATTGGATTAAAATCGTTTGAGGTGTTCTTGAGTTATCCTGTATTGAGACAGGCAATTTATATTATTATCCGATCTAGGTGTTAAACTAAATAACTCACATTTAATACAATTTTGAAAATAAAATGTTTACGTTTTCAATAGTCCACTTCTTGTATGGTGACAAGTAATAATTCTCGCCCTAGAAATGTTTCAGATTGTCGGCCCCTTTACGAGTGCGACCGCGTGCGCCTGCAGTAATTTATCAAGGTTACCTTTGACAAAGCTTTCTGCGGTACTCGGGTGTATCCCGGTTTCTTTTTAATAAATGCTGCACTCTATCTGTTTTTTATCCTCTTATGGAAATTTATACCCCTAGGTGTGAACTTGTTTACGCGGTATTATATGACGCTTAATGAAATTTGAAACAACAGAGGTAGGTCACCGTTTTATGCAGTTAAGATATGTACTAGAAATAGCTAAGTCCAAGACCTCCAAGATCTAGTTTGTGTGTTAAAAGTACTCAATCTTCCAAAGACAGAGCTGTGTGTGGGCTCTTTGTTATACACACAGTCTGCGTCCAAAGTCTGTTTACACAAAAATCCACCCAAGAACGGAATGAGTAAGTAGAAACCGTCATTGTTTGATGTGGAATTAACATCTAGAAGAAAATTTAAGTGATGTTCTAGACGTTCGAAAAAGATTATTATCTTTGAAAGCCTTTTATAAGTAAGAGAGGAAAGGCCTTGTCAAAAGATGCGAAGCTAAGAGCTTGGCTAACAAAAATTAAAAATGTGTAGGATGGGATAAGTAATTTAAGATTAAAATTTATACATGCAATAGCTAAAGACAAGGCAAAAGGCAAAAAAGGGAGAAATTGGTAACACCATGAAAACTGTTGGAAATAAAATAAAATTAAATGCAGGAAAAATAAATTAGACTCAATCTGAGTTGTTAGGGTGAACTGGAGTGTAAGAAGTAGTTTTATTTTAACATAATAAAAATCAATTTTTCGAAAATATTTGCGAATAAGATCTGTTTATGTTTTTAAAATGCGTCGCAAGGCGGCAAGCCAAGACAACAGGGCAATTATCATTTGATTTAATGGCTTGGGTCTTTTTAATTTCTTGATAAAATACTGATGACAAAAAGCATAGCGCGTTTAGGTAATCGTAACCCAAGGAAAATATTTTATAAACAAAACCGTTTAATGGGTTTCCTGTAAGTTTTCTGGGATTATTAGTTAGAGCAAACTCGAACAGTGAAGTGGTTTTAAGATAGTTAGTTTGTGATTAAAATATTATAAGGTGAGTGTTTCTCACAGAGTAATTAATTTACCTATTATAATTTTACATCACCTGATCTTAGGCGTTAGGTGAGTGTTTCTCACAGAGTAATTAATTTACCTATTATAATTTTACATCACCTGATCTTAGGTGTTAGGTGAGTGTTTCTCACAGAGTAATTATTTATCCATTATAATTTTACATCACCTAATCTTAGGCGTTAGGTGAGTGTTTTTCACATAGTAATTAATTTACCTATTATAATTTTACATCACCTGATCTTAGGCGTTAGGTGAGTTTTTCTCCCAGGGTAATTAATTTACCTACTACAATCTTACGTCACCTGATCTTAGGTGTTAGGTGTGTGTATCTTACAGAGTAAGTAATTTACCTGTTTTTAATTACACGACACCTGAAGTATTTGATAGTGTATTTTTATTTAACGTTTATGCATAAACTTTTGTACACTTTACTGAGGGTTTAGTTTGTGTTTATAATTAGTCTTGCTCAGGCATATTTATGGCGTCTATAGAAAGGTGGTACCTGACCCATTTGCAGATGAGCAGGCACCTTTGTACGTCGAAGCGGAGTGCTATTTGACCTTTAGTACTCACCTGCACGCTTCACCGCTAGTATCTGGAGCGGGTACCTAGCGCTAGGCGGGTACCTAGCGCTAGTATTTAATTACTATTTTTGGTTAAGTATCTGAGCTCTCTGTACCATTGCACGACTCGGTATTAGATTTGGCATTTGGGTACAAGACTAATTTATTTATTACATTTTGTATTTGTACATTTTGTCCTTTACATTTTTGTACTAATGTATTTTACCATTACATTTTCGTCAGTCGACCTACTGTGGTTTAGATTTTAATGACGATTTATTTTGTATGGTTGATTATAAAAGGGATTTACAGTGTTGCAATACTGTTGCACTTAAGTAACCTTATTTTAAGTAGATTTTGGGTAAATTCGTTACTCAGGTACGTTTCTCTTAATTACAGATACAATAAACCGGCTTCAACATCCAGTTTAACTTTAGCTAAATAGTTACTATGTAAGTACAATTTAATTTACATGACAATCAAACAATAAAGTTTACTTTGAATTGATATTTATTTTAAATTAAACTATTTATTCTTTTGGTAATATAATTTATAGCGCCCAAAATATTTACGCCCCTACAGGAGTTAACGGTTTTTCACTATTTTCAGCGAAACTAGACGTCCGATCAAAAAAGTTAATTACAAAAGTTATACACAATAAGAGCTCTCTTATTAAAACAATATTCTTATATAACCTAAAATTTTCCAAGGAAAATCGAAAAAACCGTTTGTTTTGTTTTTAAACGATTTTATTTAATATTGTCATAATGTCTGTCGTTTGTCTGTTTATCAAATCTTGTGATTTATTTTTGATACACTTTCCGTGAACCGATTTTAATGAAATTTTACAATACAATATTATGAAAAAATTTGAGGGGTGTCGAGGGCTGGAACGGGGATAAATTTATAACTTTGGAACCAAAACAGATACCTACTAACATGCGGTTTTCAGAGTCGTTGGTAGGGTTGGTTGAGGGGTGTAAAGTGGGTAAATTTATAACTTTGTGATCAAAACAGATACGAATATGCGGTTTTCAGATTTATGATTTGTTCTGATGACAATATATTATGAAAAAAATTGGGGAGGGGGGAGGGTGGCTGAGGGGTGTAACGGGGATTAATTTATAACTTTGGAATCAAAACAAATGTGATGACAAGAGAATTTTATGAAAAAAGGGTCTAAAAAGGGTAAATTCATAACTTTGGAATCATAACAGATACGAACATGCGGTTTTCAGATTTAAGAATAATCTGATGACAATACAATTTTATTAAAAAACGCGGAATTAAGGGTTGTGTGAGGAGTGTATAGGGAATAATTATAGAACTTTGAAATCCTCAGATACGAACATGCGGTTTTCGGAATTATGATCTGTACTGCTGACAATACAATTATATGAAAAAGAAACGGGGATAGAGGAGGTGTTTGATGTGTAAAGAGGTAAATTCAATGGATTTAGGATTGAGGAATTGAATTGTACAAAATTAACAGAAAAGAAACCTTGTAATAATAAGGAATTACGAGAAATTGAAAGGGTGCCAAGGCACTTTACATCCTGCATTTTATTTTTTTAGGTTAAGACTAAAAAGTTAAAAATAAAATAAATAAAACTTTTTTTTAAGTTAAACGAGTAGCCGTGGTGGCTCAGTGCGTTCGCGCATTGAACACAAGTGAGTTAAGGAATCTCGCTTGCTACAGTGGCGTGTTCGATCCCCGTCGGTTGCCGAGGTCGGGTGCGGTGCGGCAGACATTTATAGGATTCTTGGGGAGTGTAAAATGTAATATTGTCCTACCCCTTCATTCACGCCGGTAACCAGGCCGGATGAGGTCGGATATCTCGTGAAGGCGGACTTTGTTACACACTCCTTCAGTCGGTAGGCCATTCTAAGGGACAAAAGGACCGGATAAAAAAATACCCGGTCTGGGGTTCCAAAGGTGGCCGATGACATGCAATTAGGCTTTCCGAAATGGCGGCCATAGTGTCGGCGAAAGAGTCACGGTTATCAAATGAGAATAAATTGGTAAAAATTTTTTTTTAAGTCACAAGCTTTTATAAAATGCACTAAAAATTAAAAAATAATTTTCTAACATTCTAATATTATCATAATAATAAAAGCGATGGCCGACTGATGGAAATTTTGACGATGTTAGCACGATAAGATATCCGTATCAATTAAATATGACTATTTGCAAGAATCAATCTAGCAGAAAAATGCAGAGGTACCAAAACCACCCAACCCGACCCAAGATACCCCAGCATTCCTTTGACATAGGTATGTGCTGCTATGTTGAATATTCTTTAAGTTTTTAGATCACAAATTTAGATTAACTTATGCTTTGATTTGCGGCCATCACTTTTATTATTATGATAATATTAGAATGTTAGAATTTTTTTTTAATTTTTAGTGCATGTTATAAAAGCTCGTGACTTAAAAACTTTTTTTACCAATTTATTTTCTACTTTTTAGTCTCAGCTATCTACTCTATTAAATGAAAATATTTGTTCAATAACAGAACAGAAGAGTTTATTCTAGATTATAATGAAATCGCTGATCGTGAGTTGTTTGGAAACTCATTTTTCTATTGGGGGAAAGAGAGGGTGGGGATAGAGGTATGTTAGTCCACGGTTAGAAAAACGTTAAATGCAATGGACTGTATAAATTATTTTTATTAATGAAAGCGCGAACCAACATAAATATAGATATGAATTACGAAATAATCAAACGTCCATAGGTAAAATATTGGTGTCACACAACGGTAATCAGAACAAATGCACTCACCATTTTTGCAGCCACTTTCTCCTCGTTCCAAGGGGCCCCTGAATGGATCTAATGATGTCACCACGTAGCTGAAGGGCTGGAGTTTCTAGTTCTATGCTTCAGTACACAAAAATCGAGCACTTTCAGGTGTAGAAATTTGATATAGTTGGAGAACGAAATTAACACGCCACTTTCTCTAGGCGATTGACAAGGATCTCTCCGGTCGTTGGTGCGCATGTCCAAATACGCGGAATGCGCTTTGTCCTTCATACAGTTGTGTGTTTTTAAAAATATATATAAACAACCGCGAAATTTAGCGGGAGCTAACATAACTGCCCTCCAAAACACACAATTTTAGAATCTCAACCGGACAGATATAGATATAAGAAAAAGAATCGACCGATAAATATAAATGAATGAAAACAGATAAGTATCGTAAGTTTATTTAGATATAACGAAATCCCGAAAAAAGGCAAAACAAACAAACAAAAAAATCAAAAAAAAATAACGAAAAATAAAGAAAAACCTTATTACCCGGTAATAGGTAGAAAAATTAAAATTACTTTTAATTTGGCAAAAGGCACAGTTTTACAACTGGCCGCTTATAAACACCGGTAACCGTTTGTACCGTCGCAACACGCACCTGACCGTCCCCGCCGGGATGTAGTTCGATGACCCGACCGACCGGCCATTTCAAAGATGATTGAATGTGATCACTTGTTATGATAACCAAATCATTTAATTTGATATTTGGGGACGAATCAGCCCACTTGTGTCGCTGTTGTAGCGTATGCAAATACTCTATAGAATACCGTTTCCAAAAATCATTATGTAGTTTTTGGATTAGTTGCCATCTCGAGAGCCGATTTAGGGAAACCTCGGACAAATCTGACTCCGGAATTTCTGAATTAAGGGGTTCAAGGGTCAAAAAATGCCGGGGGGTAAGAGGTTGAAGATCGTGTGGGTCTGAAGAGGCAGGAGATAAAGGGCGACTATTAAGTACGGCTTCTATGCGACAGGTAAGGGTGGACATCTCCATGATAGACAACTTCTGGTCGCCGACAACTCGAACAAAGTGAGTTTTAAAACTTTTGACGCCAGCTTCTGCCAGGCCATTGAAATGTGGACTGAGAGGAGGTCCCAGATGCCAACGAATAGAAAGTCTGGTGGCAGCACTTCTTGCGTATTCAAGTAATTGGTTACGAAACCCTATAAAATTACTGCCTTGATCTGACCAGCATTGCGTCACGCTTCCACGTCTGGAAATGAATCGATGGAATGCACCTACGAACCCTTCGGTGGACAGTTCCATGGTTAATTCCAAATGCACGCAATGTGTGGCCGTACAGACAAACACACAGACATACGATTTGAAAGCTTTACAACCACGGTAACGATGAGGAATCACAAAGAAAGGTCCACAAAAGTCGATAGCTACACTCGAAAAAGGTTTAAGTTGATTGATTTGATGAGCGGGAAGTGAACTCATTATGAGCGGTCTATAGGGTTTAGGGTTGATTCTAAAACATTTCAAGCACTTGGATATGGTTCTTTGAATTGCCCGTCTGGCAGATAATATCCAAAATTGCTGTAAAAGCAGATTATGTAATGTTTTAAACCCAGGATGAAGATATTGTCGATGAGCGGACTCGATAAGAAGAGTAGTTAAACGATGGTCACTCGAAAGTAAGACTGGGTGTTTTGCAGAATAAGACAAAAGGTCAGATTTTTGTAATCTGCCACCGACTCTAATGATATTATTCTCATCAAG
This sequence comes from Aspidapion aeneum, assembly GCA_963576565.1. Lineage (NCBI taxonomy): Eukaryota > Metazoa > Arthropoda > Insecta > Coleoptera > Brentidae > Aspidapion > Aspidapion aeneum. Next base: position 53,846,213 of record OY755038.1, read on the forward strand.
AAAAGGTGAAAGTTTTCGCAAAGGTTTCGGTATTGGTTTATCTTTAGATAACGCGGAAAAAGCTCAGAAAAACAAGAACCTTGAACGCGTTTGATAAGAAGGTGTAAAGCACTTTGCATCTCACCGGTGGTAGGAAAAACAATATTCTCAAAAATAACTTTTTGGTCCGGCGGCTTAGTGGGTTTTTGATAGGAATGGTTTTGAAAAAGGTTAACTATTCGAAGGACATAACAAATGATACGTTGAATTTTGGATATAGATGAATATTTGATAAGAAGCTGATTTAAGAAGTTGACATCAATTATCGCATTGCAACAGACTTTTGGCTTTTCCTCCAGATTAATATCTCCGAAATCAATCGGCATTTTTGATTTATGAAAATCGGGCCATTCGTTTTCGGGAGACCACAAAAACGACGGTGCGTTCCACCACATATCATGTGACATGAGCTGTGAAGGGGTGGCCCCTCGTGACGCAATATCGGCTGCATTCAAAGCAGAAGGAATGTAGCGCCACGAGTTTGAGGGAATGATTTCTTGGATTCTACTGACTCGATTTCCAACAAAGGTTTGCCAGCGATTAGGAGGGGATGAAAGCCAGTGCAATACGACTTGCGAATCGCAGAAAGTAACGATATTTGTAAAAGTTATTTTTCCTTCATAGCTAGATAAAACGAAGTCAATTAATTCGCTTAAAAGAAATGCGCCTAGGAGTTCTAGCCTAGCCAAAGTTTGTGACTTTATAGGCGCGACCCTAGATTTTGCAGATATGAGAGAAACAGATATATTATTTTCCTCTTCTACACGAAAATATACGACGCCTGCGTAGCCTCGAATTGAAGCGTCACAGAAGCCGATGATTTGACAGGTATTGGTTTTTGACAGTTTGATTTGTCGGGGTAATTGAAAATTGGAAAGAAGCGGGAATTCAGAACGAAGTTTGTTCCAAGAGTCGATGATAGAAGAATCTGGTTCCTCGTCCCAGCCTATTTTCGATATCCACAACTGTTGCAAAATAAATTTTGCTTGTAGCAACAAGGGACAAAGAAAACCTAAGGGATCGAAGATTGTCCCTATGATAGATAAAATAGAACGTTTGGTTGGGGGTTTGTCCTTCATTCGGCATTGATAAGAAAAAATGTCGTTTTTTGGATGCCATTGAAGTCCTAAAACTTTGATAAAGTGGGGTTCCTCCTTGTCGAAAGAGAGAGGCATTTGACGATCGGACTCTGGCAATGTTGCCAATAACTCAGGACAATTGCTTGCCCATTTTTTAAGTTCAAATCCTCCCGACTTCAACAAATCATTGAGTTCTGTTTGAAGGGAGAGAGCTTCAGAAAGCGAAGGGCTAGTTCCCAAGATATCGTCGATATAGATTGACGTTTTTAGAACAGTACTAGCCATAGGAAAACGTTCCTTTTCTCTCTCTGCCAGCTCATTTAAGGTACGCATGGCTAGAAAAGGTGAGCATGTCATGCCAAAAGTGACAGTAGAAAGTTCCCACACTGAAAGTGGGTCCTGTGGAGAAAACCTCCACAATATCCTTTGATAAGGACGGTGATAAGGATTGATAAGGACTTGACGGAACATCTGTTTGATGTCAGCAATGTAGGCAATAGGATTAAGACGAAACGTAAGGAGTAAAGAAGCAATATCCTTTTGAAGTTTCGGTCCAGATAACAATGTGTCATTGAGACTAATATTTTTTGGGGTGACTGCCGAACAATCCCAGACTACCCTTAATTTTGTACTTAAGCTTTCCGGCTTTAATACGCAATGATGTGCTAAAAAACATGTTACGTCGACTTTTGGTTGACTAGATAAAACTAAACTCATATGATTAGAATCGATATAGTCTTGCATGAAACTTGAATAGGCAGTGTACAGATCAGGATTTTTGGTTAATCTATTTTCTAGAAGTATAAATCTACGATAAGCTTGCGGATAAGTATTTCCTAGGTCAGGGTTTATTTTATCTTTAAACGGAAGATCTAGCATGAATCTACCGCTCGGTTGCCGTACTACACTAGCAGTAAAAATTGATTCTGCTTGTTTTTCTTCCGTTGATAAGATTTGTTTTTTAGGCAAATGTTCGATTTCCCAAAACCTAGGGAGAATGACCTCTAAAGGAGGTGAATGACTCGTTAAAAAACAACTGGTTCGTTCCGTAAGACTACCTACTTCGTCAACCTTTCCCATGACGACCCAACCAAAGATAGTTTCAAGGGCTGAAGGTTGCCCTATTTGTCCAAGAACCCTGCCCTCCTTGAATATCTGTGCGAATAGCTCGCAACCAATAACTAGGTCCACAGGTCTAGATTTGAAATAAGATGGGTCGGCAAGTTTAAGGTTTTCCAAGTGTTTCCACTGATTATCGTTCAAAGAGAATGTAGGCGTATTGGAACATAGTTGTGGAACAACAATTGCTTCGAAATTAAGTAAAGGAGTGACTTGTCCTTGTGGCTTAATGTGACATTGAACGAGCCCTTTGGAAGTAAAAGAAGACATCTGATTTAATCCGAACTTTTCACTGATGAATCCTGTCTGTGATCCAGAATCAAGCAGTGCCCTTACAGGTTGAAAATTTCCGCAACCGTCCATAACATCTATTATGGCGGTGCATAAAAGAAAGGTACCTGAAGGTCCTGAGGCATTTAATGACACATGAAGATTATTGACAGGTGGTGTGTGAATGACAGGACTAGTATCTTGGCTTCCAGACTCTTGATTAGTTTCTAAGATATGAGTTAAAGTGTGGTGCCTTTTACTATTGCAAGTCCTGCATGAATATTTTGATTTGCACGTATCTACCCCATGCAGGGGATGAAAACACGCTAGACATAATTTTTTCTGCTTGACGAAAAATAGGCGATCGATAGGCGAGAGATCAAGAAATACATTTCGAAAGCACGTGACCTTGATTACACCGGAAACATTTTATTCCCGTACTTGAATTAGTTGAGGTGCCAGCCAGTCCTATAAAAGGCGAATTGGATGATTTATAGGTAGGCTTTTGCCCAAACTGATTTCGCATAGAATTTGAATTTTGATAGGTAGGCTTTTGCCCAGACTGATTTTGCATAGAATTTGATTTTTGATAGATAGGCACCTTTTTGGGTGCTGTTGATTGAGGAAGTGATTCCAAAACTTTACATCTTTTTTCTAGAAATTGAAAAAGTGACTGAAAAGTGGGAATTTCGGTATTAGTATTGGCGTGACTCATTTCGAAATTTGAACGCGTTGGAATATCCAAATTTTTCTAATAAAATGAAAAAAATAATAAAGTCCCAACTGTCAACGTCAAAGCTATGTGATTTTAAAATTTCTAGGGATTCAGAAAAGGTGTCAATTAAATTACGCAATTCTTTAGCTGACTCGTTTTTTAAGGTGGAGTTCATAATTGAGCTTAAAGCATCATTTGCGAGGTCTCGCTTGTTTTGATATCTATTGACTAATTTGTCATAAGCAATTTTATAATTTTGATCAGATAAGCTAATCCCTGATATCAATTTTAAAGGCTCATCCTCGAGATATGAAAATAAATATTGAAGTTTTCGAACGTTACTTAGACTTTGATTTTGATCTATAATGTTATTAAAAAGATCGAAAAAGCTTGGCCATAATTTTTTATCACCTCGGAATATGGGAATACCTAACTCTTTGAGTTTTGGAGTTTCAGATTCGTTTTGTCGAACATATGATCCCGAAAAGGATGGGGCCTCAACCGGAAATATTTTAGAGTAAACCCCCTTACACGCATAAAAATATTTACGAGCTTCTGAGAGGATCGCATCCTGCGTTTTAAACTCCTCATCGTCCGAGTCGTCTATCAACATAATGACGTCATTATGTGCCAGCAAGCATTTATCGAAGGTTTCATCCAAATCGGAATACCTCACTTGAAACTCGTTTCTCGCTCTTTCATCCGATGCCGCGGTTTGTGAAACCACATAACACTCGGTTATCGCAGATAAAAAAGCCTTGCGTTTTTGCACGGCTTTTTTGACAGACATGATTTTACCTTTGAAATGACGAAATTGTCGGTAAATATACAATTAACGCTAAATTAATGCTTCTGAAATAGAAAAATGACGAATTGTCGAAAATATGCACTAATTTATCGCAATTGATGAAAATTGTTTTAAATATCGAAATGATATGGAACACATCTAATCACAGAAATGTCGGTAAATATACAATTAACGCTAAATTAATGCTTCTGAAATAGAAAAATGACGAATTGTCGAAAATATGCACTAATTTATCGCAATTGATGAAAATTGTTTTAAATATCGAAATGATATGAAACACCCTAACACATAAATGAGAAATGTTGTTGTTTGTTTTGTTTTGATTCCTTCGCTTTGTTTATACCACGCGGTACGCGAAAACAGGTACTGCGCCGACACCTTTCTCGCGTTTCAATACGATGCGAAAAATCCAAGGCCGCCTTGTTTTTGGCGTGAAAATAGTGGCCGACCTATTAGTACCGTCGTATGGATTTAATTTAAAATAATCCGGCTCGAAGGACCACTTATGTTAGCCCGCGGTTATAAAAACGATAAATGCAATGGACTGTATATAATTTAATTAATGAAAGCGCGAGCAAACATAAATATAGTTATATGAATTACGACATAATTAATAAGGTCCATAGGTTAATTGTTGGAACCACACAACGGCAATCATACAAATGCACTCACCAGTTTTGCAGCCACTTTCTCCTCGTTCCAAGGGGCCCCTGAATGGATCTAATGATGTCACCACGTAGCTGAAGGGCTGAAGTTTCTAGTTCTATGCTTCAGTACACAAAAATCGAGCACTTTCAGGTGTAGATATTTGAAATAGTTGGAGAACGAAATTAACACGCCATTTTCTCTAGGCGATTGACAAGGATCTCCCTGGTTGTTGGTGCGCATGTCCAAATACGCGGAATGCGCTTTGTCCTTCATACAGTTGTGTGTTTTTAAAAATATATATAAACAACCGCGAAATTTAGCGGGAGCTAACAGAGGTAGAAATATATTTTTTGTTTGGGCTGTATTGCCATCGGACTTTTATGCATATACTAAATTTTATAAAAGTCATGTGAATTGAATGTCAAAAACGCATTTTTTATGGAATTGGGTGGGGGGTAGATTGGGAGGACAATTTTTCATTATTGTTGTATTGTCATCGGACCACTATATGTATACCAAATTTCATCCAAATCGGATAATGGAAGTGTGTCAAAAACGCATTTTTCTATAGATGGGGGTGGGGGTAGGAGTGGTAGGATTTTTTTTCAATATTGTATTGTCATCGGACCATTATATGTATACCAAATTTCATTCAAATTGGATAATGGGAAGGGTGTCAAAAACGCATTTTCTATGGAAGGGGGTGGGGGTAGGGGTGGGAGGATATTTTTTTTTAATGTTGTATTGTCATCGGACCACTATGTGAATACCAAATGTGATCTAAATTGGATAATGGGAAGTGTGTCAAAAACTCATTTTTCTATAACAGGGGGTGGGGGTAGGGGCGGGAGGATATTTTTTCATCGGATCACTATATGTATACCAAATTTCATCCAAATCGGATAAAGGGAAGTGTGTCAAAAACAAATTTTTCTATGGAAGGGAATGGGGGTAGGGGTCGTTTGGATATTTTTTTCTTAATATTGTATTGTCATCGGATCACTATATGTATACCAAATTTCATCCAAATCGGATAAAGGGAAGTGTGTCAAAAAGAAATTTTTATATCGAGGGGGGTGGAGGTAGAGGTGGGAGGATATATTTTTTTATTGTTGTATTGTCATGGGACCACTATGTGTGTACCAAATTTCATCCAAATCGGACAATGGGAATGTGTCAAAAACGCTTCACAAGATTTGATAGATAGTTAGATAGTTAGTTAGATAGTTAGATAGTTAGACAGAACATCTGAAGCTAAATAAAAGCTTGTAAAAAAAAAGTTAAACGATTTTATTAAAAAATTACACTAAAAAGAGAAATTATTTGGCAGATTCCTGTTTAGAATAGTCTAGATTTAACAATAGCGTTAATGGCACATTATAATATACTTTTAAGTTCGACATAAAATCATAGCGCGTTTATTAAAGATAACCGTCATCTCTATTTACCTCGATAATTCGGCGGTAGCCGTACCGATATATCTGTTCGGATTAACGAAGTTGTACGGTTGTCCATTTATCCAAAATTATTTTTATATATTTATTTTACATCTATATAATTATGTGGATACGATATTTTAAATTATTATAATTACCAAATTTATTGTATATACGGTATATTAAACAGTGTTAATGACGCAAATTGGATTTAGCTTAATAAGCCGGCCTAGCACAGCTGCTAGCAGAGTGCGAGACTGCGTTCTGGCAACTATTCTTTAATTATATAGTAGCAAGTGCAAAGATAGTTCTTATTTAAACCTACGGCAGGTTCTTCGTCTGGTTATAGGTATTTTACTCAAAACTCATAGCAAGTTGGGATTTCTTATTTCCAACGTACACCAAGTGCACTAGTCTGGTTGTAAGTCACTTTTAACATTCCTTCTGCCTTATTTCAAGTGCCGTGACATAAGTTTCATCTGGTAATAGGGCCCCTTTCTCTGCTCTACTCTAACAATCAAGTCTTAAATAAATTAGCCTTAGAGTGACATAGCCTAAAGCTATACAACAGTACCTAATTCCTAAATCTGCTGGAAAAAAATCATGTCATCGAGTAATGAAGAGAGTAGATATTTATTTTGATTATTTTAAATATTCAATCCTAAAAAAAAAATACTTTATATTATACCGATTTTATCAAAACTCTTTTCAAAATTAATCTGGACCACAATTTAGTGTTTTTTGAATAGTTTATCAAAATCTGTTCAGTAGTTTCAAAATTTTCGTAATGCGAAAGCGTTCCAATGAAACTTGCTTTTTTAATAAACATTTCGACATATTTATTTTTATTACTCCGCCTCGGATCGTTCTCGAAGAGTTTTGGAAGGATAATAGATAGAATGTTGTATATATTTTGGTAAGACATCTGTAATGACTATAAAAAAGTCAAATCCAAAGCAAAGCAGTGTTTGGCCCAAAACAGAAGAGGATGCAGGATTCTGAATTCCATGGCCTTCTTAACTTATTCTTAACAAATTCATTCTCTATGTAAATTTCATTTAATAATGATCCAAAGAAAATAACAAACAAGGCGTACCCAGGGGAATTAGTCCCCCCCCCCGAACTTATCAAGAACGTGTTTTCAAAAAATGTCTTAAGAACAAAGATTAGAATAAAAAATTGCACCATGCGTAAAATTTTCAAAATTTTATTTGAAACTAACGAAATTTTGTCCTGGGTACGGCCCTGGTTTTAAATAGATAATGTTGGTTTTTGTTTGTCGGCAAAAAAAGGTGGAAATAAAAATACAACAGAATCGTTGAGTCACGTAGTATATTATACAGCTTAATCCACGAAACACGTTAATTTTACTTTCATGGCAACCCATAAACTATAGCCCCATTATTTGCTAAACAAAACTCGCGTACTCGCAGCACGTAGAACCTTAATTGAAAATTGTAGTGTCAACGAGGTATACCTATTTTGTTAAAAAATATGTACACACACACATTCACAAATATTGTCGCAAACATTTTTCAGGATCTGACTCATTTTTAACGATTTGGCACCAATGCCATTGGCGATTTTGAGTTAAATTTTGAAAAGAACGGCAAATTATATACTTAATGTCTATGCTGAAACTTATTAATATTGTCTTCTTAATTAAAACACCTTTGATAATGCTTTCTAATTTTATTTTGGTTTATCCGATAAATAATGTATTCTGCTATAGTTAATATTATAACTAGGTCTCAGCTAAAATTTTGTAAAACCAGATACTCCCTTTTGAGTTAACATAGTAGAGTGAGCGTAAATGATTAAAGACAAGTAGCCTCTCGTCTCGTCTCGCCCTCTCTCGACGAGACGAGAGAGAAATTTTCTTTCGAAAAAAAGCTCGAGACGAGACGAGAGAAAAATCCTCTCTCGTCGAGATATTCTCGTTTCTCTCGTCCTCTGGAGCAAATAAGGTTGGTTTTATAAATTTTTATGATTTACCGTCTGTTTGTGTTGACCTATTATAGAGTTAAGCTGATATTTATGTACTGTTTTTGTTTAAATAAAAGTTATGCAAGAATTGTCATATATAGTTCAAATTATACCCATTTGTAATGACGTCATTTTTGTTTATCTTTGTTTAGTATATTACAGCGGTGACAATAAACTTTTTAAAAAAGTAGTGTCTATGATTTAAATAGGTAGGTCATTGGTTATGTGAAGTATCCGTCATTGTCAATCAAAAAACATTGTTTGGCAAAAATATCTACGCCATACGTTTTTTTCTTACCTGGTGACGTCATTACAAATGCGTATAATTTAGACTATATTCCTTCTTTGACAACATGTACTGTCACTTACCTTTCGTTTACTTGAAATAAGATGGAGAATATATGTAATTAGTTACTGAACATTTTTTTCTGGAAATTATTCATAAGCGGGAAATTTTAATTTCATTTTTTAGCTTTTGGCGTGAATTTTTGTTATTTAAAAATCTATTGATTTAAAAAAAAATTGTTTTTGGACGATTCTTTAAAGAGCTAAAATTCTGAAAATCAAATAATTTTCTTGCGGAAATTATTTTGTTTTTTATTTTGAAAAAAGTTTAAAGGTTCTTGCAAAAACATGTTTTTCCCTGAAAAATTACGAAAAATTAAGAATAAAAGAAGTTATTTAAAAAAAAAGTTTTGGTTAGTTTTGAGATAAAAAAAGTCATTTTTGCAAGGAAAATTTTTGGTTTTCAGAATCTGGAAATTCCATATAGATCTTTAAGACCCAAGTATTTAAAATAAAAGATTTATTGCTTTATTTTTATGGATATATATTATTGACAAAACACAAAATAATTTTAAGTACACTTCGGATTTTAGGTACAGTTTTAAATAAATAAAGCAATGCAAACCTTTCCACAGCTTTTATTTCATCGGCATCAACAAGGTATTTTAGTACCTACATGTATTGTATTTACTTCTTTATTTATTGTATGTATGCATATACAGAGTATATCCCAGATGGACAATTTATTTTGGAAAAAAATAAATACCATAAATAATAAGATTCACCTTGAAAAGCACTTTTACACACGGTGTCTCAAAAACTTTTTATAGCTGATATAAATCACGAGATACGAGAGGGGACGAGGCTTCGTCGAGCGATAGAAGAGTCCTATCGTCGAGACGAGAGACCCATTTTATCTCGCTTCTCGCGGCAACACTTATAGACAAGGAAATATGGGTCCATATTGGCGACATTGCATTTTTTTCAAGTGGGCTTAAATGTGTGCGTAAACATATAATTTGCAACATTATTCATGAAAGCGTCTGTATATCCCTGATTTTTTCATTTTCTTCCTGAAAATTATTTTGATATTTCCGTAAAGTCTCATGGGATGCCATTTCTGCCAACTGAATATAATTGAAGGCATAAAGGACATTTACCTTCCTAGTTCATTGCAAATTTAGCATGCGCAGTGACGGATCCCAAGAGGGTTCAGAGGGGTCCGCCCCCCATTCAGATATAAAACTTATTTTTTAGTTCTGCGGCGCAAGTATCAGCAAACCGCTGATACCAACAGTGGTATTTGCTCCCACTTTGGCCCCTCCCCAAGAAATTCAGGATCCACCATTGTGCATGCGCGTTTTATATTTTCCAGGCTTGTGCTATGCATTTCAAAAATGTCTTTTTTTTCAGAAAATTTAGGAAAAAAATCTCTATCATTTTTAGGCATATTTGCAGAGGAGAAAGTTAGGCGTCTCGGCCAAATAAAGCTAATAATCACTTAAAAAATAGACCGGTGTACTGTGAGCTTGAAATTTGCGTTAGATGCCATTTAATATTTTTGCAACTTGCCATTTCTAGAGACCCTGTATGTACGACATATTTTTACCAAAGAGAGACGCGACAAACCCATCAAAGTAACTGAAATTAACATTTTTTGTTTAAGTTATTTTCTTGCCAAGTTCGTTGGCGTTTCATTAAAATTATTTAAATTGTCAGCAGTGATTGACACACACAGGACAGAAGTTGCGTCTCTCTCTAAACATCACTAGAGTATAGAGGACCGATATTTTCATCCTTTGATTTTGACTTAAATAAATTTGACTTTGAAGGGTTTGTCGCGTCTGTATTTCTTTAAAATATGTCATACATACAGGGCCTCTAGCCATTTCTAAGGCTTTACATAGATCACTTTAGTCAAATTTGAAGGCAACTTCACTAAGTACTCAAATCAATCTGCAATTAAAAAGAATATATTTCTTATTGCCCCATTGCGATGTTTTTTTCTATCCCACGATAGTCAAAACGAAAGGGTAATAAGAAACATTTCCATTCTGAACTACTTGTTCATGACAAGCAAAATTTACAACAATACATACAAAGTCTTACATTTGACAACAAACTTAAGTATTAAACTGCCGTCATAAGCAAAAACACAGTAAGTAAATTTAATAGCTTACAATCTAGTGTAACACTATTCAAAATATATTATCACAGATTGTTTGACTGTGAAATATCAAATATACTTACTGTGTTTTTGCTTATGACGGCAGTAAAATTGAAAATAAAATGTTTCCTTCAGACAAAAAAAATATATAATCTGAAATGGTTTGCTTGTCAAAAATATGTTTCAAATACATGGATCCAAGACCGATCTGATACCTTCCTAGCCCATAAGCACAATGCATGTATACTCCCTGCTATATCAACCTTAAAAATAGTTTTTTGTAAATAACTTCGAATCGAAAGCTCCTACAAAGTTTTTGGTTATACCACAAATTTTTGAGAAAAATATGTTTTCCTACATTCCGAAAACCGCGCGTCGCTCCGTTAAAAAGTTAGCATTTTTTAAATTTTTTAACTGTCAAAAAACTGTCATTAGCATTAATGAATTTTGACCAAAATCTAATCAGCTCCTCACAGTATCAAACAATATTACCTAAAAATTTTATGAAAATCCGTTCAGTGGTTTAGGAGCTATCGTACTATGAACAGATATACACACACACACAGACAGACATCACGATATTGCTAGGATAGGTCAGAATACACCTAAATAATACATTTTCCCGTTATCTCAAAAAAAAATTTTTTCGCCGAAAATAATACGTTCTCTTGCCATTGCTACGCGGGTTAGGAAGGTAAAAAAGTGCTAAAAACTTATAATTTTAAGAGTTCGTATCACCGCTGTTGCTCATTTCCCACATGGATTCCGATCAACACTGCAGTGACACAGGATAGGTCAGAATACACCTAAATAATACAATTTCGCCGTTATCTCAAAAAAAATTTTTTTCGCCGAAAATAATACGTTCTCTTGCCATTGCTACGCGGGTTAGGAAGGTAAAAAAGTGCTAAAAACTTATAATTTTAAGAGTTCGTATCACCGCTGTTGCTCATTTCCCACATGGATTCCGCTCAACACTGCTGTGACACAGCCTACCTAGGTAGGCTGTGGCCACGGTCTCTAAATAAACCGGTTGTCTGGTAACTCCGTGTCATGACGGCCGGACGTCAGAGCTACGTCATAGTTTTCCTAGGAATCAGCAGTCCAACGCTGTTTATTAGTGTTTATAACGTAATTTCGTCTTTTTTGAGGAAATTTTGTACATTTTGGGTCTTGTAAGTAGTATTTATACCTGTTCCGTGCTTGCTATAAATATATTAAAGACTAACTAAAATAAATTTTAGCCGCCTGTTAATATTTTGTGCTACATTCAGGTCAAAAATCAAACTTAAACAATTGCCTACACTACTTCATCTTCTGTATCAACATCTACAAAAAATATGTGTCAAAAAGATGGTTTAGTCTATATTGCAGGATTTTTAGCACGAAAACATCACAATGATTTCCCTGAACTTGATTGCTATACGTATGAAAATGAACCAACAAACATGTATTCATATGCCATGCCATCTTGGGTGCAAAGCCTTTCTTTTGGAGGCTTAACTGAGCCTTCACCATCATGGAAAGAAAATGTTAACAAAATGGACAAATGGTTCATAAAATTGCATAGTGGCAATTTTAAATTTAAAACAAATATTAGGGACCTATTGCAATAGTGCCAGGCACAAATTGTGCCGGGCACTATATTGACAGTTTCTCATTATAAGAACAGCTGTGTCCTTTCAAAATTAGGCCTTTGTGTATTATACGAGCCGGATTTAATAGTGACGCCACTATTAATGGAAAATAAACGACGGTATTTATAAATTCGACTTTGGTATGTCAATTTTGAAAGATCAACTGTTAGTTTGTAATGCGAAACTGTCAATATAGTGCCCGGCACAATTTGTGCCTGGCACAATTGCAATAGGTCCCTATTGTGAAGCGATCCACTAAATTTATATTTAAAAAAGTTTCTATATAAATTGGTAGATTCATTTGTAAAACAAAGAGTAATGATAAGAATCAAATTTATAAATACCAAAAAGCAAAACGAATCTACAATAAAACGAAAGCTTGATGATACAAGGAGTGATGAGAGTCGAAAAACAATAAAAAAGTTAAAGAAAATTATTTTGTAACTATTCTATAATTAGATAGGTATAGTTTTTTGTTACTTTTATACTTTTACAATGTAATATTTAAAAAACCTGATGAGTACCATTCTTAAATTATATACTGGGTGTTCCAAGGTAAATGTACACCATTGCTAACTTAATTGTTTGTTATTAAAAGTATTAAAAAGTTTAAATTGGCAAGCTGGTAGAATTTTTGAAAATTATAAAATGCAGGGGTGCTTAAATTTTTACAAGGTTTTATGTTTTTTGAAAAAACTCGAAAACTTGATGTTCGATTTTTTTTATTTAAGCATCTTAAAGATCATCAAAAATTTTGCCTAGTTTGCCAATTTAAACTTTATTCTTTCTTTAATAATAAAAAAGTTAGCAATCGTGGACACTTAACTTGCCTTACAGTCAATATATTTTTATTATATTTTTTCTTGAAAATGCGTTAAGAAGGGGGTGGATCAAAAGTCCTAAATCTGCGTTATGTTTTTTCTTCTTTCCCTTAATTTTTTTGATAAAATTTCTCAAAAATAAACTAATTTTAATTACTTCCTATCCACCAAAAAAATTAATAATATGTGGCCAGTTTGCTTTAGTGTTCGGCGAAAAAAGTTAAATTAATATGAACAGAGAGTCGAATTAACTTAGGAAAATTATTTATAATCGTGTCCTGAATCTGATATTTATAAAACTGTTGAAATTTTGATCATAAATTTTTAAATTATTTAATTTTTTAATAAATTTTGGTGTTTTTACGGCGTCTATCTTTATTTCTCTCATAATATAACGTATAGGTCTCTCTTTATTGATCGTGGAGCAGGAAAATTGCCGCGTCATAGGCTGCCGAGTTCTTATTACCTGGGAGTTACCAGACAACCGGTTTATTTACAGACCGTGGGCTGTGGCCGTGATCTGTGCAGCAAGCGCCAGGCCAATGATGTAGAATACAATAGAAGCTCGCTAAAACCCAATTGCGCACGTTCTACGTACGTCAAAATTCTTATGTTAGCCGTCCGTGAGTTTGCGGTATTCCACGGAAGCCGTTAACAAAATATAAAGTTCATATGTCAACAGTGTCAAATAGCGTTAGTCGTCGGCCGTTTTTGCCAAGACCAAAAACTATCTAATGTTTAACTTTTTGCTAAATACAAAAATAAGTTTGGTTACGTGTTTAGCATGTATACCTTTTTTATGAACACGTCGTGCACATACATTTTACACTTTATGGCAGCTAACAATTAAAGTAATTAGAATACGGGCTAATAACAAAGAGTTTCGATTTAGACAATAAACTATTGTTGAAAAACTGAATACAAACGAAAAAAATAACAAGACTACAATGAAATTACATTAAATTTAATAACTTATTAATAATGTATTTCATGTTCCTTTCAAACGCGCGGATGCTAATAACAAAACCAGTTCGATATACAGGGTGTAATTTAAATGATGTATAGTTTTTGCAAAGTCACTTGAATAACTCCTAATACGCGGTTCTATCGATTTCATGTAATTTTGCTTCATTCTGCCCTTCAAAAGTTATCCAAATTCATATAAAATCTTCCTGGTATAATTTAAACCCTACCTACATAGAAGAGGCGCGGCTCTTTGCGGTCCGACCACAAAGTATTTGTTTTCCGATCGACCGCGCAGATTTTTTTTTGATGCGCTTTTAATTGCTTGCGGGTGTGCTTTTCGGGACCCCTTTAGTCGGCAGTATGCAGATTTAGAAAATAAATCAGTGTCGTTCCTGTAGGTGTAGGAATATAAAGTTTTATGATCTATTTTTATTTCTTTAGTTTACGCCATAATTAAATGAAATAATTTTCATGAATACATCTACCGCCGCCCATGTCACTTTCTATAAAGGATATGCCGATGGTCGGCTTTTATCTTTGTTCAACTGACTTTGCAAAAACAATACCAAGCTTTAAGTTGCGCGGGGGGTTGGAATGGTCAGTAGTAGACAAAAAGTTATACATTTAGGTCAAAAGTTTTTGTTTCCGATTTTAAAATGACAAAGAAAGTCAAACAATTTTGTGATCCTTGTTGGTGCAAGCAAGAAATTTCCTAATTTTCATTTTCTTTTCCTTTTCTGCGCGTTTAAAATAATTTAAATTTTCGCGCTCTAAAATATGCATATGGGGTTTCACGGCACCGGACACGTGGAAGAGAAGCAGCGCCGCAATGGGTGCGCAAAGAACCACCGTCACAACAAGACACTAGCAAAATCACGTTCCCGAAAAAAGTGAATTTGAGGTGAAAAAACTGGACGTTTAAACGTCGACTGGAGCTGCAAGAGAGTCCGAGGTAGGTGCCTTTTCATATAAAATTCCATATGTACCGTAACTTTCCATTTTCAATCGTCAATACCGACATTTATTTTTAAATGTGCTTGTGAAGCCAATACCGGCGACCTATCGAAGGAAATTCCGTTATTTTTCAGCCCTTGCACGCACATTTAATGGCCCTTCGACCCAAATTAATAGTTTTCCAAACTACCTAGACTCCTGTGGTTCAGCAATTTCCTACAAAAATTCCAAATTTCTATTTTCTATTTCAAATTTCAAAATTTATTTCAATTTCAATTCGAAACAGACCATATTGTTTTACCACCTGTTGGGGATATGTTCCTTCAAAGTTGATCGAAGTGTTTATTACCGTTCAAAAATACCTATAGCCAATGCACATATTTCGTATAGTTTACTAGTTCATCAAAGAAAGTTGATCGCTTTGTTCATTACATTTTCAGTAAAAGTGGCGTCAATACGCCGAAAGTGAAAATTTTAAGGCGGTTCTTCCACCTATTTTTCTAAATATCGATTTTACAGGTGTCGCGGCGTTAACGCGCAGGTGCAAGTGTTTCGTCGTCACCAAGGCCTCACGTTGCGCGCGTTGTTTCTTCAAATACCGTCGTTTGTTAAAAACTTTCAGACGAGACCGCTAGTCGTATGCACAGAGTGTGCGACTTGGAATCGAAAGGTGCGGGGTTCAATCCTTGGTGAGACATAAAAGTTTTTTTTTAAGGGATATGTTCAAATAATAACATACAGACAAACTTACAAACATTTCATTTCAAAATTTTCGAAAAAAGTTAATAAAATTAAAATAATAAAATTGTTTAATTTTTGCTAAAATTCGGGTTGTATTTTAAGCTATATTTTAAGCATTTTTTTGGGTAATTTTAAAAACAAATTAACTTTCAAAAACAAAAATGTCTACGCAAAAACAGAAAAAACTTTGCGACAAAAGGCTTTTGAGCTTCAACCAAATGGCGGAAGCTCACGAGGTAGCTTTGAAAGCGAAGTCGGATACAGCGTTTCACTTTTTGTTTAAATCCAGATATGAAGACGTCGAAGAATGTCATGCTCAATTCTATAATTTTCATAACCAAATTATTGGCTCTCTCGAAGAGTTTAAACTTTCATTTGACGAGCAGGATAAAACTAGAAAAGACTTTGACAACCTTTATTATGAATGTAAGGGTATTTACTACGACCTTTTTAGGGCCAACCCTGTCAATTACGTAGGCAACCCTAACCAACAAAATATTGTTCAGAGGTCAAATACAAGATCATTTCCACAACCACGGTTGCCAATTTTCAATGGTAATTATAAAGACTGGCAACACTGGTTTGACTTATTTAAAGTCATGGTACATCAAAATTCTGAGTTAAGTGATATAGAGAAATTTCTACACTTGCGGAGTTCTGTTCTGAATGAAGCCCTTTCTCTAGTAAAAACCATTCCCCTCGCAGATAGCAATTATCACATTGCGTATGAAACCTTAGTAAAGAGGTATCAAAATAAACGAATTATTGCTACTACCGCTTTGAATGCTATTAACTTTCTTTCAACTAAATCCAGTTCTGGGAAAGAATTACGTTCCATGTTGGATACATTTTCTGAGAATCTAGCCATCTTAAATGAGCTTGGTTTTCCTACAAAAGAATG
Organism: Aspidapion aeneum; assembly: GCA_963576565.1. Taxonomy (NCBI): domain Eukaryota; kingdom Metazoa; phylum Arthropoda; class Insecta; order Coleoptera; family Brentidae; genus Aspidapion; species Aspidapion aeneum. The sequence goes on from OY755038.1 coordinate 53,862,785, forward strand.
GGACTTTCTTACTTTTAACATGATGCTCTCAAAACTTGAAGTCAAGATGAGGACTGATTTCGAACTTTACTATAGTAGAGAGAAAAACAATTCAGAAATTCCGTCCTACACTGATCTTTACACGTTTATAGAAAATCATTGCGTTGCGCTCGAATCTGTAGTGCAAATGCCCAGTTTTAGTAGGCAAAATCAAACCCCTAGACAACCTCAAACTACGCGTAATTCTCAACAGAACAGTTTTCAGAGAAACAGTTTTAATAATTTTAATTCACCTTCTGCTTTCAATACAACTATTTCAAATCAAAGTTCAAATTCAAGAAATCAACAAAATACTTTACAAAATAGCAATCAACGCAGCAACCCTCAAATACAAAATAATCAGAACAGAACTTTTAATCCAAAAATAAAATGCTACCTATGTTCTTCGAATCACGCACTATCGAAATGTATCGAATTTCAAAACAAAAGTCCACAGGAAAGGATGGGTTATGTTCGGCAGGTGAATCTATGTCAAAATTGCTTACATTTTGCTCACCAGACCGTGAATTGCCCCTCCTCCTACAACTGCTTTACGTGTGGAGCTAGACACCACAGTCTTCTTCACGTTCCACAACCAGTAGCGCCCTCTGTGAGTGTTGATTCTTATCCTCCAGAGAACGTTAATATTCCACTTTCCAATTCCAATAGCACCCCTATGTCAGGAAGCCATTCCACAAACTGTCATGCGACAATGATTTCCAAAAATTCCACTTTTCTACTTTCTACCGTTGTAGCTGACATGTTAGACTCAAGGGGACATTACCAACCAGTTCGTATCTTACTCGATTCTGCCTCAGAGGCAAACTTTATTTCAGAAAAATGTCTAAATCGTTTAGGTCTTTCGAAACGCTTCTTTTCTACTTCTATTCAAGGCTTAAATCAAATGACATCTTCCAATACCAAAGGTAAGACGAAATGTCTTATCAAACCTCAAGGTCAAGCGGGACCTACCTTTGATTTTGAGGCTTTAGTACTTCCAAAACTTTGTACAGAGATTCCTTCTTGCGCTGTCGACTCGAGCAAGTGGAATCACATTCGCAATATCAAACTTTCTGATCAAAACTTCCACATACCAAGTTCCATTGATGTCCTAGTAGGTTGTGAACTTTTTCCGCATCTCTTACAAGAGGGAGTTATCCACGGAGAGCGTGGACAACCTAGTGCTTTTAATAGCATCTTTGGCTATGTGCTGATTGGTAAAGTTGAAACTTCAAAGCAACAAAATCCACAATCACTCATAAGCTGTTACACTTCCATCGAACCATCTCTGGATATCTGCCTAGAGCGCTTCTGGGAGATAGAGCAGGTTCCACATAAGGTTCATCACAGTCCTGAGGATATTATGTGCGAAAAATTATTTTCACAATCAGTTTCACGCAACGAATCAGGTAGATTCGTCGTTCCATTACCTTTCATAAACTTAGAACCCCAGTTGGGTGACACCTATCCAATCGCTTTAAAACGTTTCAAGCTTCAGGAAGCTAGACTTCTCAAAGACTCAGCTAATTATCAAGCTTACAAAGATTTTATGCAAGATTATTTAGACACTGGTCACATGATACCTATTCCTACGCCTATATCTAAAGATGTCTTGGATAATTCCTACTTTATCCCTCATCACAGTGTCTGGAACACTGGGAAGATAAGAGTGGTCTTTGATGGGTCTCAACGTAGTCCCAGAGGTGTCTCACTCAACGAGACGTTGTGCGCAGGTCCTAAACTGCAAAATGATGTCCGTGAAATTTTACTTAATTTTCGAATTCATGCTGTAGCTTTTGTTACTGACATAGTAAAAATGTTCCGACAGATTTTAATTATTCCTGAGCACACGCGTTATCAAAATATTCTATGGAGATTTTCTGAGGATGATCCTGTCCAAACCTACTCCTTAAGAACAGTTGTTTATGGACTTAAGTCATCACTTTACTTAGCTATTCGTACTATACAAGAACTAGCTAAACTTGAGTCTGAAAGGTATCCTAATGCTTCCAAGGTGCTTCTTAAAGACATTTACGTCGACGACGTGCTCACTGGGCAGGATTCTGTGGCCTCTGCCAAAGAACTTCAGTCGGAGTTAATCTCCCTGTTGCGCCTAGGAGGGTTTGAACTTAAAAAATGGGCGAGCAACAGTCCGGAACTTCTCTCCTCATTCTCAGAATCAGAAACACAAATGTCCATTCGTTTCGACAAATCCGAACCTAATTTTGTAAAAATATTATCCTATCTCAGATTCGTTTACCTACTTGGTCGTACCAGAAGATAAACCATGCACCAAGCGAGGTATCTTATCTCAAATCATGAAAATTTTTGATCCCTTAGGTTTCTGTTCTCCCGTTTCTTTACTTGCTAAGCATCTCATGCAAGATCTGTGGAAGGAGAAGCTGGACTGGGATTCTCAGCCTCCTCCGCATATCGTAAATGTTTGGAATCAATTTCGAACCGAACTTCCAAATCTTTCAAATATTCATTTACCTAGACGCCTTTCCATTGATCAACCACGTAGCATTGAACTTCACGGCTTTTCAGACGCCTCTATGATAGGTTACGCGGCTACGGTCTATTTCAGAATGGAGTCAGTATCCGGAGAAATCCATACCTTTCTTGTAATGGCCAAATCTAAGGTCGCACCAGTGAAAACAGTCAGTCTTCCGCGACTGGAGCTTCTTGGTGCCACTTTACTTTGCGACCTAATTTCCTTTATTCAAAACACTTATTCAGATATTCTTAACTTCAACCAAATCTGTGCATGGTGTGATTCCCAAGTGGTTCTATGCTGGTTGGCGGCTTCACCTCACAGGTTTAAAACGTTTGTGGCAAACCGTATCTGTCACATTCAAGAAACCATTTCTCCTACGGCCTGGAAATATATTCCATCAGCGCTAAATCCAGCCGACTGTGCTTCGCGCGGTCTTATGCCTAATCAACTTGTCAAACATGACTTGTATTGGGAAGGTCCTTGTTTTCTTAGGCTACCAAAAGAGAGCTGGCCTGATGATTTTCGCTGTCCAGACCCTCCGGAAAACGAGGTTATTCTGGAAGAACGAAAATCAGTATTTCAAACATGCACAGTTGAACCACACATGCTTGATACTTTTCTTTCTCGTTACTCTTCCCTAGAGAAAATTCAACGCATAATTTCCTATATTTTTCGCCTTACCGAAAAGAAATCTAAATATCCTAACGAAAATATTACCGAAGTAGAACTTCAACATTCTCTTATTGTTCTCGTTCGGCATGTTCAACGTTCCATCTTTGCTGATCTCATTTCACGTTTGAATGACGCAAAGCTACTTCCTAAACAATTTCGTAAACTTTCACTTTTTCTAGATACACAAGGCTGCTTAAGAGTGGGGGGTCGATTACCACATTCTTCCGAACTCTCTTATTCAGCAAAACACCCTTTACTTTTACCACGTTCTCACCGTCTTACTCAACTTGTCATTGAGTACACTCACAAAAGGTACTGTCATCCCGGTCAAAAAACGTTGCATTACCTCTTGAGACAACAACTTTGGATCCTTTCCCCTCGCTATGCAATCGAGAGCGTAACTTCTCATTGCATTTTATGCTATCGACTAAATCCTAAACCTTCCGTACAAATCATGGGCAACTTGCCTGCTCAACGCATCTCTCAAGTAAAGGCATTTTCACATGTTGCCATAGATTATTGTGGTCCCTTTCCAATTACAATGGGAAAGTACCGAGGTGCAAAGGTATCCAAAGGTTATATTCTTGTCTTAGTCTGCTCCGCAACAAAGGCAGTTCACCTAGAACTTACCTCCGATATTTCCACCCCTACCTTTCTTGCGGCTTTTAAGAGATTTGTGGCAAGAAGAGGAAGAATCTCTGACATTTACTCAGATTGTGGTAGCGCGTTCTTGGGAGCTGATCGTTTACTCAAACAGTACTCCCAGGAAGCATGTCACAGTCTAAAAATTACCTGGCATTTTTCAAGTCCTGGTAGTCCGCACCTAAACGGACTAGCTGAGGCAGGAGTTAAATCCACCAAGGCAAATTTAAAACGTGTAATAGGTGAGCAACGGTTAACCTATGAAGAGTTTTGTACTTTTTTGTGTCAGGTCGAATCCATACTAAACAGCCGGCCTCTATATGCCCAAAGTATGGATCCGAATGACTTTCTTCCACTGACCCCTGGTCATTTTCTTACCCTGGAACCGTTGAATTCCGTACCAGAACCCGAATTTTCTGATTCCAAGTTGAACACCCTGTCCCGCTGGCAGCTGGTGCAAAGGCTCCAGTCCGATTTTTGGAAACGCTGGAACTTGGAGTACCTAAACACCTTGCAACAGCGTTCTAAATGGACAGAGGCTTCTAACAATATTAACCTAAATACTTTAGTCGTGGTAAAGAATGAACAAAAACCGCCATTGCAATGGGCTGTTGGGCGAATTGTCGACGTACACCCTGGCTCAGACGGTCATATTCGTGTTGTGACCGTTAAAACAGCTACAGGAACATATCGTCGACCAGTAGTGAAACTATGTCCTTTGCCTATGCCCGACGCATAAGGCAAAATTTTCTTTTCTTTTTCTTTCTTAATTTTTTCTAAGTATTTTTTCTTTTCTTTTAATTTTAATTTACATGCATTATCTAATGCATATTTGGGTTAATGTTAAATTGTATCGTTTAATTGCTAATAGGCGAATATTATTTTTTTTTCCTTTCCTTTTCTCAACTAAGTAAAAACACACGTGTTTTGGCGGCCGGAAAATGTTGGTGCAAGCAAGAAATTTCCTAATTTTCATTTTCTTTTCCTTTTCTGCGCGTTTAAAATAATTTAAATTTTCGCGCTCTAAAATATGCATATGGGGGGTTTCACGGCACCGGACACGTGGAAGAGAAGCAGCGCCGCAATGGGTGCGCAAAGAACCACCGTCACAACAAGACACTAGCAAAATCACGTTCCCGAAAAAAGTGAATTTGAGGTGAAAAAACTGGACGTTTAAACGTCGACTGGAGCTGCAAGAGAGTCCGAGGTAGGTGCCTTTTCATATAAAATTCCATATGTACCGTAACTTTCCATTTTCAATCGTCAATACCGACATTTATTTTTAAATGTGCTTGTGAAGCCAATACCGGCGACCTATCGAAGGAAATTCCGTTATTTTTCAGCCCTTGCACGCACAATCCTTTATGATTAAAAACGCTTCAATTACGTTTTTAAAAAATATTATGTGTTAAGGAGATACAGTATGGCCAAATAACCTTTGCAAAAGGTACACAGAAAAAAAGAAGTTCTTCAGTTAAGAAAAGTAGTTTTCTTGAAAAAATTATCTTGACCCAAAAGCAAAAGTCTTCGAACAAAATGTTTTCTTTTCATCTCAGCAAACCGCTTGTTTTTGGAAAAAAAAATTATTGTCTTGGTAAATTGTTTTGGTTTAAAACAAACTGCCTTTAGCGAAGAAAAAGTGGTTTTGAATAATATCTATAATATAATATCTTCTTAACACAAATAAAACTTTACTTTGACTAAAGACTTTTAATTTTTTAACTCAAAATATCCGGCATCTCAAAACGAAAATGGCGATTTATTATAATACTAGACAGAACAAAACAAGACGGTGCCGCTTCCATTCAAAACAAATCAATTTTCTTGGATAAAGGCAACTTTTATTCTCAACGGAAACCAGCAATTCAAGAGAATAGTTTTTTTTTGTTAAGAAAATATCGTCTTCGTGCATAGGAAAGCAGATTTTTTCTTAGAACAAAGCAATTTGCATTGACTGAAGACATTTCATTTTTCTTAATAATTTTTTAATTTTGTAACAAAACGGGATTTAAATATAAATGGTATTTTTGCCACTTATAAGTTTTTAAATATTTTTAATTAAATATTGTTTTCGACATCAACAAGCATTAAAACTGTTTTGCACAGTGACCAGTAGCTGTATTCTTTGTGTATAAGTTAAATATAGTTTGAGATTTGGGGGGCATTCCCCTTTTTCCCCTCCCATAAATCCGCGCCTGGTCCCATTAAGAATGGCAGCAGGATTTCTCAGAAACTACTATCTATCGACTAGAATAGGTTCATTTCTGGACGAAACACTATGATTAACATACACAAATTATCATTTGTATTCCCTGAAAAATTCTGCATCATTTGGACCCCCAAATGTATATCTATGATACCCTCCCACCTTAAAGCAATAAATATGTCACTTTTTATTAAAAAATAATTACTAATTACTTGGTCACTTAATCTGTTCTTATTATTTATTCGACTTATAAACAAAAGCCTAAAAAAATGCAAATCTTACTGATGTTTGTTCGTATTTGTATATTTTCCCAAGAAATAATTTTAAAAAGTACGAAACCTAAAGTTGTTAAGTAATATTTTTTAAACGCTAAAACCCGTAACATGGAATTTTAAATGTAGGTAATAGGTACAACCTAACAGTAATTTTTTAAGTTTTCTTTGTTTAACGTGTTGAATTTCCATTTTTTCTTCAACGGGCGCTGGACATTTTAGACAGTCAAGAATGCTAAAATAAAAGGAAACCAAGATTACTATATATATTTAATTGGACTTTTTAACGTTCCAAGATCCAAATCAAAATTTCCCCTTTTGCACTTGAAGAATACAAATAAAAATTTTTATCTTTTATTTTAGGGACAAAAGGTTTATAGTAATTTTATTGTTTTTATTTTTACCCTTAAAAATATATATAGATATGAACGAAAATAAAATGTGCGTAGAAAATCTGCTTTCAATAGGTAGGTACAGTCGGCTACTTTTTAAATCTCATTTTTCCCACCTTTGTAGAGTTTAATTCAACAGTGCGTTGTTTGGTTGGTGCCGTACTTACTTAATAAAAACTTCTTTAACTAAAATATAAAATAATCGTATTAAAGCAAAAAACGTTACAAGAACTTCGATTGTCGCAATCAAACTCTTTGAAAATCTTTGATTAAGGTGCCGATTCCATGATCGATTCTAACACATTATACAGATAAGAATAACAATAAATATTTAAAAAAAATAAAAATAAAAGTTAACTCTATGGAAAACTGTGTAGGTGTTTATACAGAACCAGATGAAAACTAAAATTAATTTAAAGTTGGCCAACTTGTATCTTATTTTTGGTTTGTCAGAAAACAAATGTGCGCATGTGCGATATTGCGTCACATAACCTTTTTGTTGTTGTTTTTTTAAAGTTTTGGTGAAGAATTTTTTTTTGTTTTTTTTCGTACCATTTTTAAGCTATCCAACTTTGAAAAGCCAGTGGTTTGATCCAAAAATATTTTTATAGTATTTTTTTTTACAAAAGCTATGTTATGTTAAAAATTTATTTTTATTTGGGTTTATAAACTGAAAATATATTAGTTTTTATTTTAATTTAATTTTTATCTTTATCTGTATAAACCAAGCATTACTCGTCATAATCACACCGCATGCTTATTTTTTGGTTGACAGACAATAATTAATAAATTATTAATAAGACATTTTTACTTTGAATAGTGGCAGTGGATCTTTCAAAATTGGTATACCAAAGTCAGATGAGTAGGTAGTTTATTTTCCTAATAAAGGAAGGCAGTAATTATCCAGTTTTTAATTAAACAAAGACCTTATATTAAAAGATCACAGCTGATCTTACAATGTGAAACTGTCAAAATACTGCCTGCGCTATTATAAATAAACTCGCCTACTTTTTTAATGTATTATACTTCACACATTTGTAAAATAGAAAGAAATAGGGGGTTTTTTGGCAACATCGCAGGGTTTCATATAAATATCATGATTATGTAAACGATTTTCTTTAGTAGATTTTAAAGTACCCTGGAATTCCAGGCTTTCCAGATGAGTTTAACCTTTGTAAGTGGACACTAAGAAAGGGGGCGACCATACAACAAGGTTTCACAAAATAATTAAAATAGTGAAGACTTGAAGAACAATTGGTAATATTATTTGCACAATTTTAATGGCATCTGTTAGATAACAAAATTTAAAAGGTTTATTTTTAAGTGTTGTTTTTTGACATTTAATTACCGCGCGTAGTCGTTTTTTTTTTGGTCGCGTCGCAGTCGCCCGCATTGTTGAGTGAAAAGGGCAGGTCTTTCATGTTTTACATTTAAAAATGATTGAGCACAAAATAGAATATCGCACCATTCATCGCCCATTGTAAGTTTAAAGCAGCACGCAATTTTGACAACAATTGAATTCGAAAAATTAAATTTAAATATTTTTTGGTCTGCCAACGAACTGTTACTGACGGAATACAATAGCTTCGCATTTTTCTCCTGGACGTTTTTTTAATTATTAAAACATTTTAAAAAATAGCGACGTGACTGTCTGTTGCCACTATGAAATCGAATTGAAAAGTAGGCATTGAATTTTAAACTATACAGGGTGGTCATTTTAGGATATTTAGTCAATCGAAATAGTTAATTACCTAACAAGTGAGGAAAGTGGTACTTTTCCGCACGCGACGGCAGTTGCACGACGCGGAGCGGAGTCTGAGCAAGCCGTCAAGGGTGGAAAAATTAGTTCCCGCAAGAGTTAAAACATGTTTTAATTCGCAAAGATTTTATAATAATGCTAGAAAATAAAGATAGAATAGTTACATAAATAATTTAATTAGTCCTAAATACCTTTATTTTAAACAAAACAAAAATCGTGCGGGAAATTAACTTTTCAGCACTAGTGCGGAAAAAGTTACTTTTCCGAACGATTTTTTTACTTTTCCACACGATTTTTTTATGCACGGAAAAATAATGAAAGGATTTTTTATCATGATATATTAATGAGAATCTTTATGTAAAGAACGTTTAATTAACCATAACGAAAAAGTTAACGATGGTAAATATTGAAATTGAAAGTGCACTTTGTGTTTATTGCATGCTGCAATATAGCAGATGCCGCATCATCTTAAAGAACGTCGTTTCTTATTTGAATATGATTGGTTGGTGTTTGGCACACTACAGAAATACCTTGATCAGTTTGCTGCTGAGAATTACTAGTGTAGTGAATGGAGGAAGGTATATTGGTCTGTACAGGCTGTAACACATTACAGGATTCTTCCTTCGGCTGGTAGCATCTAACTCTAATCTAAACTTGTGTGTAGGAGGACGGGTTTTCATTTGGAAACGATTTTGAATAGGAGGATTCTTGCATTTTGGACGTGCGGAATAAAATCATGCTGAAAAGTAAAAATGGTGCGGAAAAGTAAAATCGTGCGAAAAAGTACATCTTTCCAAACAAAAAAATCGTGCGGAAAAGTTACTTTTTAGTTGGGGACTTAATAAAACATTTTTACGTTCTCCAAGATAGTTCACAAGTATACAAGTTTAAAACACCTTATTTAAAACACGTTCTAATATTAGCTCACACATATACTATACTATAGTAGTGTGAGCTATGGTGATCCTAATTTTTTCGAGAAAAAAAAAGTTGCTCCGATTTCAAAAATTTTTATATATCTTTGCGTTTCAGATGATTTTGAAACTTTTTTGTTGCGCCGTCTGTCTGTCTGTCTGTCTGTATGTCTGTCTGTCTGTCTGTATGTCTGTAACGACCAACGCGCATAACTCAAAAACCGCTTGGCCGATTTTAATGAAATTTGGTACCTATGCTGGGTCTTGGGTCGAAATGGTCCCATTTAAATGAACAAAATCCACCGAACAGAAACCAAATAAAAGGGTGGGGGTAGATTTCAAAAATTAGAGTTTATGTGAAAATATGGCGTGTGTGATATCAAACGAAAGGTAATTGAGTCTGCAGTTAAACAAAATACATTTTGATTTATTTAAAAAAAAAGGGTGGGGGTATATTTTAAAAATTAGAGTTTAAATGAAAATATGGCGTGTGTGATATCAAACGAAAGGTAATTGAGTCCGGAGTTTAACAAAATACATTTTAGTTTTTTGTTTTTTTTAAAGGTAAGGGTAGATTTCAAAAATTTGAGTTTAAGTCAAAACATGGCTTGTGTGGTATCAAACAAAAGGTAATTTATTCTGGAGTTAAAGAAAATATATTTCAGTTTTTAGTTATATTAGCTCATACGTACACTATAACTATAGTACCTAGTGTAAGCTTAGGGGCCCATATATTGGCAGAGTATTTTTTAGGCACAGTTATCAGAGTCTATCTACTAGCAGTTTCCAAATTATGGGGCTCTCTTTAAATGGGCGTATGCGAAAACTTCATGTAGAGGGCCGCATTAAATTCCACTGCTGATTTGATTCTTTCGTTGGGAACTTTTAATGAATTTTGAGTTTCACTTTCGGCAAGTTCGTTCACAAGGATATGAGTGATCTTTATTTAAAACACATTCTGATCACCTGCAGGCACAGTGATTCAAGACAATCCACGAGCTATTTCGGCCTTATTGGGCTCTCCTTAGGTGGCCGTAAATGAAACCTCCTTGTAGACCATATGCTATGTGAAACCACTGCTCCTCGAAGGCCGAATTAAATTCCATTGCTGATTAGATTCTTTCCTTGGGAACTTTTAGTAAAAGCTCAGTCCAGTTTCTCCAACGTGGTTTAAAAGGATATTAGTAATCCTTATTTAAACTACGTTCTAACCACAAACAGGCACAGTGATCCAAATCAATCGACGGGCAGTCTCCGACCTATTGGGTTCTATTTAGATAAACGAATGTGAAAATTTTATGTAGAGCATAAGCTGTATAAAACGACTATTCCGTGGGGCGCCGGGCGCATTAAATTCTGCTGCTGGTTTGATTCCTCTGTTGGTAACTTTTAACTAAACCTTTTGATTTTCAACACGTTCTGACCATCTGCAGGCACAGTCATCCAAGATAATCAACGAGCGATTTCGGCCTTATGGGGCCGTCTCCTTAGGTGGGCGTAGGTGAAAGCTCCATGTAGACCATAAGCTATGTGAAACCACTACTCCTCGAAGGTCGAATTAAATTCCTCTGCTGATTAGATTCTTTCGTTGGGAACTTTTAGTAAAACCACCAGAAACAACGACTTCGAGGGTAGATATCCCTGCCGGCATTGAATTACACTGCTGCTGATTTGATGTTTTCATTGGGAACTTAATGAAACATTGTGATTTCCACGTTCTGCAAGATCGTTCACAAGTATACAAGTGATCCTTATTTAAAACACTTTCTGACAACTTTTAGGCACAGTTATTAAAGGATAAACTGTAAGGAACCACTACTCCGAGGGCCGCATTAAATTCCACTGCTAATTTGATTCTTCCGTTGGAAACTTTTAATTAATTTTGATTTTCACTTTCTGCAACTTCGTTTACAAGGATATGAGTGGTCCTTATTTAAAACACGTTGTGACCATGTGCAAGCACAGTGATCCAAGGCAATCCACGAGCGATTTCGGCCTTATGGTGCCGTCTCCTTAGATGCGCGTAGGTGATAGCTCCGTGTAGATCATAAGCTATGTGAAACTACTACTCCTCGAGGGTCGAATTAATTTCCACTTATGATTAAATTCTTTCGTTGGAAACTTTTGGAGAAACCTTTTGATTTCCACTTTCTTCAACGTCGTTCACAAGGATATTAGTGATCCTTAAAAAACACGTTCTTAACACATGCAAGCACAGCGATCCAAATCAATCTACGAGCAGTTTCCGAATTATTAGGCTCTGGCAAAAACGTCATGTTGAGCATAAACTGAATGAAACCACTACTCCCAAGGCCGCATTAAATTCCACTGCTGATTTGATTTTTCCGTTGGGAACTTAATGAAACCTTTTAATTTTCACTTTCTCCAATGTCGTTCTCAAGGATATGAGTGACACTTATTTAAAACACGTTCTGACCACCTACAGACACTGTGATTCAAGGCAATGCACGAGCGATTTTGGCCTTATTGGGTCCTTCATAAGCTATGTGAAAGCACTACTCATTGAGGGCCGTATTAAATTCCACTGCGGATTAGATTCTTTCGTTGGGAACTTTAAGTGAAACATTATGATGTCCACTTTTTCCAACGTCGTTCACAAGGATATTAGTGATCCTTGTTTAAAATACGTTCTGGCCACATGCAGGCACAGTGATCCAAATCCAAATAATGGGCCCTCTTTAGATGGACGTATGCGAAAACTTCATGTAGAGCATAAGCTGTGTGAACCCACTACTCCGAGGGGCGTATTAAATTCTACTGCTGCTTTGATTTTCTCGTGGGGACTTTTAATGACACCTTTCGATTTCCACTTTCTCCGATGTCGTTCACAAGGATATGAGTGATCCTTATTAAAAGCACATTCTGACCACCTATGTAATCCAAGGCAATCCACAAGCGATTTCGGCCTTATTGAGCTCTCCCAGGGAGAGGTGTAGGTGAAAGCTACGTTCAGACCATAAGCTATCTAAAACCACTACTTCTCGAGGATCGAATTAAATTCCACTGCTGATTAGATTCATTCGTTGGGAACATATAATGAAACTTTGTGACGACCACTTTTATCAACGTTCTATGACCTGTTTGGCCTTGTTGAGTCCTCCTCAGATGTACGTTGTGAAAAGCTCCGTGTGAAGCATCTAAGCTATGTGAAACGAATAGAAATAACAACTCCGAAGGTAGATACCACTACAAGCATTGAATTACAATGATTTTGTTATGCCACATTATTTAATACCAATGTTTTACAGAAGTTCTTAAATAAAATACAGTTCAACCCAAACGTTGTAGCCAAACAATGAAATTCCACTTACTTCCGAGGCTTCCAGAATATTTGTGTAATTAAAAAACCAAAAAAATTGACTAATAAACAGAATAAAATTCTAAAAGATTGAATTCAGATGACAAAACAGAAATACTTTACAGGTAGATGGACTCCTTTAACAGGTCATAGTGTACCTACATCTGAGTCAGTAGCGTAGGACTCAATTATATGAATGATTGTTAAAAAAAAATATATATATACTTCCAAAATCGTTCCATCATAGGGGAGATCCAGACCAAATATCTGCTGTCATCATTCTACATTGGGTAGAATGAGACAGACAGCAACCCAGTCCGAGATCCACCCCATGAGGCAAAACAGTGTAAAGAAACCGCTAGAAAAAAATAATCTCATCTCTCTTTTGTCTCCGCAAAGTTGGTCATGGGGTTGTACAAATAATACAAATACTTAGTTCATCTTGTATAATTAGATTGTAAAACTTGAGAAAAATACCAAACAAGTCAGGGCCAAAATAGCAAGGCACTTTAAATTTGACAGTAAAATTATCTTAAATAAATGAAATGAAGGAAACAAGTCCATGTAGTAAATATGCCGCAAAACCAGGGTTATGACGTCATACCTTATCTTGCGTTTACAAAAAATGTTGAGATTATACTGTGAAAACTTATATATGAAAAGATTACGTCTAAGTTATATTAAAAATGTATATATGAGGAAAAAAATTATAGTTAAGGCTTGCTCCTACCTTGGTCCTTGAATTATTTAATAATTATTGGTGTTTATTTGGTAAACCTGGAAGTGTTGTAGGTTTCCCGACATACTCCTGCTGTTCCGGCTTGCCCGCGCCTCCCCTACTGCCGCTTAGCACATCACGCTAGGGCAGCACATGGTCTCGAGTGTTGATGGTTCCTTGCCCCGAGCGTACAGGAGTACGGAATTGTCGACTTGAATTCTAAGGCAGGCAGATCCTGTAGTAATAATCTTTTTTGTCCACAAGTATTTGAGAAAAGCAGTGCCAGAAATTTAGAAATTCATGTTACCTTTGTGGACCTACAAAAAGCATATGATACCGTTCCAGTATAAAAATTATCGACAGTGTTAGAACAATCTAATATCAATCATACATATATAAAAGCGATAAAAGAACTATACAAAGGATCAAAATCTAAAATTAAAATTGGAAATCGACGTTCAAAAGAATTCCTGGAAACAAAAGGCTTAAGACAGAGCTGTTGTATCTCTCCAACTCTTTTTAAAATATATATCGAAGTTGCTCTAAAAAACTGGAAACGTAAAGTAGACGGCATAGGAATACAACTTAACGACCGACCGACACACTACAGTTTACTGAAGACCAAGTAATTGTAGCTAATGATAAAGAAGACATGGAGTAGTTAACAGTGAACGTGGACAAGACACAGTACTTATGTATTGGAAACGAATCCAGTGAGTTAGAACTAGACAATGAACAAATAATATCTCCATGCAATGAGTATGTATACTTGGGTGTCACATTTGCTAAGACAGGAACAAACTGTAAAGAACTGGAAAAAAGAATAGTAAACACAAAAAAGTTATTGGATGTCCTAACAGTATTCTATGGAGCAGAGAGATAAAAAAGAATGTAAAATTTAACATATATGGAACAATGGTGAAAAGCACGCTATTGTATGGAATCGCGCAACAGAAAAATAGAAAACAAAAATGGAATGCGTCGAAATGGATGCAATAAGAAAATCAATGAGATATAATATATAGAACAGATCATGTAAGAAATGAGATCATAAAAGAAAGAATGGGAATCGAGGGAAGCATAACGGATGAGATCACTAAAATACAACTGATATAGTACGGCCATGTACAACGGATGAACTACAAAAGATTACCAAAGCAGATCCTAGAATGACAACCAGACTATGGCAAGATCCAAAGATCCAAGATCAAAAATCTGACAAAAGATGATTGTCACGATCGAAGGAGGTGAAAAATAGGCGTCGGACAACGTAGAAAAACATTCTAAACCGATATAGTGGTAGTATTTTTTTTTACAATTTTCATAATTTTATTGCTAATTTTGCCGCGAGCTTAAAAGAGCAATAAAGTTAGTGCTATTAATATTTTGGACCAAAATTATAGAGAGCGAAAAGTAGATTAATATCTGATAACTTCCTAGCCCATTATCACACTCCAAGTGAACTCCACGTTATTTCGGCCTTGAAAACATTTAATTTAAATATTTCAGAAACGAAGCTCTTACGAAGTTTTTAGTAATAATAGAAATCAGTTCAAAAGTTATCATATTTTTAATTTATAAACTGTCAAAAAACAGTCTTTAGCAGGAATGGATTTTTCATAAAAATCGGTTTAGCGGTTTAAGAGCTATCGTGGGCTGGACATACATATATACACACACAGAAAGACGTTACGACGATATTCCTAATGTAGGTACGCCCAAATAACACATTTTCGGCGTTATCTCAAAAATTATTTTTTAGTCGAAAACAATACCTTCTCAAGCCATTGCTGGGCAGGCTAGAAAGGTAAAAAAACCTTAATTGAAAAATATATAGCCTTTGGATCAGATTTTGTCAAGGACAAAAAGGTAACGGACTGAAACCTTTTCAAAAATTTATTGACCATGACGAAACCGTCCCCTTTAAGGACCAAAGAGTTTAGAACTCTTTGCCATCCAACAAACTCATTGTTCCTTTGAAAATTTAACACCCCTTTTCACTTGTCAGACGCAAGCAGAGACCCTTTACCCTTTTAGTAATTATTGTTTTTGAGCGATCTTCCGTGAAAATGCATTCACAATCTAGAAAGAGTTATTACAGAACACACAACTGCAGCTGAACTGGGGCTCGCCTAAACCACAAAAACTGTAGGGTCGCCATTTTAATTATTAAAACAGCAGGCACGAAAGCCAAAATAACTGTTATTAAAGTTTGTCTGGAATTTATTTAATGACTTTAAGATAAAAAAAAAGTTTTATACCACTAAAAATAAGTTTGTTTTGTAGAAAATGTATTCAAGCGCGGATTTGAGGGGGTTAAAGTGGTAATTGCTCCTCCCCTAGAAAAAAATATGGACTTTTTGTTAATGAATAGTTACGTTTCATCAGGCCGTTCGACAATCATAAAACCGTCCGAAAACGTTGTACTGTCAGTCAGTTTTCCGTTCCATCAGGCCACTTAGACTGGTTTCGGACTCCTCTGAAACACAAGGATTGAAGACAGGCGCATTAGAAATGTTTGCTCTCTCTCTTTTCTTTGTCTGTGTTTATCATATGTTGCACTGGAACAATTGTATGTAAAACACACACATCTCTAGTTTACAGCACCTGAGAAAAAAATATACCATAAAATTACATTAAATTTACATTTGTCTGAGAAAATTCAAAAAAACAGTGAATAACCCAAAAAAATTAAATTTTTGTCAAATTGAGTTTTACAACCAATTTTAACACGTGACCAAATGCCGGGAAAGCTCTTAATTTTTTTGCAACAGCCTCTTAATTTTTATTACTACGGGACTGCGGAATGTTGTACGTATACCACAGGGAAAAAAGCTATACTGACCATAGGGTAACTTGCTTACAAAAATAAGAACTTGTTTAAAAGGTGATTGGATAGGAATAGAAACATAAGGGTTTAGCCTGATCGCAGCAAATCCCGGTGACCTGTGAACTAATAGATAAAAGAAGAGAGGTAACAGCGGATGTGAAATTTTACACCAGATTTGGCGGAAGAACAAGCGACTTCGCTTTAAGTCTTCGACATTGATATAGATAGTTAACTATAATATAGTTAATGACCTTAATATCGATGCCTTCGAATATACCTACCAAAGTACAAGCTACAAAATGTGATTTTCCTAACTTCTTAGAAGTATCACGATCTCTATTTTCTAAAAACGAATAAAGTCACAAAAACTTTGTGAATATATGGGCTTTCTATAATAATATGTAGGTAATTTCACATATATTTTGTAAAAATCAAATTACAAAATACAAATAAATAAAGATATAAATTTCATATAAAACTTGTGATATTGGAAAAATTAAATATTTTTTCACAACTTTCGCCCAAAAATATGTGCAAATGCAAGTTCGTTTTAATTTTTGGTATCAATTAAATTAATGTAATTTTATCTGTATCTCAAAGAACTAAAATTAAAAATGTATTATGATAATCGTATGTAATTGTGTAATCCTTTCTGTGTGCAACTTTAATTTTGTGCTCTCGAATTCATACGTTGCCTTCGATCTACCTTACGCGAGATGACGAAACCTAACCTTGCTTTTAGTCATGTGACTTTGAATTTAACTCTCTCGCATATGATCACATGCCTGAAGTAAATGGATCACTACGACAACAGCATTCGTTTTTTCGACAGTTACTTGGTCGTTCCATCTAACCAAAACTGTTTTAAAACAGTTCTCGTACTGCATTGCGCGCGCTTTGGGATTTTTCGGACGGTTTTATGACTGTCGAACGGCCTGATGGAACACTGCTAATATCGGACTAACCGCATAATTCCCCCCCCTAGAAAAAAAATTATTTTATAAATAGTGTTCCCGTCGACCATTAACCCTCCCCCTAGATTTTGGTTTAGATTAGAGTTTGTATGTAGCAAAGGGAAAACTCATTATAACTAAATAATATTTTAAAAATATTTTAGTGACAGAATACTTGTAGCTTAGATTTAAGTAAAATCCTGAGTTTAATAACATGTTGTGTTTGAAATTCAGTGGCGAGTTTATTTTGAGCCTCCCAAATATAGGTTTTTTGCTTAGTTTGGGCCGTTTATTTAAACTTTTTTTACCAACTGCAGCACGGCGCGGCAAAATGAAGCAGTACGGCGAACGGAAGGGCTAGAGGCTAAACGGCTGAACCGATTTTGACAAAAAATGTTGAATTGCTATTGATCTTGAAGGTGTCATAGGCCATATTTTTTTAAACAAGAATCAACATGGCGGTTTTTAGACGCCATTTTTTTCACATCAGAAACGCATTTCACTAACCAGTCTCACATTAAATTTAAAGGTTATAAAGTGTATCATACAACTCACCCTAGCAATACTGCACATGGGGGAAGTGCTGTAATAATTAAAGAAAATATATCACACTATGAGGAGATGGGATATAAAACCATAGAGATTCAAGCTACATTAGTAAGTGTAAAAACCAAAACATATACATTAGTCATAAGTGCTGTCTATATACCACCAAGGCACTTACTAAAGAAAAATCAATATCTTAATTTTCTCAGAAAATTAGGAAACCGTTTTATAATTGGAGGTGACTTTAATGCAAAAAATACCTACTGGGGATCTAGACTGACGAATTCTAAAGGAAAAGAACTTTTGCAAGCTATTAGTGAATATCAATGTGAGCCGATATCAACTGGTAAGCCCACATACTATCCAGCAGATCCAGGAAAAATTCCAGATCTAATTGATTATTTTATAGTAAAAAATATATCTTTAAGTTTTGTAGATATAGAAGAAAGTTTTGATTTACACTCAGATCATTCACCTATTATTCTAACTCTTAGTAAAAACATAATAAAGAAAGAAGCAAATATCTCACTAGTTAATAAACTGACTGACTGGATTAGTTTTAAACAAAGTCTGTCAGAAAAAATAAACCTATCAGTACCATTGCAAACGCCAGAACAAATCGATATCGTTGTTACAAATATTCAACAAGCAGCTTGGGAAAACAGTCCAAAACCAAAGATAATTTTTAAGGGAAAAAACTATCCAAAGGAAATTATATATTGGAAAAAAGGAAACTAAGAAGAAAGTGGCAGCAAAGCCGTGATCCTCGGGACAAAACAAATCTCAACAACATGACGCAGCGCATTAGGCGAGAAATTCTAGTAATAAAAAATGAATCTATTAACCATTTTCTTAATGAACTTACAGATGATAAAAATACCGACTATTCCCTTTGGAAAGCAACCAAAGATTTTAAAAGACCAATTATCCAAATTCCACCCATACGAAAATCTAACAACCAGTGGGCAAGGAGTAACGAAGAAAAAGCAGATATTTTTGCAAGTCATTTAGAAAAAACATTTCAGCCCCACGAAGCACCAGATGAACACTTTCATTTAAATGAACCCCATCAAATCGAGGACCATATTAAGCTTACATCACCAAAAGAAATATTAACAGAAATCAAAAATATTAATTCGAAAAAAGCCCCAGGGTATGATCTTATTAACGGGGTAGTCATAAAACAACTCCCCAGAAAAGCTATCGTAAAACTATGCAACCTAATTAATGCGTCTTTTAGGCTTAGGTATGTTCCTAAACTGTGGAAAGTTGCAGAAGTTATCATGATTCCAAAACCGGGAAAACCACTCCATGACGTGTCATCTTACATCTTTGCTGCCAATTATATCCAAGCTCTATGAAAAATTATTGCTTAAAAGAATAAAACCCATCATAGAAAGACAAGAAATTATTCCATCTCATCAATTTGGTTTTCGAGACAAGCATTCCACGATAGATCAAGTACACAGAATTACTAATATAATAGAAAAAGCACTAGAAGAGGGAAAAGTTTGTTCTGCAGTTTTTCTAGATGTAGCACAAGCATTTGACAAAGTGTGGCATGAAGGCCTTAATTTTAAACTAAAACGGTTTCTGCCAAAACAATATTCGGATATTTTGGAATCATACATATCTGATAGACATTTTAGAGTAAAACAGGAAGACTCATACTCAAATTTAAGAGAAATTCAAGCAGGCGTGCCCCAGGGTAGCGTACTAGGCCCTTATCTATACTTATTATTCACTTGTGATATCCCAAAGCCAGAAAATTGTCACTTAGCAACATTTGCCGATGATACTGGTTTATTGACGGTAGAAAAATCTATTGAAAAATGCATAGAAAAACTTCAGGATGCAGTCACCCAAGTTCACAGTTGGACCACAAAGTGGCGAATAAAATTAAATGAAACCAAATCAATTCATGTTGATTTTACAAACAAAAATATAAATCACATACAAATAACAATTAACAACATTCCAGTACCATATTCGAATCAGGCAAAATATCTAGGTATGACACTTGATGCCAAATTGCGCTGGAAAGCACATGTTAAGAAAAAAAAAGAAGAACTTGAGATAAGGTATAGAAAAATGAACTGGCTAATTGGAAGGAAGTCCAATTTAACAATTCATAATAAGTTACTGCTTTATAGACAAATACTGAAACCAGTATGGACATATGGTATTCAACTATGGGGTTGTGCTAAAGAGAGTAACATTCTAGTTGTACAGAGATTTCAAAATAAAGTATTAAGAAACATTGTGAATGCACCTTGGTACGTTCGAAATAGTGACCTTCATCGAGATCTAAAAATCGAAACTGTAGCAGAGACTATAAAAAAGTACGCAAAAAGCCATGAAGATAGACTCCATCGGCATGTGAATGTGGAAGCAATTCAGCTTCTAGACAATACTATGCTAGTTCGAAGACTAAAAAGAGTGAAGCCGTTTGAGCTAGTAAACTAAGTGAATTACACATAAAACAAAATAATGCTATAAACACAACACAATTGTGAGTTACAGACTAAACAAAGCGGGGAGAACTGTTGAGTGAACCCTAAGTTTAAATCTGACTTTTCTAGTAAATTAAGTTAAAACAAAATTGCTAATTAGTCTTACTGACTAGATTGTAATAAAAAAAACACAGTGTGTTTGACAAATAAAAAAAAAAAAATTTCACATGATATAGGCTTTAAGGCTACAAATTATAGAAATTTTAGGCGATTTTATTAAAAATCCTTTGATTACCCATTACAAATATCCTCTAATTTGCTGTAGTTACTTTGTAGTCCTCCCTGCTCCCACCCATCTCCCCTCCTGTCATTCCCCCCATCCTATTCAAAAACCATATTCGCATAATTTTATAAAATATAGAGCGATTTAAAAAATTCTTTCTGCATACGCTTTCAGATTTTTTTCCAACACCATTTTACTAGTTCCGTCCCCCCTCCCCTCCGAACTGAACCAAACTAAATCGACCCCCCCCGCCTCTCCCTCTCTCCTCCCCGCCATCCTTATTAGTAATAGTTATGGCTATAACTTTCACAAATTTAAAGCGATTTCAAAAGTTCTTTCTGCACACGCTTGAAGACTTTTTTCCAACATCATTTTACTGGTTCCCCCTTCCTCTCTTCTCCTCTCCCTCCTTATTAGTAATAGTTGTAGCTATACCTTTCAGAAATATAAAGTAATTTCAAAAATTCTTTCTCCACACGCTTTAAGACTTTTTTTCCAACATCATTTTACGAGTTTCCTCCTTCCTCTCCCTCTCTTCTCCCCACCATCCTTATTAGTAATAGTTGTAGCTATACCTTTTACTTTAGAGCGATTTCCAAAATTATTTCGGCACACGCTTTAAGATTTTTTTCGACACCAGTTTACTAGTTCCCTCCTCCCTCTTTCCCCCCCACCTTCACTCAATGGAAGGTAACACTGTTCGCGTCCGTAGAAAGTTTACACGTACTTTTTGGGTAAAGCTAAATGAATTGCAAATGCATAGTGCTTTTTATAAAGCTGAACAAGAATTAAACCTAAAAGTTGAAAAAAAAAAAAATTAAATAAAAAAACACCTAACTGCTAAATTTACTTGTAACTACTAGTTATGAATACACAAAACTGTATATTAATTTCGTAAGTGCCCTTTGGGCATTAGAGGTGTTGAAAAAATCGACAAATAACGACTCGACAATGATTACTTTCGTTACTTTGATTACTTTGATTCCTTCGATTATTTTAGTATTCAGTAATCACTCGAAAGTCGGTGATCCAAAATCAGGGAGTAACTATGATAACTAACTCAAGTAACTACCTAATGTTGTTTGTTTGAACGCTTGCAGCCGCTTGCTCGGAATGCTCAGCCTCGGCTGTCGGTTTGCAATTTTAAATATTATGTGATTCCCCGAAGTACGTTTTTTTCTTAGCTTACGCATACCGATTACCACCAAGATTTATAAATTATTTTAAGATATGTTTTTTAAATATGTAGTAGGTATCTACAATCTACATATTATACAGAATGTATTTTTTTATTTTTGTTGGTTTTGTCCAACCTTTTTGTATATTTTAGCTCACACATATACTATACTATAGTAGTGTGAGCTATGGTGATCCTAATTTTTTCGAGAAAAAAAAGTTGCTCCGATTTCAAAATTTTTTATATATCTTTGCGTTTCAGATGATTTTGAAACTTCTGTCTGTCTGTCTGTCTGTCTGTCTGTCTGTCTGTCTGTCTGTCTGTCTGTATGTCTGTCTGTATGTCTGTATGTCTGTATGTCTGTATGTCTGTATGTCTGTATGTCTGTCTGTAACGACCAACGCGCATAACTCAAAAACCGCTTGCCCGATTTCAATGAAATTTGGTACCTAGCCTGGGTCTTGGGTCGAGATGGTCCCATTTAAAAATGAACAAAATCCACCAAGCACAAGCCAAGTAAAAGGGTGGGGGTAGATTTCAAAAATTAGAGTTTATGTGAAAATATGGCGTGTGTGATAATAAACGAAGATAATTGAGTCTGGAGCTGAACAAAATACATTTTAATTTTTGTTTTTTTTATGGGGAGGGGGGAGTTTTAAAATTTTGAGTTTAAGTCAAAACATGGCTTGTGTGGTATCAAACGAGAGGTAATTTAGTCTGGAGTTGAATAACATATATTACAGTTGTTAGTTATATTAGCTCACACGTACACTATAACTATAGTACCTAGTGTGAGCTTAGGGGCCCATATATTGGCAGAGTATTTTGAGTTGTCGTCTAAGATTGTTATTTTTGTCTCAAGTTTTATTTACTTTTAGACTTTAAGTATGTATTTCTTTGTATGTAAAGCATTATATTTTTAAAACAAAGTTGTACACATAACAGTTCCTACGTAACTCCTACCTTTATTTTTTTAATTTTAGCTCGCATTTTGAAAATTTCAATTGAATATTTCCATAATATCAACAACAAAAATATACCTACAAGTAAATTCTCTTTATATTAATGACAATCCGAGAATTTTGCACTAATTGTATGATTGAATTGAATATAGTTTTTTTTTTTATTTAGTCGGTTTAGAACGTTTTTCTACGTTGTCCGACGCCTATTCTCCACTTCCTTCGATCCTGACAATCATCTTCTGTCAGATTTTTTTGACTCATTGATCTTGGGATTGACTGTTGCCATTCTAGTTTAGGACGCCCTCTTTTTCTGCGCCCTATTGGTTGCCATTCTAGGACCTGCTTTGGTAATCTTTCGTCGTTCATCCGTTGTACATGGCCGTACCATATCAGTTGTCTTTTAGTGATGTCATCCGTTATGCTTCCTTCGATTCCCATTCTTTCTTTTATGATCTCATTTCTTATGTGATCTGTTCTAGATATTCTCATTGATCTTCTTATTGCATCCATTTCGACACTTTCCATTTTTGTTTTGTATTTTTCTGTTACGCGACAAGTCTCTATTCCATACAACAGCGTGCTTTTCACCATTGTTTCATATATGTTAAATTTTACATTCTTTTATATCTCTCTGCTCCATAAAATACTGTTAAGACATCCAATAACCTTTTTTGCTTTTACTATTCTTTTTTCCAGTTCTTTACAGTCTGTTCCTGTCTTATCAAATGTGACACCCAAGTATACAAACTCATTGCATGGAGATATTACTTGTCCATTGTCTAGTTCTAACTCACTGGATTCGTTTCCAATACATAAGTACTGTGTCTTGTCCACGTTCACTGTTAATCCCCACTTTTCGTATTCTTCCATTAACTTTCTCATCATATACTCCATATCGTCTTTATCATTATATCTGCAATTACTTGGTCGTCAGCAAACTGTAGTGTGTATATGGTAAATCGGTCGTTAAGTTGTATTCCCATGCCGTGCACTTTCCGTTTCTAGTTTTTTAGAGCTACTGCGATATATATTTTAAAAAGAGTTGGAGAAATACAACATCCCTGTCTTAAGCCTTTTGTTACCAGGAATTCTTTTAAAAGTCGATTTCCAATTTTAATTTTAGATTTTGACCCTTTGTATAGTTCTTTTATCGCTTTTATGTATGTATGATTGATATTAGTCTGCTCTAGCACTGTCCATAGTTTTTCTACTGGAACGGTATCATATGCTTTTTGTATGTCCACAAAGGTAACATGAGTCTCTATATTTCTGGCGCTCCTTTTCTCAATTACTTGTTTAAGACAAAAAACATTATCACTATGTGAATCTGCCTGCACGAAACCCACTTTGCTCTTCTTCTTCTTGTTCATGAAAATCCTTCTCTATTAGATCTCTAAGAATCCTACCGTACAATCTACTGAGAGTACTGGTTACTGAAATTCCTCTGTAATTGTTGCAATCCAGCTTGTTTCCTTTTTTGTGTATTGAGGATATGAATGCAATTTTCCAATCATCAGGTACTGGATGTCCGTTTATGCATTGATTGATAATATATGTGAGATTTTCGATTAGTTTCTCTGATCCATATTTGAGCATTTCAGCATATATTCCTCCAGGTCCGCTAGCTTTTCCGGATTTAAGCTTTTTAATACTATTTTTTATCATTTCTTTTTCGATGATTACTTCCTCTCCGTGTACTTCTATGTCTCTCCTCGGAGAGGCTGCCAGATATTCGGGTCTCGTTTCCTGCAGCAGTCCCTTGTAGTGTTCTGTCCATTGTTCTGGTTTGATGATCTGGATGTTTACTTTTTCTTTTGTTGGGTTTTTTACTGTAGAAATGAATTTCCATACTTCAGAACTCTGCCTACCTCCTACGTGTGTATTGATATCGTGGCATTTGCGCTCGAACAGTTTATTTTTTTCTGTGCGTATGAAATTTCTTAGCTGTCTTCTGGTTTCCTTGTAGATTTCTAGGTCTCTTTGTTCTTTAGTACTGAGCCATTTCAAGTATTTGCGTTTTTTCTCTTTGACCATTTCCTGTATTTTCTCCGTCCACCACATCTTCCTATTATTTCTATTATCTTGGTATCCAACAGCTTCGTTGCTTGCTTCCTTCAAGCTTTTTTATATGTTTGTATATATCTCTTCAAATGAGTGATTTGTGTTTATTAATTTTTGATCTAATCGGTTCTGATACAATCTTTGAGTACTTTCGATTTCTAGACTTCTAAAGTTGTATTTTTGGTTGTCTTCGATGCACTCTAGGTTTACATTTTCTCTAACACTTTCGTCCTTATTTGTTTTTCTTAAAGGGAATAATATTTTTGCTTTTACCAGATGGTGGTCAGATCCACAGGTAACACCACGAAGTGCTCGCACATCATACCACTTTAATTGCGAGTGTTGTCCACCTATAGCATAATCAATGATTGATTTAAGATTTCTTGTTGGCTGAATCCAGGTATATCGATGAATATCCTTATGTTTAACAAAACCATTATTTATTTTTAGGTTGTGGGTTTCATTTGTTATTTCCTCTCCAAATGGTCCTATCACTTTGCTCTGGGTTTGTCTACCAGTTCGGCTATTAAAATCGCCAAGCATAATTATTTCTCTGGTATTACCGATTTTGGTGATAGTCTCATCAAGTCAAAGAACAGTTGTTTTGTAGCTACTTTTTCGTCATCTGATGGTGCGTAGACTGCTATTATGCTTATATTATGACCAAGCATCTTCAAGTTCACTCGAAGTATGTTTTCACTAATGCAATCGTAGTCGGTAATCTTATTTTTTAGGTTTTTCTTTATTAATAAGGATACCCCTCTGGCTGCTCTTCTTTCTTTTGGGACTCCAGTGAATATATGAACGAAATTGCCGACACTATTCGTACCTGTTCCTTTCTTTTTTGTCTCTGTAAGTGCAGTGATATCGATCTTACAATTCTGCACTTCGGTTGCAATAATGTCCAATTTTTAATTCACTCCCTGTACGTTCCATGTAGCTATATTCATAGTCCTTTGTCTTTGCTTTTTTCGTCTTTGAGAATTTCCATCTATTGCTCCGAGGCTTTGTTTAGGCTTTTTGGTAATTGCTTTGTTTTACAAGTATTAGAGAACCAGTCTAATGCCTCAACCCCCTACTTGGAGGGCCAGGATTTTTAATCAAGGTTTTTCTCCTCTAGCCTTTGACGAGCCAACGCCATACTGTAAGGCAACAGCTGTCTTTTATACTATCCCTAAAAGAAAGGGTTGCCACCTACGCTATGATCACCGTACCGAGGTCCATTCTCTCCGCCTTTCATATCGATGTGGTCTTCTCCCGTAACCCTGGAAAAGGGACCCTAGACAGGTGCTAACTCTCCGGGTCGGAGAGTACCTGGAATCTACGGAGGGCAGGGGTCGATTCATTTCCCCTGATAGACATCTTACGAGGTCTACCCGTACCTATTTGAATACAGTTACAGTAATCAAAGCAACGATAGTAACGAATATCTTAAATAACAATTACTTAGTAGTCAAGTAACGATTAGTAACGAGTATTCAAAAGTAACGAAAATCAACACTTCTATTTGGCATCAAGTTAAAGCTTGTCGTACATTATAGGTATACCTATCAATTATTATTATACTCAACTGCGACTACTACTTACAAGTAAATTTAGCAGTTGGGTTTAAAAAAAAATAATAATTAAATTATTTAAAATAGGTGTTGGCCTTCCATTTTCATGAATCCTGATGGATCTTATTTGTGGGTAATAAACTAGGATTATATTGGATGCTTAATAATCCTGCCTAAATAAATGTTCTTAGTCTCTTGAAAGCTGCCTGGCTGGCTTTTATGATTCTAAAGTAATTTACGACCTCAAACAAATTAGTGCTTTCTCTTCTATCTGCCCCAAATGATTTAGAATCCTTGACATGAAAGTTCAAACGACATCAAATACATAAAGTTACCCTCCCCAATCTAACGCAAACAGCATAATGGGAGAACGACGTAAAACGAAGCTATTAAAACGACATTTGGGAACTATTTATCAAACGAAAAAACTTTACTCACCGAAAAGCGACTAACAGTCATGCCTATTTAAACAAAGTTTCCAGTTTTTAATGCCTTTAATGTTCGTTTCCTTTTAAGTCTGTTTGATAAACATAAAAGTTTTTAAGAATGAAAGAACCCTACTTTGTTAGAATTAAATTAAATACCAACACAAAATTACTAAACTCTATTGTGTCGTAAATTTCGTACAAAGGCTCGCCTTGGAAACCATAACTAATCAAAACTGTACGCCCGAAATCATGCTGAATAAAAGTTTTTAATCCATTCGAGCTGCACAGCATGCTTTGTCCATTCATGGATGGATGAAAGCGTTTTTGTATTTATGAATAATGACAAAAAATTTCCCTCAGCACAATTTTTTAGTGATTATTATAGTTGAACGTTTTTATTTATATCCAACTAAAATGAAAACTAAATGTGCCGACATTGACGATGTATCAATTATTGACTCTGTTAAAACAATTACCAACAAAATGAAGGGCAAAATAATAATTTTATAACTTTATATAAAATATTCTTTGTGAAAAACAACTTAAGTTATCCTGAAACTTTTAGATTATCAAAAAACTACAACCTAAATAATATTTTAATTCTCCACTAAATATGATCAATTAGAATGAAATAATTCAAAAGAAAATAAATGATTAATAACTAAGACCAGAAAAACGACGAGTAATGCTAGAACATCATTAAACTTTTTTTTCTAAAATTAATTAGCTTAACATTAGGCGCAGAATTTACTAAGAGTAATGTAAAAATAATGTTTAATGTGTGTTTAATAATGTTTTTCTAACATTTAAAATAAAATGTTTTTCCAACATTAAAAAAACGTATGTTTTTTTTAATGTTTTTAGAACGTTAAATAAATATTGATTTTTTAACATTGAAAAAGAAATGTACTAAATGTTTTTAACAATGAAAAAATATATTTTTTTCAAATATCTTTAAAGATAAGATAACCTAAATAACGTAAATATATTTTGGAAACGCAGAGCAGCCAGAGTCCGTTAAGGTTTTCGTGAACTCGACACTCAGTAAAGAAATTCGGCTCCGTAGCTTCTAAAAATTAAATTAAAAATTCGATGTAAACAATAATTTTGTAGTTAGTGCCTCGCTGCGAGGCCAAACGCATGCCTCGTTTGCATTCATGCTCCAGTGAATACGCGCCTTGATGCAAACAATATTGAACTGAATGCTCGTTTGAAGTTTCCACTCTGATCGGAGCCATGCCTTTAAAGCACGTACATATACGTATGCGCGTTCGGCCTCGTAGCGAGGCATGTAAATTCTGCCTCAAATGAATACGCGCCTATAAGGCCCGGCGGCTAATCGGCCGCCACGAATTACTGTCTGATTACCTATAACGTAGGTATGCGATATTCCATACAAAACCGTTTTTTTTTTACTTTAGTTGACTTTTCTTACCTTATTTTGTGGTGCTTTACTTAAATCACTGCATACCTATTTGTTGTTCTTTAAGTATACCATCTTTCCCACACAACTAGAGTATATTCCGACCCAAATATGTATTCACTCTTATTAATAATATTTGTGCTTTTAATTTGCCACGTTTGTTTTTACAAGAGGCAAATATTTTAACCAAAATATCAAGTCCCATAAGGATGAAACGGTTAAGTGTCAACACTTATTAGGTGTCCATTAGATCTTGGACCCCCGTGAGGTTAAGCTTTGAAGCTACCCACGGAAAAATATGAGATATGAACCGAACCGATTAGCCACGAAACTTGTTTGGTTAGTTCTAACATCATATTCATAGTGAAAACAAAGCTTAATAACCCGTTTTCCGAGGAGACAAAATATATGTTATGTTTTTCTAACATTTAAAATAAAATGTTTTTTCAACAATTACAAACGCATGTTTTTTTTAATGTTTTTCGAACGTTAAAAGCATTTTGATTTTTTAACATTGAAAAAGAAATGTTTTTCTAACATTGAAAAATAAATGTTTTTAACACTGAAAAAATATATTTTTTTCAAATATCTCCAAAGATAAGTTAACCTAAATAACGTAAATAAATTTTATTTTATTTTGGAAACGCAGAGTAGTAAGAGTCCGTTGAGATTTTCGTGAACTCGACACTCAGTAAAAGAAATTCGGCTCCATAGCTTCCAAAAATTAAATTAAAAATTCGATAATTTTGTCGATAGTGCCTGGCTACGAGGCCAAATGCATGCCTCGTTCGCATTCATGCTCAAGTGAATACGCGCCTTGATACAAACAATATTTAACTGAATGATTGTTTGAAGTATATGCGTGTTGCTGTTAGCCATGTCTTTAAAGCACGTATGTACGTATAGGTGTGCGTGTTCGGCCTCGTAGCAAGGCATGTGAATTCTGCCTCAAACGAATACGCGCCTAAAGGTATGCGATATTCCATACAAAACTTTTTTACTTTAGTTTACTTTTCTTACCTTATTTTCTGGTTCTTCATTTAAATCACTGCATACTTATTTGTTGTACTGGAGTGTATCCAACCCAAATATGTATTCACTCTCATTATCAATATTAATTTGCCACGTTTGTTTTTACAAAAGGCAAATATTTTAATCAACATATCAACTCGCAGCGAAAAGCAACTAAAAATGGCGATCGCCAGTTCTGTTAGTGGAACTAAAGCAGCATCCTCTATAGTTGAATTTTTTTAAAGTTAAAAAAACAAAACATTTTTACATATCTTAAATTCAACGTAAGAAATGAGATCTAGGGAAAACGTGATAAAAGTACCCATATACTGATGGTCTTATTTTTAATGTTACTAAACTCATGGTTCTTTAAATGTTGGTTTCTTAAGTTTATTAATAAACATAATTTTGTTAATGCTTTTACATAAAATTTTAGTTAGAATTTGCTACATGTTTTTTTATAAATGTGCAAAGTTGACTTGAAAAAAAACATTTTTTTTTCAACATCTATTTAACGTTGTTTGCGATTTTGTGGTTAGTGGGTATGCCATCAGTCGGTGGAACATATGACTATGACAGCCATCAGCGATGATGCCAACAAAACTTAGATGATCAAAGGATGGGCCTCTGAGATTTTTGCTTCATACAGTATTACTTATATTTGCCTCAGATAGCAAAAAAGTGTAATCCGCCGGCCGATATTAGGCTAACGACCGAAGTCAACGACATTGAAACACGTCCGGGAATCGAATTTTTAGGGTGCTCGTTCGGGGCAAAACATCAACAAAATAAAAACGTTTTCGTAAAGAAAACCCGTTTTAAACTACATAAATAAATCACAAGTTTGCCATCTTTTTACCAGAAACATCTAAATAGCTTTATTCTTTAAAAATATTTGTAATTTTTTACTCAAAATTTTAAACAAAAACATTTAAGTTTGATTTAAATCTATCCTTCAACAGGCATCGTCTCCACACGCCATTGGTTGTTGTTGCCAACAATCGATTGCATTCGAAAATTTAGAATAATTTGTTTGATTAAATTAATTTATCAATTTGTTAATATGTCGAAAACTTTAAATAAAATTATCGAAACTTCAAATCCCAACCAACAAATTAAAAACTGTAGATTTAATCAAATAAATAATAGTTAGGAATACTTAAAAAATTACTAAATCCCGCTCCTAACTCAGAAAATAAAGCCAGAATTAACATACTTAAGTTAATAAAGAATCAATTTTATGCCTTCCA
Organism: Aspidapion aeneum; assembly: GCA_963576565.1. Classification (NCBI taxonomy): domain Eukaryota; kingdom Metazoa; phylum Arthropoda; class Insecta; order Coleoptera; family Brentidae; genus Aspidapion; species Aspidapion aeneum. The sequence goes on from OY755038.1 coordinate 53,893,127, forward strand.
GTATAAAATTACTTTTAAATACAGATTAACATAGCAAAGAAGAGCCAGTAACACCATAGCTCTAAGGCTGTGTTGCAAAATTGTCAAATCACATATCTGTAAATACAGAAAAATTGTAGACCCTCCTAATAAAAGGATATGTGGCGCACTCAGGAATATGTCCGTGGGGGCCCGAGACTCCATGATGTTGTATTTTATTGTTTTATTTATGAAATATGTGAAAAATATTTTAAAAAATCTTAGCACTGAATCCCGAAGCCCTTACCTGGGTGAAATTTTTTAAATCTCAAAGATTAGAAAAACTAGAATTAGAAAAAGCTTAGTCTAATAGTTAATACGCCAGCTAGATCCTTCACGTCAAAAATATGCAATCTAATTTTAGCTGTAGAACAAGCAGGAATAAACAAGTTTAAAAAATATCACCGAATTATGTTCCTATGCCACTTGCAATTGAAACCCTGTGTCCACCAGGACGAAAAAAAAAGCTCAACATTTTAGTAAAACAAAATGGTTTTTGTAAAGATTAATTATTTCAATTCAAAGAGGTTTTCAATTCAAGAGAATATAATTTTTAATACCAAATATTTACATTTCTTGTTTATAGTTTACCCAGTAAGAATTGCCTCAAGTGTGTTTAAATTTTTCGGAAATAATATCAGCAATAAGTTTTTTTTTTAAATGATGTATGTATGCAATAATTATAACGCTGATATCAGTTTATTTATTTACTGGAACAATTATTTTGATTAATTAGTAAAACTTTCTGTTGGTATAGTTTTAGGTTTATTTGGCTTTTTATACATACAATTAACTTTATGGCATCATTGCTGTTTTCCAATTAAAATAATTTACAACCAATTAGCCACTGACATTATTTGTTATTAATAAAGTTTCTATTTAAATGACGATTGTCATCATAATTTGACTAGGTTATTTTTGAATTGTAGGCGAATTGGGTCAGTAATGTATCTGTCTTTGTAAAGGCATAATTAAACAAAAATACAGGATTCTAAATACTAGAGACCCTGTATGTATGACATATTTTAGGGAAATAGAGACGTAACAAACTTATCAAAGGTAAATTTATTTAAGTCAAAGTTAAATGAGGGATATATCGGTCATCTATACTCTAGCATTGTTTAGAGAGAGAGAGAGAGAGACGCACCTTCCGTCTATGTTAATTCATAAGCGTCAGACAATAAAAATACACGATTTTTGACAAAACAAATAACAGGGGTGATAGACAAATGTGTTTGTTTAAATGTTACATAATGATCCATGTCACTCACCGCTGATGACTTAAATTATTATATAGGAAAACGCCAATAAACTTGACAAGAAAATAACAAAACCAAAAAATGTGAGATTCAGTTATTTTGATGGTTTTGTCGCGTCGCTATTTCTTTTAAAAGATGTCATACATACAGAGTCTAATACTACCTACTAGTGACAACACTGCAGTTGCAATGGTTCAAATCACAATTGGATACAAAAACCGATTAACCAAATTATTTCCATGAATAAACCAAACACTAGGTACACTTCCCGTTCTTCATGCCAGCTATTTTTTTTTTTTAACTCCAAATGAAAATTTTATTAATGTTATGTATCATAAACGTCAAAACAGGTGGGCTTCTATTGGTAAGATACAACAACTATCTATTATCCATGAGTATATGACTCATATAGAGTGGCAAATGGCGAGCCTTGCAATATTGAGGGGCAGATGGCGCTGAAATTAATTCGTCTAGTACGCAATATTCAGAGACAACTACTATGATCTAATGGCATTTGTATGATAGGCATGAGCCTCGGAACTCGCACATGCAACTAAATCGTATTAGTTGTCTCTGAATATTGCGTATTAAGGTGGCTTCTCACGGCCCGTAATTTTACAGGCCAGGGCGCGCCGCGACGGAGGAACGGGCGGCGCGTAGATCGGAACGGACTTCAGGCGAAACTCTTCCCACGGCGTGTTTGTGCCCATGTACCTTTCCAAAACCGATCAGCTGTTTACATATTTTTGTGTTTACTATTGCTCGGTTTTGGTGATGATCTGCGCCGCGCCGATTCGCGCCTTTGAAGTTACCGACTCTCCGCGGATTCGTCGTACCTTCTCGCGCTACATCAGGCGACCGTCTTCCTACGGGCCGTGGGAAGCCATCTTTAGACGAATTTATTTCAGCGCCATCTGCCCCTCAATATCGCAAGGCTCGCCGGTTGCGACTTTATATGGATCACATACTCATTGTTTTTAGCGTAATTTTGTAATAAAATCGTTTAACTTAAAATATTTTTTTAATTTATTTTATAAATTGTGCCTTCGCTCTCACCTTTAAACACCTACAACGATTCTTATCTTTAATCATAATTTTTTAAGTACTAAAAAGTTGGATTTTATTTTTCTTCTATGAATCTTAAGATAATTAGTCTAGTTTGGCCTTTCTCCTGTCGGGCTCCCATCAATAATTTTTAAACATTTTGCACTTTTAAACGACGCCATTTATTTTTTTACATTTTTTGTTTCTGTAGATAACTACGTATATTTTTGTATATCCCTCCCTATTTGTGTTTTTCAATTGCAGACTTAATTGCATTTAACAACTGCACTTCAACAAAGGTACGTAGTAATTTCTGGGTTTGGCACAACTATCATTATTAGTTCAGTTGAGTTTGAAAGTAAAGTATAATTTCCTCCGGCTCATTACAAACAAAGGCTCAACTAATGGCATAGGGCCGTGGCGTGGAGGCTCAACCCCCTTATAGATATTTGATGACTTTCATATTTTCCAGATCCGATCCGAAACGGAACGCAGTTAGAGTCCACACATCTGACGACGAGAAAAGGTTGTTATTATTATTACGAGCGCTCGTATTTTTGGACCATAAATAGGGAGTTTTTGGAACGATTGAAATTTTGTTAACTTTGACAGCCGCTGTGGTAGTGGCTAATAATCACTATCGCTATCACTGGCCACTCTCTCACACCAGTATTTACTAAAGGGTCTACAGTGCTAAGTGCTACAATCCTAAAGCGGGATTTACATGGGTCGATTTTCGTCGTGCGATAAGTCGCCTCGACTTGCAGTGCGGCAAGTCGCATCTCTACCCCATTTACACGGGGCGACTAAAATCGCATATTTGTTGAAAATGTTGAAGAGAACAGGTGTTTTACGTGCTGTGGAATTCAACAGTGCATGAAGCAATTCTTGATGAATTGATAATTTTGGGATGACTTCTCAATTAGGTCAGCTGATGCGTAGATATGTCGTGGATGACAAAGCATTGTTTACTATAAAAATGCCGTTTTTTATTTAAGTTTTTGTAGAAATGCCTACTTTTCAGTGTTTCAGATATTTTATTGGTGGCATGGAGCTCAGACGATCCAAATTCTATTTTTCATTTTCAGATACCAAATAATGTGTCAAATACTTAATAGTAAACAAAATAGGACGTAAATGACTATCACGCGGCTGCGAGTCGCCTATCAATGAAGCATTTACACGGTCGATTTTAGTTACGCGTCGCATGCGACCTACGGTTGCGCTGCAAAAGTCGAGAGGCACCCAACTTTTGGCAGATTCGATCTAGTCGCATGCGGCGCAGACGATTTCCCATTTATACGGGCGATTTTAGCAGTGCGGCCTGGCCGCACGGCCAGAAATCGACACATGTAAATGCCGCTTAAGTCTACAAGTCTAAATTTTGGTTGAAGGTTTAACTTATTTTTGCCGTGAATGCAATAGTTTTTTAAATTTATATAAATTGTTCATAAATACCTTGCGATATGGGTCATCTTTTTTCGTTGTAACAAAGATATTATTTCCTCACAATGGTTAGAAATAAATAAAAATAATATAATATTTTGGTTTAAAAATGGTAGCCATATTTAAACCTCCGAACGCCACTAGGAAATGTCGAATTAAAACGGCGTAAGTCAGTGTCAGCTCTCCGATATATTTTACATGTTAATTTTTTAGACAAGTTAGCGATGAATAAACCGATGTTTGATTGTTTTGGTGGATGTGTAATTGAAGACGGATTCTAATATATCTTGTGCTTTTTACAGTATTTAAATATTGATACGTATTTAATACAGTAATGCATTTACAGATAATATAGCTTTAAGTTAAGTACTTTTAGCTTTGAAAATTTTTGTATATAAGTTTTTTTATCAGTCATGGATTATTTATACTGTTTTTCGAACTTTAAACCACACCTCAGGGGTGGTACTACAATTTGAGAGTATTTTTAACGGGAATCCTACGACTGCACGAACTTAATTTCCAAAAAATGACATTTCCTTACAAGTTTTGGTGTGGTTTTCTTTATTTCCAAAGCTAATTTAAATTTATATGAGATGAAACTCATTGAGAAATGCTTACTATCATATTGCACATTAGGGTGAACCAAATCTTTGCAGCTATTTGACCTGTGAGTATTAAAAAAATACACTTAAACAGGTTGGTATCAAGTCTATAGACTTGATACTTAAACCCGGTCTAAAATGTTTAAGGTCTTAGTAAATACTGGTATCAGAGTTTTTGGAACACGTTTATAACAATCACTTGTAAAAGTGAAAATATTAAATACTAAAGCCGCGTTCATACATGAACAATGAGACGAACATTGAGTGGTGCAACGACCGAGCGGCGAACAAAACACTAGTTTGGACGCGGTCTCGAGCGTGCTCGCGAACGATTCGTCGAATCCTAGCCATTACCATCGCTTGTCGATTTTTTTCCAGATATTAAAGATAATGCGCGCGACTGGGTTGGACGGGACAAAATAAAAAAGCAGACATTTAACTTGAAGGAAAAAAAACTTAGAGCACTTGTGGGAACAGCACAAGTGCTCCGTTCATTGTTCTGCTCGTTGCTCGGCTCAATGTTCGTCTATAGCCGGGTTATTCTTTGAAAACCAGCCAATAAAATTGTCGCCAAAATAGAGTATCGTGCAATGGATTTGGTCAAGAGACAAGATATGTGTGGAATGATAACCAATTATTTTGCGTATATCTCAAAATCCAAGAATTGTTATTTTTTAAATTGTACGTAAAAAGTATATTCATCTTTTAACCGAATCGCAAGGTTGATAACTCATTTGAAAGATAATTTAATTCTCTTCCAAACATCTCTCTACCGTGTTGTCGTAAAAATGTGGGTTTCTGCGATAAAACAAAAAAAACAAATGCCGCACTTCTGATTTTTTAAATTCCGTATTTTGGATATACGAGCTAACTTTAATACTCTTAAATGCTTTTGGTCGTGGAATCAGGGACTGAATACTAACAAATTTCGGTGAGATGCCCCGGATATAATTATTTCCTAGAAAAAACCAATCCAAATTTCTGGTTTAGCATGATTATGGGTAGGTACCCGTTACCATGTAAGTCATAGATAAAAAATTTAGAAAAATTAAAGTCATAAGAATACAATTTTGAAAATTTTCTCTTTAAAAACATCTCAGCTCTTCAAGGTCGCTCAAAATATATCTCAAACTATTAAAATTTCTTCCGTGCTGTCACAATTGATCCCAAGAGCTCAAGATAGTTTAAAGCATCAAGACCTTGAAAAAAAAACCAACACGTAAAACATGTAACGAAATCAATATACTAATTGGTGGTGCTTATCAGCTATTGGAGAGAGGATGACAATTGATAGAAGTGGTAGGAATGTCTTGTTTTAGAATATCGGCAAGAAAAATCCTACAAGTAATGCCAACTAGTGATAATAGTAGCGAACGGAATAGAACGTTTATTTTTTTATGGCCATGGTCGGCTTTGGCTTTTTCCATGCATATGTGTAAGCCAGAGACATAGGAGGGGAATAGATTACCCATCCTCTTTGCGCTAACGTTGAAATTTTTGGGGCGTCCATTTTTACATTAAGAGACGTCACTACTGGCAGCCTATAGTCCATTCATTTAACATAAATCATTAAAATGTTCTTTCATCCAATTTTTGTTGAAAGTACTGAACATATAGGCAAAGTTCTCTGTTCTGCAGATTTAGTGGATAACAATTTTATGAAAATAATGCGGCTAAAAATGTCACCACCAAAAAACATAAAACAATGCGCCCCTCAAAAATAATAGGACTATTGCTATTTAGTAGACCGAACTATTGATCGATTTCAATAGACTAGGCCATGTTGGTGTGGTTAGATCAAGAGAAGTAATGCTTTTAATAACTAAAAATTCAAATATTTATCCACCCTGCGAAATATTGTAGTAAGTAAAAAGTAAATAATTTTACTATTATAGTCTATTTAGTCAGCAGGTATCTGAGAATAATTTACAAAATGGCCGACTCACAGATTCTCATGGTGTCCCCATAGGATTCTTTCAAGCCGTGCGTTACTATATCACCAGACGTTACTATCGATCGATTTTAATAGACTAGGAAATGTTGGTATGGCTAGATCAAGAGAAGTGATTCGTGTCAATGGAATACTTATTTACTTTAAATTAAAGAAAAACGTTAAGATTATACTTCTAATACTTTTAATAGATAAAAATTCAGGTATTTATCCCCTTGCAATCTTGTAGTAGGTAAAAAAGTAACTGCTTTTTTCTTCTGAATTGTGACTAGTCTAAATAAGCTGGTATCGGAGAATAATTTACGGGAAATTAACCACAAAATGGTCGACTTAGCAAGCGCGGATTTGAGTGGAGGGGGAAACGTGGTAATTTTTCCCTTCCTTAAAAAAATTATGTAAAGATTTTTAGTTAATAGATATCGGGCTAACCGCATAACTACACACTTAGAAAAAAAAATTATTAGATAAGTAGTATTATCGTCGACCATGACCCCTCCTAGATTTTGGCCCAGATCCGTGCTTGACTTAGAGATCATCATGGTATCCTCATGAAATTCGCCTGCGTACTCGTCGTAAAGCTATCTATTCTCCTCATATATCTTTGATGTAAGCCCAAAATTTTCTTATATATAACTTAGTGCATTGTTTGCAATATTCTTCTAATCATCTATAACTTTAAATAAAATAATTTTAAATTGCCACTTCTTTTACATAAGTAAAGCTATTATAAGGGGCCACCAAATTTCATATGCCAGGATTTGGTGCTAATTTGTTGCTAATTTGTTACCGAAGAATTAAATTTGTTGCTGCAGCCGTTCACGAGAAATCGCGACCCCTGTGACTTTACGGTAAAGCTGAGGGGCCACCTCATAACTCTGGACCGAAAGGCGATACGAGGATGATTTAAACGCCATAATTTGTTGCTCGGGATGGGGATGTGCAACCAATATTAAAGAATCCCAAAAGACTTATAATTTTATTTTTTTTGACAAAAACTGTTTTTTGTTAATATTTTTGTTATTCTTGATAATATTAAGGAAGAAACACTTGTAGTACGCTTATAAAAGGCCGTTCGAATTTGTTACCGCTATTTAAAGCGCCTGAGAGCGTTATTAAGCAAAAATAAAAAAAAATATTTAAAAATTGAGTCAAAGACCACTGTGCGCCGAGTAAAGTTGAGTTGCCACCTTGTATCTCTGTAGTCTTTAAAGATATTAATCTCTAACAAAAAGCATAATTTGTTGCTAAGAGTCTTTCATTGCATCGTGTAAAACAAATTATTTAATTCCAATCGTACGATTTAAAAAAAAATAACATATTTTGTACTGTATTTCTAAACCCAACTGGAGGGCCACAAAGTTGTTCATACACTTTTTTGCGCTCAAACAGCACTAAATGTGTATGTAAATGGAAAATTTGTCGCTGCTTCCGTTTTCGAGAAATTGAATTTTTATTTGCTATAAAGTTCAACGTGTTTCATATAGTTTTCACCCTGTAACTCAAAAACTAATTAGAGGGCCACAGATTTTTTTTGGTGACTTATAGTACCTTAAGAGTACTATCAATATATGTTAACAGATAATTTGTTGCTGCTTCCGTTTTCGAGAAATTGAATTTTTATTTGCTATAAAGTTCAACGTGTTTCATAGAGTTTTCACCCTGTATCTCAAAAACTAACAAGAGGGCCACAGATTTTTTTCAGTTTCTTGTAGTACCTAAAGAGTACTACCAACACGTGTTAACAAATGATTTGTTGCTGCTTCCGTTTTCGAGAAATTGAATTTTTATTTGCAATAAAGTTAAACGTGTTTCATATAGTTTTCACCCTGTATCTCAAAAACTAACAAGAGGGCCACAGATTTTTTTCACTTACTTGTAGTATCTAAAGAGTGCTACCAATATGTGTTAACAAGTAATTTGTTGCTGCTTCCGTTTTCGAGAAATTGAATTTTTATTTGCTATAAAGTTCAAAGTGTTTCATACAGTTTTCACCCTTTATCTCAAAAACGACCAACGTGTCTTAACAGATAATTTGTTGCTGCTTCCGTTTTCGAGAAATTGAATTTTTATTTTAGATTTTGACTGTTTGTATAGTTCTTTTATTGCTTTTATGTATGTATGATTGATACAGACAGTGGCCAATCCTTCCAACAGCGGAAACCAATGCAAAACGATCTGAACAACAGGCTCTTGTCAGAGCCAACCCTGACAATTGTTACCTTGACCATCGAGGGTATCACGAAAGATAAACAAGATCAACTATGCCAAACACATAAATGGGACGTACTATGCCTTCAGAAAACGCACAGAGATGAAAACGCAAACAGGCCCAACATTGATGGTATGCGTCTTGCCGTCGAATCCCCCCATAACAAGTATGTTAGCACCATTTTTGTAAGTACTAACATGTCGCTGACATCTACCGGCAAAAAAGTAACCGACGATACTGAAATACTAACCATCGAAAACGGAGCTTTTACCATATCATCTGTTCAATCCGGCAAATCACTGAAACTAGAAATGCCGGAGAACTATGGGAGACAGGAGATTCAGTTATCGTTGGAGATTTTAACTCTCTCATCACATCGTGGGGCTACAATGAAACCGATACAAATGGGCAACTTCTGGAAAAGTGGGCAGAAGTCAACAAACTTTCTCTTCTCCACGATCCAAAGTTGCCGTGCTCGTTCAACAGCAAGATCTGGAAACGCGGCTATAATCCCCATAACTGCTTTGTGAGCCAAAAGATCCAAGACTCATGTATAAAACACGTGTATGAGTCATTGCCAAAGACTCAACACAGACCTATTGGAGTTCAAGTCTATTCAGTCATCAAAACAGCTGAGATAACTTTTTGAAGACGTTTTAATTTTAAAAATGCAAATTGGCCCGGATACTCAGCTAATCTAGATGCCGAACTCGGAAATCTAGACCCATCACCACAAAACTACCAAACATTTTTGCAAATCTTACAAAGGGTATCAAAGCGATACATACCAAGAGGCTGCAGGCAACATTTCATACCGGGGCTGTCAGAAGCCTCTAAAGGGTTCTTAAACAAGTACGAAGAACTTTTTAACAAGGACCCGTTTAGCGAAGAAACTATAGCCTGCGGTAATGCGCTCATGATAGTACTGAGCGAGACTCGAGAAAAAAGTGGATAGACACCCTTGAATGAATGGATATGTCGCACAGCAGCAAGATGGCTTGGAACTTAATCAAAAAGCTAAATGGAGATCCAAAGCAAAACAAAGCGCCGTCAAATGTTACTGCTAACCAAGTAGCTGACCAACTGCTCCTCAACGGTAAATCGGACAAAAAATGCCAAAAAAAATGCATCAATCGGTCTCCAACAACCGAGAAAACCACTTTAACACGCCCTTTACCATAAAAGAGCTAGATAAAGGGATAAACTCACTGAAAAATGGCAAAGCAGCAGGAGAAGACGACATCTGTGTAGACAAATCAAAAACTTCAGAACAATAGAAAAAAACTGGATTCTAAAACGTTTTAACACCTGTCGAGATACATTCCAGATACCAAAAGTATGGAGGAAGTCGAAAGTCGTAGCATTGCTAAAACCTTGGAAAGACCATGAGTCACCAAAAAGCTACCGCCCCATATCGCTTCTTTGTCACCTATACAAGCTATATGAAAGGCTAATCCTCCAACGACTAGAGAGGACTGTCGACTCAAAAATCATTCCACAGTAAGCCGGCTTTAGACCTGGGAAGTCTTGCACCAGCCAAATACTAGCACTGTCGGAGCACATCGAAGATGGGTTCGAGAAAAAACAAATAACTGGTTTGGTTCGGTTCGGTAATATGAACCGTCATCACAGAAAGTTGCTGTATAAAGTCTATGATACACTGAAAGACTACCAACTTGTTCAAATGGTAGAATCCTTACTACAAAAAAAGCTGGTGTTGGTTGGTCGTTGGTGTAGAGATTGAAGAGGATTGGTGCCAGGACGCTGCCCTGAGCCAAGCCGTTTATCTGGATTCGCCATCGACTTTTTTTCCCTTCAAGACTCACGTAGAATTATCTGTTTTGTAGTAAGGATTCTACCATTTGAACAAGTTGGTAGTCTTTCAGTGTATCATAGACTTTATACAGCAAGTTTCTGTGATGACGGATCATATTACCGAACCGAACCAAACCTGTTATTTGTTTTTTTTCCAACCCATCTTCGATGTGCTCCGTCAGTGCTAGTATTTGGCTGGTGCAAGACTTCCCAGGTCTAAAGCCGGCTTGCTGTGGAATGATTTTTGAGTCGACAGTCCTCTCTAGTCGTTGGAGGATTAGCCTTTCATATAGCTTGTATAGGTGACAAAGAAGCGATATGGGGCGGTAGCTTTTTGGTGACTCATGGTCTTTCCAAGGTTTTAGCAATGCTACGACTTTCGACTTCCTCCATACTTTTGGTATCTGGAATGTAACTCGACAGGTGTTAAAACGTTTTAGAATCCAGTTTTTTTCTATTTTTCTGAAGTTTTTGATTTGTCTACACAGATGTCGTCTTCTCCTGCTGCTTTGCCATTTTTCAGTGAGTTTATCCCTTTATCTAGCTCTTTTATGGTAAAGGGCGTGTTAAAGTGGTTTTTCTCGGTTGTTGGAGACCGATTGATGCATTTTTTTGGCATTTTTTGTCCGATTTACCGTTGAGGAGCAGTTGGTGAGCTACTTGGTTAGCAGTAACATTTGATGGCGCTTTGTTTTGCTTTGGATCTCCATTTAGCTTTTTGATTATGTTCCAAGCCATCTTGCTGCTGTGCGACATATCCATTTATTCAAGGGTGCCTATCCACTTTTTTTCTCGAGTCTCGCTCAGTGCTATCATGAGCGCATTACCGCAGGCTATAGTTTCTTCGCTAAACGGGTCCTTGTTAAAAAGTTCTTCGTACTTGTTTAAGAACCCTTTAGAGGCTTCTGACAGCCCCGGTATGAAATGTTGCCTGCAGCCTCTTGGTATATATCGCTTTGATACCCTTTGTAAGATTTGCAATAAAAGGTTTGGTAGTTTTGTGGTGATTAGCTGAGTATCCGGGCCAATTTGCATTTTTAAAATTAAAACGTCTTCGAAAAGTTTTCTGAGCTGTTTTAATGACTGAATAGACTTGAACTCCAATAGGTCTGTGTTGAGTCTTTGGCAATGACTCATACACGTGTTTTATACATGAGTCTTGGATCTTTTGGCTCACAAAGCAGTTATGGGGATTAAAGCCGCGTTTCCAGATCTTGCTGTTGAACGAGCACGGCCACTTTGGATCGTGGAGAAGAGAAAGTTTGTTGACTTCTGCCCACTCTTCCAGAAGTTGCCCATTTGTATCGGTTTCATTTTAGCCCCACGATGTGCTGTGAGAGTTAAAATCTCCAACGATAACTGAATCTCCTGTCTCCCATAGTTCTCCGGCATTTCTAGTTTCAGTGATTTGCTGGATTGAAAGCTCCGTTTTCGATGGTTAGTATTTCAGTATCATCGGTTACTTTTTTGCCGGTAGATGTCAGCGACATGTTAGTACTTACAAAAATGGTGCTACCATACTTGTTATGGGGGGATTCGACGGCAAGATGCATACCATCAATGTTGGGCCAGTTTGCGTTTTCATCTCTGTGCGTTTCCTGAAGGCATAGTACGTCCCATTTATGTGTTTGGCATAGTTGAGAGACAAGGTCTTGTTTATCTTTCGTGATACCCTCGATGGTCAGGGTAACAATTGTCAGGGTTGGCTCTGACAAGAGCCTGTTGTTCAGATCGTTTTGCATTGGTTTCCGCTGTTGGAAGGATTGGCCACTGTCTATATCAATCATACATACATAAAAGCAATAAAAGAACTATACACAGTCAAATCCAAAATAAAAATTCAATTTCTCGAAAACGGAAGCAGTAACAAATTATCTGTTAAGACACGTTGGTAGCACTCTTTAGGTACTATAAACCACTTAAAAAAATCTGTGGCCCTCTAGTTAGTTTTTGAGATACAGGGTGAAAAACTGTATGAAACACTTTGAACTTTATAGCAAATAAAAATTCAATTTCTCGAAAACGGAAGCAGCAACAAATTATTTGTTAACATATATTAATAGTACTCTTTAGGTACTATAAGTCACTAAAAAAATCTGTGGCCCTCTAGTTAGTTTTTGAGATACAGGGTGAAAACTATATGAAACACGTTTAACTTTATAGCAAATAAAAATTCAATTTCTCGAAAACGGAAGCAGCAACAAAGTACTTGTTAACACATATTGGTAGTACTCTTTAGGTACTATAAGTAACTGAAAAAAATCTGTGGCCCTCTTGTTAGTTTTTGAGATACAGGGTGAAAACTATATGAAACACGTTTAACTTTATAGCAAATAAAAATTCAATTTCTCGAAGACGGAAGCAGCAACAAATTATTTGTTAACACGCATTGGTAGTACACTTTAGGTGCTATAAGTAACTGAAAAAAATCTGTGGCCCTCTTGTTAGTTTTTGAGATACAGGGTGAAAACTATATGAAACACGTTTAACTTTATTGCAAATAAAAATTCAATTTCTCGAAAACGGAAGCAGCAACAAATTATTTGTTAACATATATTAATAGTACTCTTTAGGTACTATAAGTCACTAAAAAAATCTGTGGCCCTCTAGTTAGTTTTTGAGATACAGGGTGAAAACTATATGAAACACGTTTAACTTTATAGCAAATAAAAATTCAATTTCTCGAAAACCGAAGCAGCAACAAAGTATTTGTTAACACATATTGGTAGTACTCTTTAGGTACTATAAGTAACTGAAAAAAATCTGTGGCCCTCTTGTTAGTTTTTGAGATACAGGGTGAAAACTATATGAAACACGTTTAACTTTATAGCAAATAAAAATTCAATTTCTCGAAAACGGAAGCAGCAACAAATTATTTGTTAACACGCATTGGTAGTACACTTTAGGTGCTATAAGTAACTGAAAAAAATCTGTGGCCCTCTAGTTAGTTTTTGAGATACAGGGTGAAAACTATATGAAACACGTTTAACTTTATAGCAAATAAAAATTCAATTTCTCGAAAACCGAAGCAGCAACAAAGTATTTGTTAACACATATTGGTAGTACTCTTTAGGTACTATAAGTAACTGAAAAAAATCTGTGGCCCTCCTGTTAGTTTTTGAGATACAGGGTGAAAACTATATGAAACACGTTTAACTTTATTGCAAATAAAAATTCAATTTCTCGAAAACGGAAGCAGCAACAAATTATTTGTTAACACGTATTGGTAGTACTCTTTAGGTACTATAAGTAACTGAAAAAAATCTGTGGCCCTCTTGTTAGTTTTTGAGATACAGGGTGAAAACTATATGAAACACGTTTAACTTTATTGCAAATAAAAATTCAATTTCTCGAAAGCGGAAGCAGCAACAAATTATTTGTTAACATATATTAATAGTACTCTTTAGGTACTATAAGTCACTAAAAAAAATCTGTGGCCCTCTAGTTAGTTTTTGAGTTCCAGGGTGGAAACTATATGAAACACGTTGAACTTTATAGCAAATAAAAATTCAATTTCTCGAAAACGGAAGCAGCAACAAATTATTTGTTAACATTATATTGATAGTACTCTTAAGGTACTATAAGTCACTAAAAAAAATCTGTGGCCCTCTAATTAGTTTTTGAGTTGCAGGGTGAAAACTATATGAAACACGTTGAACTTTATAGCAAATAAAAATACTCTGCCAATATATGGGCCCCTAAGCTCACACTAGGTACTATAGTTATAGTGTACGTGTGAGCTAATATAACTAAAAACTAAAATATATTTTATTCAACTCCAGACTAAATTACCTTTTGTTTGATAATACACAAGCCATGTTTTGACTTAAACTCAAATTTTTGAAATCTACCCCCACTCTTAAAAAAAAACAAAAACTATAATGTATTTTGTTAAACTCCGGACTCAATTACCTTTCGTTTGATATCACACACGCCATATTTTCACTTAAACTCTAATTTTTGAAATATACCTCCACCCTTTTTTTTAAATAAATTAAAATGTATTTTGTTTAACTCCAGACTCAATTACCTTTCGTTTGATATCACACACGCCATATTTTCACATAAACTCTAATTTTTGAAATCTACCCCCACCCTTTTATTTGGGTTGTGTTCGGTGAATTTTGTTTATTTTTATATGGGACCATCTCGACCCAAGACCCAGCCTAGGTACCAAATTTCATTAAAATCGGCCAAGCGGTTTTTGAGTTATGCGCGTTGGTCGTTACAGACATACAGACAAACAGACATACAGACAGACAGACAGACAGACAGACGGCGCAACAAAAAAGTTTCAAAATCATCTGAAACGCAAAGATATATAAAAATTTTTGAAATCAGAGCAACTTTTTTTTTCTCGAAAAAATTAGGATCACCATAGCTCACACTACTATAGTATAGTATATGTGTGAGCTAATTCAATTTCTCGAAAACGGAAGCAGCGACAAATTTTTCATTTATATACACATTTTACTATTTGAGCGCTAAGAAGTGTATAAACAACTTTGTGGCCCTCCAGTTGGGTTTAGAAATACAGTACAAAATATGTTATTTTTATATTTTTTTAAATCGTACGATTGGAATTAAATAACTTGTTTTACACGATGCAATGAAAGACTCTTAGCAACAAATTATGCTTTTTGTTTGAGATTAATATCTTTAAAGACTACCGAGATACAAGGTGGCCCCTCAACTTTACTCGGCGCACAGTGGTCTTTGACTCAATTTTTTAATATTTTTTTATTTTTGCTTAATAACGCTCTCAGGCGCTTTAAATAGCGGTAACAAATTCGGGCTCTGGAACGAAATAGCGATGTACAAAATAGCGACGTTCAAAATAGCGAGTAACGAAATAGCGACTATCAAAATAGCGATGTAACGAAACAGCGACTATCAAAATAGCGATGTATCAAAATAGCGTTTGTAACAAAACAGCGACATATCAAAATAGCGATGTAACAAAATAGCGATGTAACAAAATAGCGATGTATCAAAATAGCGACAATCAAAATAGCGACAATCAAAATAGCGATGTATCAAAATAGCGTTTGTAACAAAACAGCGATGTATCAAAATAGCGACAATCAAAATAGCGACAATCAAAATAGCGACAATCAAAATAGCGATGTATCAAAATAGCGATGTATCAAAATAGCGATATTAAAAATGCAAATTTGGACGAGACTTTATCTAATTTCTAATCAATTCAAAAAATACAATAAAAAAAACAATTCATTAACATAACGTAACCCAACCCAGCATACATAACCCAACCCCACTCATTGGGCTTAAGCGATGCCTAAAAAAGGGCTCTGCTACAGAATAGCGCCTTACAAAATAGCGCTGCTTCAAAATGGCGCTGCCACAAAATAGCGCTGCTACAAAATAGCGCTGCTACAAAATAGCGTGCATCAAAATAGCGCTGCTACAAAATAGCGCGCATCAAAATAGCGCTGCTACAAAATAGCGCTGCTACAAAATCGCGTGCATCAAAATGGCGCTGCCTCAAAATAGCGCTGCTATAAAATAGCGCTGCTACAAAGTAGCGCGCATCAAAATAGCGCGTTTCAAAATAGCGCTGCTTCAAAATAGCGTCTTATAACTTACCACTCCCGGTAACCTCATTCTAACAAATATTAAAAAAAAAACTTCCCTGACTTTTTCGCGGGATCCTAGAGGGTGTGAAACCAAACCGAACCGGCATCCTAGAGGTTGTGAAACCAAACCGAACTAAACCGATATTTCGATTCGGTTCAGTTCGGTTCGGTTCAGTTTTGTTTCACACCCGCTAGGATCCCGCGAAAGAAGTCAGGGAAGTTTTTTTTTGAAAACATACGTTAGAAAGAGATTCCTTAGTCAAACAGTTGCTGTTTTTAATGATGCTTTTTGAGCGCGTTTTTGATGCGCGCTATTCTCCCGGTAACCTCATTCTAACATATATTTTCAAAAAAAAAACTTCCCTCATTTTTTCCCGGGATCCTAGAGGGTGTGAAACCAAACCGAACTAAACCGATACTTCGATTCGGTTCAGTTTGTTTCGGTTCAGTTTTGTTTCACACCCGCTAGGATCCCGCGAAAGAAGACCGGGAAGTTTTTTTTTGAAAAAATATGTTAGAAAGGGCTCTGGAACGAAATAGCGATGTACAAAATAGCGACGTTCAAAATAGCGAGTAATGAAATAGCGACTATCAAAATAGCGATGTAATGAAAGAGCGACTATCAAAATAGCGATGTATCAAAATAGCGTTTGTAACAAAACTATTTTCTATTTTGATAGTCGCTATTTTGTTACATCGCTATTTCGTTACAATCGCTATTTAGTTACATCGCTATTTTGATAGTCGCCTTTTCATTACATCGCTATTTTGATTGTCGCTATTTCGATACCGCTATTTTAATAGTCGCTATTTTGTACATCGCTATTTCGTTCCAGAGCCCAATTTGATTCGGTTCGGTTCGGATTCACACCCTCTAGAATCCCGTGAAAAAAGTCAGGAAAGTTTTTTTTTTGCAAAAATATGCTGGTTCAGTTTACTTTGATTCGTTTTGGTTCGGTTCGGTTCATATTCACACCCTTCAGGATCCCGGGAAAAATAGCGTTTGTCCAATGATATTTGGTGTTTTCGATTTTTTGGGTTTCGATATTTATTTTGCCGACCTGTTCTATTTTGCACCTTACTATTTTAGTAATACGCTATTTTGACCTGCGTTAATTTGGCCATGTGCTATTTTGGCCATGCGTTATTTAGAACTGCGCTAATATGACCTGCGCTATTATGACCTGCGCTATTATGGAGTGCGCGACTTAATCCATGCTATTTTGATACATCGCAATTTTGATAGTCGCTATTTTAATATATATCGCCGTATACATCGATGTTTCAGTCCCCTTAGAGATCCACTACTACTTTGTTCAAAAATCAATTTATTGAGTCTTTGACCAAAAATTTTCTTTCATTGTCGCTATTTAGTTACATCGCTATTTTGATAGTCGCTATTTTGTTACATCGCTATTTTGTTACATCGCTATTTTGATAGTCGCTATTTTGTTACATCGCTATTTTGTTACATCGCTATTTTGTTACATCGCTATTTTGATAGTCGCTATTTTGTTACATCGCTATTTTGATAGTCGCTATTTTGTTACATCGCTATTTTGATAGTCGCTCTTTCATTACATCGCTATTTTGATTGTCGCTATTTCGATACCGCTATTTTAATACTCGCTATTTTGTACATCGCTATTTCGTTCCAGAGCCACAAATTCAAACGGCCTTTTATAAGGGTACTTCAAGTGTTTCTACCTTAATATTATCAAAAATAACAAAAACCGAACAAAAAACAGTTAAAAAAAAAAAGAAAATTTTTAATCTTTTGGGATTCTTTAATATTGGTTGCACATCCCCATCCCGAGCAACAAATTATGGCGTTTAAATCATCCTCGTATCGCCTTTCAGTCCAGAGTTATGAGGTGGCCCCTCAGCTTTACCGTAAAGTCACAGGGGTCGCGATTTCTCGTTAACGGCTGCAGCAACAAATTTAATTATTCGGTAACAAATTAGCAACAAATTAGCACCAAATCCTGGCATATGAAATTTGGTGGCCCCTTATAGTGGTCCCCCCAGCTTTACTTACGTACTTCTTTTAACTGAATGGGTGCAAATAAGGGCCTTCACAGTTTACTATAACGGACAAACGAAAAATCGTAAAAAGATCACAAAGGAAAATAGTATACCAGTCCAAAGTCATCAATGTAAGAAACGGAATTATAACCGGACATTATCAAAAACGTAATTTATCAAAACAAGACATGAGCAAAATCGCTTCAATTGTATAGCAATATCAGAACCGCTCTTCTTTACGTGAATGACACACAAGCCAAGCTCCTTGTTATGATTTTATCTGTTTTGATAAGAGACGTTATATAAAATTCCGATGTCATGTATGATAAAATTGATTTTGTTCATATCTTGTATTAATAAAATATGTTTTTGATAATGTCCGGTTATTAAAAATTCCGTTTTTGAAATTGTACTATTATCTCATTTTCCTTTAAGATCTGGGACGACTTTTTAATCATTTATGTTGATGGATAGATTTGCAAACAACTAAATATTTAACAAAGTATTTGATATTAACTATTATTAGAAATCAGACCATCAGACTCACTGAACTCCGCCAAACCCAGCACGCCATTAGCAAAGTCTGGGCTAATGGAACAACAAAGAAAGGCAATTACTCGAAAATCATTTTTAATTCGACCGAGAAGAAAAGATGGAAACGAGAATATCATGCGGTGCACGCCGACAACATGCCATGAAAGTCCGGTGAGTAATTCATTTTTTTCTTATTTGAAAGCTAAAAACCATGCAATGAGCTTGTTTAATGACTCCTCTAGAACCTTCAAGGTACTTATTGCAATAAAGCCAGGCAGTAATAGTGCTGGGCACTATTCTGACAGTTTGCTATAAAAAACTGACAGTTAATCTTTCAAGATTGACATACCAAAGTAGAATTCTTTAATCCAGTTGTTTGTTTTCCATTATTAATGGCGGTACGATTAATTCTGGCCTGTATAATACACATACGTAATTTTGAAAGTAGACAGTCGTTCTTATAATGCGAAACTGTTAGAATAGTGCCTGCCACTAGTACTGCCTGGCTTTATTGAAATAAGTCCCTAATGTCTTTTCATACTTCTTAAGAATCAATTGTCATAAAGAACTTAACACAACAAATATAGTTTGACTAAGGGGTCCCTTTTCGAGCATATTTTTTTAAACAAAAAACTTCCCAGACTTCTTTCCCGGGATCCTAGCTCCTCTATATTCCTTTTGGGGGGTCAAAATTGGTGCTTTTCCAACCTTGTCACTAGATCGCAAATGTATCCTAACCAGTCCAAAAAATGTCCTCAAGTCACAGGTTAGGATACATTTGCGATCGATTAACAAAACTGATTAATTTTTAGATTTTTTTTTCGGTTTGGTTTGGTTTGGTTTGGTTCGGTTTGGTTTCACACATTTTAGGATTACGGGAAAGAAGTCATGAAAGTTTTTTTTTTAAATATGTTAGAAAGAGGCCACTTAGTCGAACTATTTTGTAACAGCGACGTTTGGTACTAGCGATCGTTTGAAACACGTGCAATTTTGAACACATGCCATTGTGAACACGCGCTATTTTAATAGAACGCGCCATTTTAAACACGCGTTATTTTGATAGCCGCTCTTTTTATACAGGCTATTTTGAACACGCGCCATTATGATACGCGGCATTATGATAGCTATTTTGATACGCGCTATTTGGACACGCCCTATTTTAATACGTACTATTTTGATACGCGCTGTTTTAAACATGTGCTGAAATGAGCGCGCTATTTTGATTCGCGCTATTTCGTTACAGAAGCCACTAGGATATTGTGTGTATTAAAAGAAGACACTTAAAATGATTTTTAGGCGTTAAAAGACAAATTTGAATTCCATTCTTATATTTGCGGTAATAAATAATAGTTTTTTTTATTTTTTTTTTATTTGTCATACACATTGTGTTTATTGTGTTACAATCTAGTCAGTAAGACTAATTAGCAATTTTGTTTTAACTTAATTTACCAGAAAAGTCAGATTTAAACTTAGGGTTCACTTAACAGTTCTCCCCGCTTTGTTTAGTCTGTAACTCACAATTGTGTTGTGTTTATAGCATTATTTTGTTTCATGTGTAATTCACTTAGTTTACTAGCTCAAACGGCTTCACTCTTTTTAGTCTTCGAACTAGCATAGTATTCTAGAAGCTGAATTGCTTCCACATTCACATGCCGATGGAGTCTATCTTCATGGCTTTTTGCGTACTTTTGTATAGTCTCTGCTACAGTTTCGATTTTTAGATCTCGATGAAGGTCACTATTTCGAACGTACCAAGGTGCATTCACAATGTTTCTTAATACTTTATTTTTAAATCACTGTACAACTAGAATGTTACTCTCTTTAGCACAACCCCATAGTTGAATACCATATGTCCATACTGGTTTCAGTATTTATCTATAAAGCAGTAACTTATTATGAATTGTTAAATTGGACTTCCTTCCAATTAGCCAATTCATTTTCCTATACCATATCTCAAGTTCTTCTATTTTTTCTTAACATGTGCTTTCCAGCGCAATTTGGCATCAAGTGTCATACCTAGATATTTTGCCTAATTTGAATATGGTACGGGAATGTTGTTAATTGTAATTTGTATGTAATTTATATTTTTGTTTGTAAAATCAACATGAATTGATTTGGTTTCAATTAATTTTATTCGCCACTTTGTGGTCCAACTGTGAGCTTGGGTGACTGCATCCTGAAGTTTTTCTATGCATTTTTCAATAGATTTTTCAACCGTCAATAAACCAGTATCATCGGCAAATGTTGCTAAGTGGCAATTTTCTGGCTTTGGGATATCACAAGTGAATAATAAGTATAGATATGGGCTTAGTACGATACCCTGGGGCACGCCTGCTTGAATTTCTCTTAAATTTGAGTATGAGTCTTCCTGTTTTACTCTAAAATGTCTATCAGATATGTATGGTTCCAAAATATCCGAATATTGTTTGGGCAGAAACCGTTTTAGTTTAAAATTAAGGCCTTCATGCCACACTTTATCAAATGCTTGTGCTACATCTAGAAAAACTGCAGAACAAACTTTTCCCTCTTCTAGTGCTTTTTCTATTATATTAGTAATTCTGTGTACTTGATCTATCGTGGAATGCTTATCTCAAAAACCAAATTGATGAGACGGAATAATTTATTTTCTTTCTATGATGGGTTTTATTCTTTTAAGCAATAATTTTTCATAGAGCTTGGATATAATTGGCAGCAAAGATATTGGCCTGTAAGATGACACGTCACGGAGTGGTTTTCCCGGTTTTGGAATCATGATAACTTCTGCAACTTTCCACAGTTTAGGTACATACCTAAGCCTTAAAGACGCATTAATTAGGTTGCATAGTTTTACGATAGCTTTTCTGGGGAGTTGTTTTATGACTACCCCGTTAATAAGATCATACCCTGGGGCTTTTTTCGAATTAATATTTTTGATTTCTGTTAATATTTCTTTTGGTGATGTTAGCTTAATATGGTCTTCGATTTGATGGGTTTCATTTAAATGATAGTGTTCATCTGGTGCTCCGTGGGGCTGAAATGTTTTTTCTAAATGACTTGCAAAAATATCTGCTTTTTCTACGTTGCTTCTTGCCCACTGGTTGTTATTATGTTATTTTCGTATGGGTGGAATTTGGATAATTGGTCTTTTATAATCTTTGGTTGCTTTCCAAAGGGAATAGTCGGTATTTTTATCATCTGTAAGTTCATTAAGAAAATGGTTAATAGATTCATTTTTTATTACTAGAATTTCTCGCCTAATGCGCTGCGTCATGTTGTTGAGATTTGTTTTGTCCTGAGGATCACGGCTTTGCTGCCACTTTCTTCTTAGTTTCCTTTTTTCCAATATAAGGTCTCTAATTTCCTTTGGATAGTTTTTTCCCTTAAAAATTCTCTTTGGTTTTGGACTGTTTTCCCAAGCTGCTTGTTGAATATTTGTAACAAAATATTCAACTTCTTTATCGATTTGTTCTGGCGTTTGCAATGGTACTGATAGGTTTATTTTTTCTGACAGACTTTGTTTAAAACTAATCCAGTCAGTCAGTTTATTAACTAGTGAGATATCTTTATTATGTTTTTACTAAGAGTTAGAATAATAGGTGAATGATCTGAGTGTAAATCAAAACTTTCTTCTATATCTACAAAACTTAAAGATATATTTTTTACTATAAAAAAATCAATTAGATCTGGAATTTTTCCTGGATCTGTTGGATAGTATGTGGGCCTACCAGTTGATATCGGCTCACATTGATATTCACTAATAGATTGCAAAAGTTCTTTTCCTTTAGAATTCGTCGGTCTAGATCCCCAGTAGGTATTTTTTGCATTAAAGTCACCTCCAATTATAAAACGGTTTCCTAATTTTCTGAGAAAATTGAGATATTGATTTTTCTTTAGTAATTCTGGCCTGTATAATACACATACGTAATTTTGAAAGTAGACAGTCGTTCTTATAATGCGAAACTGTTAGAATAGTGCCTGCCACTAGTACTGCCTGGCTTTATTGAAATAAGTCCCTAATGTCTTTTCATACTTCTTAAGAATCAATTGTCATAAAGAACTTAACACAAAAAATATAGTTTGACTAAGGGGTCCCTTTTCGAGCATATTTTTTTAAACAAAAAACTTCCCAGACTTCTTTCCCGGGATCCTAGCTCCTCTGTATTCCTTTTGGGGGGTCAAAATTGGTGCTTTTCCAACCTTTGTCACTAGATCGCAAATGTATCCTAACCAGTCCAAAAAATGTCCTCAAGTCACAGGTTAGGATACATTTGCGATCGATTAACAAAACTGATTAATTTTTAGATTTTTTTTTCGGTTTGGTTTGGTTTGGTTTGGTTCGGTTTGGTTTCACACATTTTAGGATTACGGGAAAGAAGTCATGAAAGTTTTTTTTTAAATATGTTAGAAAGAGGCCACTTAGTCGAACTATTTTGTAACAGCGACGTTTGGTACTAGCGATCGTTTGAAACACGTGCAATTTTGAACACATGCCATTGTGAACACGCGCTATTTTAATAGAACGCGCCATTTTAAACACGCGTTATTTTGATAGCCGCTCTTTTTATACAGGCTATTTTGAACACGCGCCATTATGATACGCGGCATTATGATAGCTATTTTGATACGCGCTATTTGGACACGCCCTATTTTAATACGTACTATTTTGATACGCGCTGTTGAAATGAGCGCGCTATTTTGATTCGCGCTATTTCGTTACAGAAGCCACTAGGATATTGTGTGTATTAAAAGAAGACACTTAAAATGATTTTTAGGCGTTAAAAGACAAATTTGAATTCCATTCTTATATTTGCGGTAATAAATAATAGTTTTTTTTATTTTTTTTTATTTGTCATACACATTGTGTTTATTGTGTTACAATCTAGTCAGTAAGACTAATTAGCAATTTTGTTTTAACTTAATTTACCAGAAAAGTCAGATTTAAACTTAGGGTTCACTCAACAGTTCTCCCCGCTTTGTTTAGTCTGTAACTCACAATTGTGTTGTGTTTATAGCATTATTTTGTTTCATGTGTAATTCACTTAGTTTACTAGCTCCAACGGCTTCACTCTTTTTAGTCTTCGAACTAGCATAGTATTCTAGAAGCTGAATTGCTTCCACATTCACATGCCGATGGAGTCTATCTTCATGGCTTTTTGCGTACTTTTTTATAGTCTCTGCTACAGTTTCGATTTTTAGATCTCGATGAAGGTCACTATTTCGAACGTACCAAGGTGCATTCACAATGTTTCTTAATACTTTATTTTTAAATCACTGTACAACTAGAATGTTACTCTCTTTAGCACAACCCCATAGTTGAATACCATATGTCCATACTGGTTTCAGTATTTGTCTATAAAGCAGTAACTTATTATGAATTGTTAAATTGGACTTCCCTCCAATTAGCCAATTCATTTTCCTATACCATATCTCAAGTTCTTCTATTTTTTCTTAACATGTGCTTTCCAGCGCAATTTGGCATCAAGTGTCATACCTAGATATTTTGCCTAATTTGAATATAGTACGGGAATGTTGTTAATTGTAATTTGTATGTAATTTATATTTTTGTTTGTAAAATCAACATGAATTGATTTGGTTTCAATTAATTTTATTCGCCACTTTGTGGTCCAACTGTGAGCTTGGGTGACTGCATCCTGAAGTTTTTCTATGCATTTTTCAATAGATTTTTCAACCGTCAATAAACCAGTATCATCGGCAAATGTTGCTAAGTGGCAATTTTCTGGCTTTGGGATATCACAAGTGAATAATAAGTATAGATATGGGCTTAGTACGATACCCTGGGGCACGCCTGCTTGAATTTCTCTTAAATTTGAGTATGAGTCTTCCTGTTTTACTCTAAAATGTCTATCAGATGTATGGTTCCAAAATATCCGAATATTGTTTGGGCAGAAACCGTTTTAGTTTAAAATTAAGGCCTTCATGCCACACTTTATCAAATGCTTGTGCTACATCTAGAAAAACTGCAGAACAAACTTTTCCCTCTTCTAGCGCTTTTTCTATTATATTAGTAATTCTGTGTACTTGATCTATCGTGGAATGCTTATCTCAAAAACCAAATTGATGAGACGGAATAATTTATTTTCTTTCTATGATGGGTTTTATTCTTTTAAGCAATAATTTTTCATAGAGCTTGGATATAATTGGCAGCAAAGATATTGGCCTGTAAGATGACACGTCATGGAGTGGTTTTCCCGGTTTTGGAATCATGATAACTTCTGCAACTTTCCACAGTTTAGGTACATACCTAAGCCTAAAAGACGCATTAATTAGGTTGCATAGTTTTACGATAGCTTTTCTGGGGAGTTGTTTTATGACTACCCCGTTAATAAGATCATACCCTGGGGCTTTTTTCGAATTAATATTTTTGATTTCTGTTAATATTTCTTTTGGTGATGTTAGCTTAATATGGTCTTCGATTTGATGGGTTTCATTTAAATGATAGTGTTCATCTGGTGCTCCGTGGGGCTGAAATGTTTTTTCTAAATGACTTGCAAAAATATCTGCTTTTTCTACGTTGCTTCTTGCCCACTGGTTGTTATTATGTTATTTTCGTATGGGTGGAATTTGGATAATTGGTCTTTTATAATCTTTGGTTGCTTTCCAAAGGGAATAGTCGGTATTTTTATCATCTGTAAGTTCATTAAGAAAATGGTTAATAGATTCATTTTTTATTACTAGAATTTCTCGCCTAATGCGCTGCGTCATGTTGTTGAGATTTGTTTTGTCCTGAGGATCACGGCTTTGCTGCCACTTTCTTCTTAGTTTCCTTTTTTCCAATATAAGATCTCTAATTTCCTTTGGATAGTTTTTTCCCTTAAAAATTCTCTTTGGTTTTGGACTGTTTTCCCAAGCTGCTTGTTGAATATTTGTAACAAAATATTCAACTCCTTTATCGATTTGTTCTGGCGTTTGCAATGGTACTGATTGGTTTATTTTTTCTGACAGACTTTGTTTAAAACTAATCCAGTCAGTTTATTAACTAGTGAGATATTTGCTTCTTTCTTTATTATGTTTTTACTAAGAGTTAGAATAATAGGTCAATGATCTGAGTGTAAATCAAAACTTTCTTCTATATCTACAAAACTTAAAGATATATTTTTTACTATAAAAAAATCAATTAGATCTGGAATTTTTCCTGGATCTGTTGGATAGTATGTGGGCCTACCAGTTGATATCGGCTCACATTGATATTCACTAATAGCTTGCAAAAGTTCTTTTCCTTTAGAATTCGTCGGTCTAGATCCCCAGTAGGTATTTTTTGCATTAAAGTCACCTCCAATTATAAAACGGTTTCCTAATTTTCTGAGAAAATTGAGATATTGATTTTTCTTTAGTAAGTGCCTTGGTGGTATATAGACAGCACTGATGACTAATGTATATGTTTTGGTTTTTACATTTACTAATGTAGCTTGAATCTCTATGGTTTTATATCCCATCTCCTCATAGTGTGATATATTTTCTTTAATTATTACAGCACTTCCCCCATGTGCAGTATTGCTAGGGTGAGTTGTATGATACACTGTATATCCTTTAAATTTAATGTGAGACTGATTAGTGAAATGCGTTTCTGACACAAGACAGACGTCAATTTTTTCTATGTCTAGAATAACTTGCAAGTCTTGCTGATGTTGCAAGAGACCATTGGCATTCCAAGCTAGGATTCTAAGATTACTGACCATTTTGAGGCATATTGGTAGCTCCGTTATTGCTACTTTCTAGTTTAGTTAATCGCTCATCAAGTTTGTTCAATTTCTCCAAAATTAATTGTAGTGTTTTTTCCATAGTATTTTGACTACTGATATTAATATCAGGTATAGTAGCTGTTGCTGCTACATGGCTGTATGTCTTTGTCACAGAGTTTTGTGTGACTATGTTTCTTGTCTGTTGGTTTTGTCTATTTGTACTCACGTTTGGTATGAGATTCGGTTTCTTAGGTTTATTTTTCAATTTTTGTATTTCTTTAGCAACAAGGCATCCTCTGTAGTTAGCAGGATGCTTGCCTCCACAGTGGATGCATTTTGGCTCAGATTCTTTTGGTTTGGGGCATTCTACAGTAAGATGTTTCCCCGTGCATTTTACGCAACGTGGTTCTTTAGCGCAATATTTTTGCATGTGTCCATAAGATTGACATCTTTTGCATTGAGGGACTAATTTTGAGGTTTTTAGTGCTTTTATTTTCACTTCAATCCCAAGGATACTGGAAATTTCAAAAATTTTGTTGATATCTTCATCGTGGCTAAATGTGAGCATAAACATGTTAAGAGGTTGTCTTGTTCTCCATTTAAGTTTGTTGCTGGCCTCCAGTGCCTTAAAACCTTGTTTTTGTAGATCAGCTACAATTTTTTGTGGGTCACATGAGAAGTGTAGCCTAATCGCTATTACTCTAATTGGCCTTCTTTGTTTGTTTTCGTATGAGTGTCATTGATGCTTTATTTCATTAAGCATTTAGTAACCAGCCGATAGCTGTCTGCGTTTTGTACATTTATTTCAATATTTTCGTTATATAAAACTTTATTTTAACTCCTTGTATGATATTTAATTTTTCATAAATTTCATAATCGGTGGAGGTAATGGAGCTTTTTTAACCTTAGTAGAGGGTTCTTCATTTTGTGTTTTATTGGAGGGCTCTCCAGTGCCCGAGCTTTGTTGTGGTGGTGAGAGTGAAGTATCCATTCGACGTTTTTTCCAACCTTTTCCTTTTTGTCTGATCCACTCAGCTTCTCTTGCCAGATCGTCCTCATCAGTAATGTAGTCCATGTCAGACTCTTCTTTTTTAGTGACTTTTGTCTCTAAATCTGCAAATTTTCTTTGCATACTTTTCAGTTGACTTCGGAGATAATCCACTTGTACACTAAGTGAATTTTTTTCGTTTTGGGATTTTTTCCATTCGCTATATAAAGCTTCTACATTTTGTGTTCTAGCATGGCTATCCTGAAATAATTCGGCATTATCCATTTTTTCTTGATTTTGTTTGGGCCTTTCGCTAATTTTTAAAACAAGCTTCATAGGTGATGGTACACTTTTTTGCTCTTAAACATGATATATTATTTATAATAAACATTGTTTATAGAATTTTAACACAGATTTTTCGCGCGCGAGGTTTATTATGAACAAAACAAACTTCGACTTTGACCTCGTTAGTACTATCATGCAGGTACGATGCAATACAACCGTACCGAACTGCGATCGAACGAATACTGATGAGTAGTAATAATAGTTTTCAAACACAAAAATATATAAAAATGTGGGTCGAAATCGGTCTCAACCTAACCATTTGGTCAATTAATTGCGAAATTCTAACCTAGGGTCCAACACATTTGGCCTGACCTTTTTTACACCGCATAGCAATACAAAATTCGCTCTTTTTGGTTGCTTAAAATGCAAAAGTACTTTTTCCTACGACCACATATGAAAATGGTGGATTTCACACGATTTGCATCCTCAGAAAACGTAAAATTTTACCCGTGTGCAGAAATTTTTTCGCACAGTGTGGAAAAGTACTTATCCGCACATGGATGGAAAATTACGTTAACTGTCATCATACTTTTCCGCCCATGTGTTGCAAACTACTTTTCCACACGTGCGAAAAGCAGTTTCATTTGAGTTGTGCAAATTTAAAGATCAATTTTTACAAAAATTAGTATGGTTCGACAGTGTTCGTATGGAAAATTATACGATGACGTTAACTGTCACCATAATTTTCCGCACATGTGTGGCAAAGTACTTTTCCATACGTGCGGAAAAGTAGTTTCATTTGAGTTGTGCAAAATTAAAGACCAATATTTACAAAAATTAGTATGTTTCAACAGTGTTCGTAGGCAAAATTGTGTACACAACTCGATAGAAAGTAACTTTTTTACACTCGCGTGTTGTGTCACTCGGATAGCGTTTCATTTAAAACATTCACGTTCGTGTCAAATTTGTCACTTTCTTCTCTTGTTATGTAACATACTATTACGCCCTCTTTTGGAAACCATATAATATCGAAAAATTACTTTTTGTACAAAAAATTCATTCTGATTTTGTTTTTAGAAGTCATAGCAACTTTTCGCAAGAGCAAAATGCTGCTTACGTCAAACTTTATTAATTCCTGGAGTTTGGCCTAGAGGCTGTTTACACCACGCACGTACAAGTGACCGAACGAGTTCGGTCGGTCGTACTTGCTATAATGAAAACCAGGCAAGTATGTACATACAAAAGCAAAATCTTTAATCTACTAATTTTTTTTTTACGAAAAACTCCAATTTTACTTTCTATTCCTAAGCGGCATGTACCCTTTGTAACATGAAAGGGCCTTAGTCTAAATAGGGGTAAAATTATATCATGACCAAGTTAATTACTTTGGGACACAGAGAACAGCATTAACAGTATTTGTAGCAAGCAAGCCCGAGTAGAGTGTTAATGATACATCTGACAGATCAATCTGTCCCAACAATTAAACATTTTCATCATGAAAATTGCAAGAAATACTTTAATTTACTTTTTTTTATAAAGGTTGGAAACTGGACGCAAAATAATTTATAACGAGAACATCAGCATGCAGACATAAGTGCTTAAACGTAAAAAAACTACTATACATAAAGAACAAGGATACTACAAGCATGTCAGATTATTATTATTCCCAAATTCTTATTAACTAGTAATGGTGATTGGTTATCACTGAAAAAGCTAACTTACTAGTTAAAAGTTAACTAGAATGACCACAAATCTTTGTTTGAAAGTTGTAGACAATGGTTGAGAAAAACATATTTTTTTTTAAGGACAAGAACATTCTTTAAAATATGTTGACGTGATAGTCATAGGAGCCACCAAATTGAGAATATTCCAAAATATAAACTAAGAAAATTAAGTTTGAATGAGTAATTTTTCTTTAAGTTTCAAGTTTATTTATTTCACATACTTTATATTACAGATAGTATAATACTT
The DNA here is from genome assembly GCA_963576565.1 of Aspidapion aeneum. Lineage (NCBI taxonomy): Eukaryota > Metazoa > Arthropoda > Insecta > Coleoptera > Brentidae > Aspidapion > Aspidapion aeneum. The sequence goes on from OY755038.1 coordinate 53,922,550, forward strand.
ATTTGATTAATATTAAATTTTAAATATATAAGCGCCTAGATGACTTAACACCTGTATGCCCTTGTTGTCTTATCATTTTCGTAGCTCACCCAAAATGATATTAAAAATAAAAGGAGCGAAGAAGTATAGTTGGTACAAAGACGAGATGAGAATCTAAGTGCTAAAGCAAAAGCCCTGCATGATAAGGCAGATACCAATTTTAAATATATTACTATACAATGTGTGAAACATAAGCATTTGGAGTATTATTTCAAAGTAGAAAAAATAGCTGTTTTTGAGAGAAAAATCGCAAGCATCAAGTTTATGTATAATCAGAAGATTTGCAAGAAGTTTCATGATGATTAGGTGCTTTTAAGAAGACATGAAAATACCGGGATAAATCTTGCTGAAAGTAAAAAAGTACGTTATTTACTTTTTATGCTTGAAAAGTGTGATAGCTCGATGATCCAGTTATCATTACTTTAGTCAATACAAATACTATAATCAACATAATTTATGAAAATTGACCGGTATATGCTGAATTTAGGTTTAAAAACCATTGTGATTCTGAGGAATGTAAGAATTTAGACTTGTGTATATGTTCAGAAATTATAGAGCCAGGAATGTAATGAACTTCCAAATCTTCATTGTTCTCTAGTTTGACGCTCGAAGCTCCGTTAGAGTAACTGACACAAGCGGACATATTGATAACAACAGATAGTTGGCTACACGTATGGTTAACGCTGTAGTAGCTGTAGTTAAAGTAATCAAGGTTCATTTCTTATAATAAGTTAAGGATTAGATTTAAATAGTTTTCAAAAGTATAATAAGTTTATGATCAAATTTAAATAGTTTTTAAAAGATTACGAAGATATATATAAAATCAAAAAGAATAGAGAAACTAAGAAAAATATTAACCGATGACGTTGAGAAAGATTTCAAAGGAAAAAGAAGAAACGTATGCCTTAATATTCCGAGTACATAGGAAATTATTATAGTTTGCTATGCACGATGGATTTTCTGCGGACTATTTCTATAAAAAAAATGTATGATTTGTTTTTTATAATGTTAAAAATCATGACATGATGGGTAACAAAAATATCAAGTTGATGCCTGACAAGCATGGTAACCCGTTGTTAGGGTAAATAATAATCATCAGCGAAATCTAAAAAAGCTACAAAAGTGTGAAAAATCAGTTCAAACTCTAAACGGTTTGCCAAAACTTTCAATATGGACGAAAAAATTCTAAAATTAGTGCCAATTAACACAACAAAATCAAAACCATCTTGCTAAAAGATATTCCAGTGTTTTCAAAAAGATTTTGGTTTTAACATAAGAAAACAAGATCGAAATAAGTATGTAAATCATTATGGAATAAGGCAGCAAAGTTACTGACTATGTAAAATTTTATCTTTTTCAAGATGTCGAGTTCGAGATGGCGAGTAAAGCGATATATTTAAAATTAAAACAGCTTCAAAAAATAGCTGAAAAAGTTATTGTGCTTTACTTTACTTTAGATCTAATTTAAATTATTTAGGCTAGTTATTGTTCATTTTCCGAAATAAATTACTCCCAACTTTCACCTTATTATGCTTTTTTATACTAAGGATTTCGAATGCGATTTGGCCAAAAAATTGCGACAACAAATGTCTTAAAATTGGTTTTTTACGAAAAAGTACAGCGATAATTTGCACTAATGCGAATTATCGTCGTAATTCCTTTCCTATTGGTTTAAATGTGCTCGTCGCATCGATTTTATCTGTCAATATTATTTGAAGTAGTTATATATATTTTTCATAATATTTTAATAATAAATTTAAGGTTATACGATTTTTGAGTCACGACTATGTGATCATCTGCAAAACGAAATGAAAAAATCATATTTTTGTTTCCTTTGAAAATGATGGTTTGATTTGTTTAGTTCGAAATTATCATTTTAGTGCTAATCTTTGGTCTTCATGAAAAATCATATTCCTCTAGATTTTTCAGCCAGTAGATCCGCCATCTCTTACGACCAAGATAGTCCAAGTTGTAATATTGAATCAAAATTGAATTTCCATCGAGTGAAAATATTTAAACCAACACTCTTTTTTGGTTTACTAAAAATTTTGTTTTTGAAGTATATGATTTTCATTTATGACCTTGAATTAAACTGTTTACTTGTTTTGCAAACTTTCAAAGTAAAGCGATCCACAAGTATAATGATATTGTCAACGTATATAATAATATTCATAATTAGGCCATGACCGTCCTTTTGTACAGCTTTAAAGTTTTTATTAGAATAGCGGATAAGAAGTAAATAATATACAGCCTTGGCGTATTCCATATTTTATTCTGATGGATTCTGAAATATCTATTTTTGTTGCCAGTTTTATTTCCGTATAAATTTGCGAAAAGTTGCAGCTTTTTACTTGATACAACGATAGATAGATAGCTTGCTTTATTATTTTTAACAACAAAGTGTTTTGACAAAGCCTAGAATAGATTAACTTAAGCGTAATATTTAATATTACTTGTCAATAACAAAATTTTAAATTATTTAATTATTTTATGTATATTTATGTATGCATCTAAAAAACATGAAGCAAAAAATTTAATTGTATTGATTGTTTTGTCAATAAATGTTCCATAATAAAAGCTTAACATAACAAAAGCACACTTAAAAGATGTAAAAACGTTTTAAAAATTTTTCGTGGAACATTAAACACACATTATCAGAAACGAACTAAAGTAATAAAAAACTAGATATAAACCTATGTATGTACCTACCTAAACAACCAAAATTATATTGTATTAATTTCACATTTAATACACGTCAATAAATTAAACATAAAAACGCTAAAAATAACAAAACCACAGAAATAATTATATATAATAATATATCTTCTGGTGTTTGAGAAACTGGTCATGCTGAACGCTATAAAGCCAACGTACTAGCAGATATGCTTGTTCATATCTCGACATCTGTGAAACAAAACATAAATAAAGCATCTCTTATGCCGAAGGTATTACTAGCCAAATTGTATCTAAAGTCCATATATTCGTATATGTTAAAATTTTAAGAAAGAAAAGCTATTGTAAATGACTCATAAGACTGATTGTTCGGTTAAATCTGGTGCTATAGAATAAATAAGTTGCTGTGATATCATACAAATAAAATCCGTTCTTCATTATCAGGGACACAATGGCTAAAACCTGGGGTTAACAAGAGACATCATGCAGATAGAAGGCTTCAACCTGCCCTCTAGGGGATCCAGAGGGTGTGAAGATTGATTTATCCACGGCCATTGTCTATGGCGGTAGGCGGCCGATATCGTTGTGTATAGCGGGATTCACTTTATAATGCTCTTGGGGCTTAAAGCACGTTCGAGGTGGGTGTGTATGGACATTGCAGTAGTTCTAGGAATATCTAAGATAGGTTGATGGATTTATATTTTCCTGAGTTATATCATTAAAGATCCTTTTCAAACTCATCATGCCATGGGCGTTTTTTAAAATTTAAGTTGAATAATAAAAGTTAACAAAAGCAACTTAATCCTACAATGGGCTTGGTGAAGATTTTAGCTGGACAGCTTTCTCGAAATTAATGCATGTATACGGTTAGAACTACATTCAATTGTCAGGAGACAGGCCTATACAAGAGAGAAGGGGGATTCTGCAGAGCTCACTATGTATGACGTTAAAATTCATCAATTAAGTAAATTTTATTATTTCCTTGAGAGAGTTCGATCATTTACGTACTGTGGTCTGCGATTTACGTAGTTTGGTGTTTTATATTTAAAATACCGTTAAAAAAGGAAGGAAAAACTTGTATTAATCAAAACCAGATAAAAGGTGACAGCCCGGACAGGGCCTTACCCAGGAAAAAAATTCGAGGGGGAGGGTGATAAGAACTTTAAAATAGAATTTTGGAAAATTTGAGTTGTGTTGGATATTGCCCGAAAATTTCTATGTTTTCTTATTTTTGCGGACTTGATGCCAAACAACGCTATCAACCAAAAAATCTGTAAAAAGTGATGTCAATTTTGCCCCTTGTCATTTGTGTCCCTTTATTAATAATTATTTTAATCCTGTATTAAAACATAAACGAATAACGGATCTAATACCTTCCCAACCCACCTAAAATTAATGAGAAAAAAATGATTTTCGCACATGCCTAATTAAAGACGGTTTTCTCAAAAACTAAAGAATTAATTCAAGTGCAAACTATTTACTAGGTAGTTTTGTTGAATACCACTATTAAAAAAAAATAAATAGCCTTTTATATAAACGATGAAAAAAGGGTAAAAACTTTAATTGTGAATTTTTTTAAAATAAAAAAACTAAGCAAAAAGTTTTTTTAAACCAGTAAAGATATTGACTTATTGCTAAACATATTTGGTTGTATTTTTAGAAAACTATGATTTTTTCTAAAACTATTTTTTTAATAATTGTATTTTCAAAGCGGAAACATTGGCAATTAAATGGCTAAAAGATTGATTTTTGAGTTATCGTCGAGGGGTCATCAGCTTTCAACAGTACTGTACAAATTTCACAACAGTACCCGACAGTACCACGACAGGATCCAACAGTACTCGACAGTACACGACAGTACCCAACAGTACTCGACAGTACCACGACAGGACCCAACAGTACTCGACAGTACACGACAGTACCCAACAGTACTCGACAGTACACGACAGGACCCAACAGTACCCGACAGTACACGACAGTACCCAACAGTACACGACAGGATCCAACAGTACCCGACAGTACACGACAGTAACCAACAGTACTCGACAGTACACGCCAGGACCCAACAGTACTCGACAGTACACGACAGTACACGACAGTACCCAACAGTACACGACAGTACGTAACAGTACTCGACACAACCCTCTTACCCGAAACAGTGGCGTAAATGCGAAAAGACAGGATGAGCTTTTTTTTTTTTTTTTGGTCGCAAGTTTTTTGAGTGCGCGCTAAGGCTAAGGCCTTGTCGGCGTTCCCCCAACAGGATGACCTCTTTTTTGGTTTTGTGGGCGCACGATTTGTGAGCGCGGCGCGGTTCCTCAAAGATGATGACACCTTTTTTTTTTTTTTGGTCGCAAGTTTTTTGAGTGCGCGCTAAGGCTAAGGCCTTGTCGGCGTTCCCCCAACAGGATGACCTCTTTTTTGGTTTTGTGGGCGCACGATTGTGAGCACGGCGCGGTTCCTCAAAGATGATGACCTTTTTTTTTTTTTTTTTTTGTTTTTTTTTTGGTCGCCTGTGTTTTGAGGACGCGCTATGGCCCTGTCGGCCTTCCCCAGGATGACCTGTTTTTATTTTGGTCGCAAGATTTGTGAGCGCGGCGCGGTTCCCCAAAGATGATGAGCTTTTTTTTTTTTTTTTTGCTCGCATGTTTTTTGAGGGCGCGTTTTGTCCCTGTCGGACCCCCCCCCAAGGCACGACGACAGTACTCAACAGGACCCAACAGTACTCGACAGTACACGACAGTACCCAACAGTACATCGACAGGACCCAACAGTACTCGACAATACACGACAGTACCCAACAGTACTCGACAGTACACGACAGTACCCAACAGTACTCAACGACCCAACAGTACACGTCAGGACCCAAGTCCTGTTGGACGCTGTACAAAATTTTAGGGTGCCGATGACCCCTCGGTTATCGTGTATTATAAATGAACCTTTAAAAGCGTTTTCGTTTTTGAAATCCTACAGTGTCTTTTCTCAAAACATTTCAGCCCATATTTGACCTATCTGAAGCTCTACTTCGGAATGAGCTACGAAACTCAAACTTGCACAGTCGTAGAGCTTCATAAAGTTAGCACCCCTCCAAGTTTCATAGACTTCCATAAAGTAGTAAAGTAGTTACGAAATTTCAAAAAACATCGAAATTGCCACTCACTCACTTACTTATGAAAAATAATCAAAATTCTACTGTACTTCAAGACTGAAGACTGAAGCTGAAATTTGACGGACTGATAGAAATTATGACTAAACCCTTGGCAAAAATCAAAAAGCCCCAAAATTCTAATCCCTCCCCTATACATGCAAATTTATTTAAAAGTAACATTGCACACTTCCAGAAACGCTAGACAGCTGAGCTTTGGCAGCCTGATAGGTAATATGATAAAACTTTAAAAAAAAAATTTAAATCCTAAAATTTTAATTAACTTCCCTCTCCTATAAATGTAAAATTATGTAAAAGTAACATTGTCCACTGCCAGTAACGCTAGAGAGCTGACCTTTAAAAGGCTGATAGAAACTATGATAAGCCATAGGAAAAAATTAAGAAACCTCAAAATTTTTAGGCATTGCAAAAGTTTCGAACAATATTCCGTATACTTTACTACTTTGAAACTTAAATATTATTCAAATTATTTAAAAAAGGAGTGAAGTCATAACAAAAACATTTCATGTAAAAAAATGTCAAGTAGGAGAAAATGGTATTCCGTAAAACGAATTGAGATAAAAGTAAAGCCAAGTTTTCCCATACAAATTTCAAAACGAAAGGTTGTTACTAGTTTGGAAATGTTTTTCTAAATTTGGCTATTACGGCTGCAAATGAGTCTTAGGCACATTGCTAAATTGAACATAAAGAAGTTTGGCTGTAATAGCAGTTTAAAAAAAACATTTCCAAACTAGTAAGAACCTTTCATTTTGAAATTTGTATTGGATCACTTGGCTTTAGTTTTATCTCAATTCTTGTATACGAAATTCGTGTACTTGGCTTTTTTGACATGAAATGATTTTGTTATGATACAATTAAAATATTCGAGAGTCTAAAGAATGTAAAGATACTCGATTAAGACAAGATTATTTTTTATCGTATTCAATAGAAACTTGTTTTTATTTTTTACATTATGAACTAAAACCCAACTGCTGCAGTTAAAAAGCTTGTTTAGTTTGCCGTATTGAACAATAGACTTGCACTATACCCAGAACATGTATAAAGGATCCCTGCCCTCTGCATAGAAAAAAAAGCCGCCTGCTGATTTCCAGCAAAGCCCATAAGCATAATACATGTGCTTAGTGCTCTGCACTGACCTTCTTTTTTTTTGTTCACAGTATAGTCCTTTTGTGTTTGCTCTATACACTTTTTTCACACATAATGCAAAAGCTTTTTCTTTTGAAAATCTGAGCCCAGTCTGTGCTTTGAGGGCGAATGCAATTAGTACTTGAAAGGCCTCTCTCTGCGTTTGTGGGTGACACAGATTTTTAATGGGGGAATAAATCAAAAGTTAGAGCTAGGCAATATAGAGGAACTTTAGAGGATTTTTATAAAGTTATCAAATCAAATCATTTTATCAAAAGCAATAATGTTGAATAATATACCCGAGAAGAGCCATTCTCAGAAGATACTTCAAAAGAACCATTTTGTGCAATTTTTCCATAGATATTATAGGATTAAAATGTCAGTTTTAATTCCGAAAATATTAAAAATAAATAATGTTTTTTTTAACATAAGTATATTCATCGATATATCTGGATTCAGCCAACAAGAAATTAAATCAATCATTGATTATGCTATACACGGTCTGCAATAAAAACACGAACTTTTCTTGAATAAAGTGTTACCTTAAAACAATTTGTTTTTAATTAAAATATTTTTTTTTTTAGTTCAAGGCAGCGTTTAGTCTTGAAATGAGCCTTTATTTTTCTTCTTGAATTGTTTTGTTTCAGTATACTCCATTTTGTAATAAAGCAAATTGTCTTCATATAAGTAATATTTTGCTTCCAGAGAAAACGGTGCCTTAGATTAATTTAGTTCCAATTTATAATAAAACAATTTCTGTTGCACATTAAAATAAAGAGGCAAGACATTTTTTGTGCTATATCAAGAAAATATTCTCTTGGTGAATAGGAAAGCATAAATTATTTTACTTCAAGGCAATTTGCTTTATAGGTATAGGTGGACAACACTCGGAATTAAAGTGGTATGATGTGCGAGAAAAACGAATAGAAACGAAAGTATTGGGGAAAACGAAAACCTAGAATGCATCAAAGAATATCAAAAAAGTCTAGAAATCGAAAGGACGCAAAGATTGCATTAGAAACGATTAGATGAAAAATTAATAAACAAGGGAAGCAAGCAAGGAAGCTGTTGGAAGGACAAAAAAACTACATATCTTTGTAAAACAAATTAATAAACCAAAAAGATACTGTTGTTTTTATATTTTGAACAATAATAGACATATCTCAATTATTATAAAATATTTAAAATCGGCGACTCTTATTTATTATAAATTGAATAATAAATTTCCTTTAATACGCCCATCGCTTTTATTATTATGATATCAGAACACTCAAAAAATTATTTTATGCTTTTTAGTCCATTTTATAAAAGCTTGTTTTCAAAAAGTTTTTTTTCTAAATTTATTTCATTTTTTTTTATTTACCTTGTATCTTGTAGTCGGTTTGATTTACTGTAGTCACGCAAGCCACGATGAGGAAAATGCCTTTTTCCGAAACACCGGTATCCATGGTTGACTTAACCCCTTTGAAGTTACCTTTTATACTTTGTTAACAATAAAATCCTTGATAAAATATTAAAATTCATAAAACTTCTGAAAACTATGTTGTTTAGTATTAAACTATAAAACTGCCAGGTGGTCCAAGGTCCAACAAAATCTTTGAATAATTTATTTGGTGATAACTTTTTAAGTAACTGACAAAATTCAAGAAATCAAACGCCGCGCCAGTTAATATAAAAAATTACCATGTCTTTAATTAGAATTAGAATTAGATGTCAGAAAGAATTTTCTAATTATATCGACACACTATTCTTTTAAATTAACTGGGTTTTTGAGTAATTTAACATGGTATTCACCATAAAATTCAACTAAGTAGTTTTTGAAATACGATTAAACCACTCCGAATTTTTTAACCGATGTTTATGAATTGAAAAACGATTTCGGCTTGGTATTAGGTAGTAAACTGATCGAAACTAAGAGACAATTTTCTTTTCAATTTTGAATACTATTGCATTAAAAATATATGATTTTTAAACATTTTAGTTTCATGTTTAGCAAAGGAAATAAAATGTTAAGATACTGTAATTTTTAAAATGAAAATTTAGGATGTTTTCAAATATTCTACCAAATCTTATAATCTACCTGCCACCTAATTTGATAAATTTTTAATTTATGAAGCCTTTTTTTATAAGTACAACCTAAATTTGTGTATTTAAGACCTAGTGAAGTATACAAAATAATAATACATGTTTTCAATTTTACTAATTTAAAATAAATGAATAAAAATATTAAAAAGTGGGACAATAAATATTTTTTTTTGGTTTTGTATATAGATTAGCATGTAACCGGTTTTTTAATTTTTTTGCGGAAAATTGAGTTTATGTAAAAAAATATTTATACAAAAGTTGTAGCCCTAATTATTACCTATAACTTTTGTAATTAACTTTTTTCGATAGCCAATCTAGTTTTGCTAAAACCCGTAAAAACACTATCCACTTCTAAATGCTTACCCCATTTCACCCCTATAACTCGAATTTAGTCTAATTTTATTTTTCTGTTGGCTGCGTTCATGGGCGCACTCAGGGGGGGTCCGGACCCCTGCTCGTCTAGGATTTTTTTAGATATTTTCCACAAATTTTATGAATAATTACGAAAAATAGCATGAAATCCGACATCATGAGGCCTTGGGCCTCCCAGAGGGCCCGGCCCCCAAAAACATATTCCTAGGTGCGCCACTAGCTGCGAAAGATTTTATTTAATTTCCAATAGTTTTTAATGTTTCGAAAATAAAGAAAAATTTGATAAGTATAAAAAAACAATAATCACCTAAAATTTAATAATGTGCGTACGCAGGATGAAACTTAGGGTGGGGCAAACGCAAAAAGCTAAAAAAAACAGCTATTTATTAAAATAAAGAAAAAAAAAATAAAACTAGAAACGAACATACACTGAGAGAAGAATTTTGTAAGAATAACAAACATTTTGTAACTGTTACCAAATACGTTGCCCATATTTGGCTTATTAGATATTTCTTTGCAGGTAACAATTCATAAATTTCAACAATTGAAACAAATATTTGTTAATAAAAACAAAATCGTCTGGTAATAGTTAAAAAAAGCTACATTAAGCACTAATATATTGTTGGTATTTAAAAATATATGTGAGTTTAATTATCAATATACTGTATATTTATTATAAGGATCATTCTTATTTAATATTAAATTAATTAATTATGGGTTATTTGTAATTAGTAGCTGTATTTATATTTAGTTATTTTGCATTTATAAGGTATTTGTAGGTTTCACGTACTGTTTAATAAAGAGGGTGTTCACTTTAAAAATTCTCACCCCAGATTTCTCGAAAATGATTTTTTTTTAAAACACGTCAATTAATTTATTAAGGAGGACACATTTTGGCTATCTTAAAATTTTTGTAGTACACACCCCCTTTGAGGGGTACATTGTACCCCTATATTTTTTAAGTTTTCTTTAATGTCTTTACAAAGGTGTAAAAATTTTGAAAATCTATCAGTTTGTTTTTGACATATTCACTTATTTTTTCAAAGGGGGTGTGTACTACAAAAACTGTAAGATAGCCAAAATGTGTCCTCCTTAATAAATTAATTGACCTGTTTTTACTTTTTCTCAAAAAAAGTCATTTTCGAGAAATCTGGGCTGGGAAATTTCAAAATGAACACCCTGTATATTTCTATAGGGTTAATGGAAATAAGGAAACCAATTTTGATCACACACCTGTGCGACATTTCGACGATTCATTTTCGTCTTCCTCGGGCTACACACTTTAGCCTTAGGGAGACAAAAATGAATTGTCGAAAAGAAATAAAGTTGTGTGATCAAAATTGGTGTCCCTTTTCCCATTAACCCTATAGAAATAAATAAGGTATAGAATAATAACAGAATTTTAATAATAATAAAAAGCAAGTTGTTTTGATGAAAAATATTTATTTGTATTTTATTATAAAAATAAGAAGACCATGGATCTTTTTAAACCTGTGGAGTCTATGCATATTATCACATATACAAATATAAAAAAATATACCCTTTTGCAGCTTTTTCTTGAAATACCCTACAAATTTACTCTACTACAATACCTAATATATAAATAAAAAAGAACTAGATATTTTTTTTTATAAAATAAGGTTGTAGTCTCAGAGACATGAAGTCTGGTAAAGTATGACTGATCTGTCACATCACAATTTTTTTTATGGTGGCTGGTAATCTTTGTTTTTTTTTGCAAAGCTTGGTTAATGAGATGTACCCACTTTTGTTCCACTTGAGATGCACACAAAATTTTGTCAAAACTGACATAAACGGATTTTACCTCACCATTACGAAAGGCAGCATGGGTAGCCCATGGTTTTTTAAAATGTTTCTCCTTTGTTCAATTATTTCCTCCACCTCCAAGTCAGTGCTGACCTGATAAAGAAAATAAATTTTATATATTTGTAAATTTAATACAGAACCAGTGGCATATATATGGCCTGGGCCCCCCACTCAAAGTTAAGTTTTTATTAGATATTTCCCACATATTTTATGAAAATAAACATAAAATTGCCTAAAATACGGCCTCATGAGGTCTCGCCCCCCCCTCCGAGACCGTCTCGGGACCCCCCCCCCCGAAATTTTTTTCTATGTACGCCACTGTACAGAACTTTAAACGTTTGCTTTAAGTTAAAAGGTTTAAACTTCACATTTTCATACTAAAGGCTCTTAAAAATCTTTAATAATTAATTCAAAGAATTTAAGCCATGATTCAAATGCCATCAAATTTAAAATTATTAAAATCACAAAATACAAATATAAAGCATTCTAAAAAAAATAATAAATAACACGTACTATTCTTACTGCCCTTTAAATACGATAGTTTTTGTGATTTCTAATAGGATCTGTTATGGTGGAAGACCAATCAGCAAGATGCATGTTTTTAACCAACAAAGCCAGATTTGTTTCCATCTTTAAGCGGAAATCTGAAACAAAAAAAAAGAGTATGACTTTTATATTAAAAACAAACAAAAACCTACGCCTGTGGATACCTACTTGTCGTCAATTAGCACATAAATCAGTTAATTTAAAATCAATCCTATTTACTGTTTGTTTATAAAGCAATCAGTTTCCACAGAACAAAAAGTTTATACAATGAATACGTTTTTTTTCTTGAAACTATATTTCTACCTTTAAATATTTACCTTTAAAGCGTTATTCCTGATGACTTTTTATTCACTTCGACTCTTGCAACCAAAACACCATTATGATGCCATAAAAATACCCGCGTATTTAGGTCCGTATTAGTACAAAAACACAAAAACTAAACCTTGTTTGGTCAATGTTTTTCCCAAAACATGGCGTCCCCTTGATTTTTGGGCACACTTTTTGCGACGGTCTGCACATAAGACCACGGTTCGGTCCGCTTTGCAGGTCAATATGTTATGACGGTCTGTAATACAATGCTACGTAGCGCGTATCAGGTCTGCTTAGATATATTCACCTAAACAGTTTGAGCAAGGTCAGATAAGTTATACTTACTTAACCGTTAAATAAACCGATGGCTTGCTATACTTAACACAACTCATATAGTTCGATTCGGGGTCTTTTTCTAACATATTTTTTTCAAAAAAGAAACTTCCCTGGCTTCTTTTCCGAGATCCTAGAGGGAGTGTAACCAAACCGAACCGAACCGGATGGAACCGAACCGAACCGAACACAAACATTTTTTCCAGTAACTCCCTGACCTTTTTCCACCAAAAAAAATGTCACCAAGTCACAGGTCAGAATAAAAACCTACCAAAATAAGGATCGGGAAGCTAATTTAGGGAAATAATTTTTTGAAAAAATGTTTCGATTTGGTTCGGTTCATTTCAGTTCGGTGCGGTTTGAATCGGTTACACCCTATAGGATCCCGGGAAAAAAGTCAGGAAATTTTTTTTTTTTGAAGAAATATGTTAGAAAGAGACCCCTTACTCGAACTATTTTGTAACAGCGACGTTTGTAATGGCGATCTTTCAAAACGCGGTGTTTTTAGACGCGCTATTTTAAAACGCGCTATTTTGAACATACGCTATTTTAAACACGCGCTCTTTTGATACGAGTTATTTTGAACACGCGCCATATGATACGCGCTATTTTGATCACGCGCCGTTGTGATACGCGCTATTTTGATCACGCGCTATTTTGATACGCGCTATTTTGAACACGCGCTCAAATGAGCGCGCTATTTTGATACGCGCTATTTTGATACGCGCTATTTCATTACAGAGGCATTTTTTTTTGGACCTCGTAAGTAACTTTATGTTATTTCGGAAAACATTTTACAGATTGTTTTATTACATCTGCATGCCCCCATTCGGTTTTTTATAGTTAACTTTACATATTTAGACAGAGTTTAATGAAATTATAACGATGCTAATATTTACGCAAACATGGTTGCCGACTCTCTCAATTTTGTATGTAGGTGTGAGGCTAGTTGAGCCAAAAATTTCGGGGCATGTTGGGCCACCGGTCCAGCTAACCCCATACATTTTCTAAAAACATTTTTTTTGTTAAAGGTTAAAGTCAGCATTAATGTACGTATGATGGACTAAAAATCACGTCATGTAATAATTCTCGCCCTAAACAAATGATTTAGATTGTCCGCCTCTTGAAGACTGCGACGAATTGCGCCTGTAGTTATTTATCAAAGTTACCTTTGGCAACGCTGAAACGCTTTCGACTGGAATCTGGCATATTGCGGTCTCTTATTAATATATGCTATATTCTATCTGTTTTTCATCCTCTTATGGAAATTAGGCCCCCTGGATGTGGACTTGTTCACGCGGTATCTTTGTTAGTCTTGGACATATAAAGCTAATTTCTTCACAATCTTGATTGGTGTTCTCTTGCAAACAAAAAACGATTAGTTTTTCTGTAAAACTAAGTTATTGGCAGAAGTTATAAGCCAAAGATTGTGAAAAAACAGTAAAAAAGCCGCCATTTATTTATTTATGAAATCACACAGACCCTTCAACTCAAATTTGAGGCAAACACCCGGAAAAATTCGTGCTTTTCCGAAAGCTGGCGAAAGAAAGACCAAGAATATCAACCGCAGAAAATGGTCAACAGCTATACTAACTGAAACTCCGGTTAAACAAGAGTTGGTTTTATTACACCTGCATGCCCCCATTCGGTTTTTTATAGTTAACTTTACATATTTAGACAGAGTTTAATGAAATTATAACGATGCTAATATTTACGCAAACATGGTTGCCGACTCTCTTAATTTTGTATGTAGGTGTGGGGCTAGTTGAGCCAAAAAGTTCGGGGCATGTTGGGCCACCGGCCCAGCTAACCCCATACATTTTCTAAAAACATTTTTTTTGTTTAAGTTTAAAGTCAGCATGCGTACGTATGATGGACTAAAAATCACGTCATGTAATAATTCTCGCCCTAAACAAATGATTTAGATTGTCCGCCTCTTGAAGACTGCGACGAATTGCGTCTGTAGTTATTTATCAAAGTTACCTTTGGCAACGCTGAAACGCTTTCGACTGGAATCGGGCATATTGCGGTCTCTTATTAATATATGCTATATTCTATCTGTTTTTTATCCTCTTATGGAAATTAGGCCCCCTAGATGTGGACTTGTTTACGCGGTATCTTTGTTTGTCTTGGATATATAAAGCTAATTTCTTCACAATCTTGATTGGTGTTCTCTTGCAAACAAAAAACGATTAGTTTTTCTGTAAAACTAAGTTACTGGCAGAAGTTATAAGCCAAAGATTGTGAAAAAACAGTAAAAAAGCCGCCATTTATTTATTTATGAAATCACACAGACCCTTCAACTCAAATTTGAGGCAAACACCCGGAAAAATTCGTGCTTTTCCGAAAGCTGGCGAAAGAAAGACCAAGAATATCAACCGAAGAAAATGGTCAACAGCTATACTAACTGAAACTTTGGTTAAAGAAGAGTTGGAACGTGAAAAAAGTTAAAAAAAAATATCTGTAACCAAGAATGTCTTCAAGGAAAAGAAGCATAGAAAAACTACTCAGAAAGTTACACTGAAAGAGGAAACAATTTGTCTAGTCTGCATGGAACCATTCTCAAACAGCAAACCAAAAGAAAAATGGGCTCAATGTTTAACTTGGAAGTTTTGGACCCATGAAACATGTGCTGATGCAGGGTTTACTTATGTTTGCTAAAACCGTAATTCCGATTCAGACTAGAGCAAGAATTAGGTTACTTTATATTGTTTGTTTTTAAGAAAGTTAAAGTTTAGTACGTATTTTATTATTATCAATAAAAATAATCTAAGAATTTCCTGTTATTTTGTGTTGCATATATACAGTTCCTAATTATTCAACCATGCCCAACTCGCCCCATCGTATGGCCCAACTTACTCCGTGAGTGGGGTTAGTTGGGCCGCTTGCAAGGGTGCTAGAAAAAAGTGTTTTTTAAGTTTGAATGCATAGTTTTAAAAACCAATATTTGCCTTAAACATATTATAATTGTAAAACTGTATTATAGCAATGCTTTTATTTACATTTATGTAAAAAGTGGCTCAACTAGCCCCGCTCTCCCCTACAAAATGTCAACCGAGACGTCACGATCTACGCGCGACAAGGCCCGAGCCGAGACGGTACAAAGTTATATTGCTCGATAATATCGCTTGTTAATAGTAACCAAATTTGTTGTGAACTTTACGAGGTAATTAATAGAAACCAATTCAGACCGTTATAATAACAAATTCACGCCATAACATTATACAAAAAATGTTTGTTGTAATAAACACAAAGAAATATTTGCCAATATTCAGAGTATATTTATATTTGGGAAATTTTAAGTATTAATAACAAAGACGTTCTGTTACCTTAAAAGAATAAGTATTTGGGTTATGGTTAATATAAGGCAATTACTATTTAAAAAAACATCAAATTATTAAAGAAACAAATGAAATATTATTTATAACTAAACACTTTAAAAAAGGTTTGTTACCAATAATTCATGATATTTGCTTTTAATATTTTTTTAATGAGCACAACAAAAATCAGGTTTACCAAATATTTGTTAATAATAAAATCGTTTTTTTTTTCAGTGTACATAAACATAATTTTTCTAAATCTTAACCTATTACTCGAAAAGAACATGTGTTTGTTCTTCTCGGCTGTTACAGTAAAACGAAACGTCTAGAATCTTAAGCAAGCAAACCTACTTAAAACCTCCTCTTCGACATGTTCATTTTTTTCTGAAACTAATTTATGTATAAACACAGCATTCACAAACTGCTTAATCTATCCTGAGTCATTGTCGATCTTAACAAAATTTTGACTCTGCGTAGAATACTAAAAGATCATTCTACGGTACTACATGGCAATGCTGGCAAAACATGTAGAGCAGTTTTTGTTGATGGAAAAAAATTCCACTTGTTTGACAACCTCTGCTACTTCTAAACTTTTTAACTCCTCTTTATCAATTTTTTTGTCTTTCCACAAGTTGTACCCTAACTAAACTTCATCGGCAAGCCCGTTTTAATGACAAAAATCTGAAAATCGTTTAATACGCATTTTAAATTTACTGAATGACAAGTCCAGCATAACAAACACATATAGTGCCAATAGTTCGAAGGCTGGTGGGTTTTCATCGAAATAGTGATGCTTTAACCAGTGGCTCCAAATAAGGTATTAATAAAGTTTTTTTCCAGTACTCTGGTGGGGTAATTGCTGGAATTCTATTCCAAAGTTTTCAGCTGTGTGCTGGTGTTAGCTAAGATAGTGTTCATGGATTCTTCTGCAGATTCGCGATGATGTTTAATTAGATCTAATACTTTTTTAATGTGATTTCCACATTGCAGTAAATCTAAACTTTTAGATTCCAAGATATTGGCCAGAGGTTCCAAAAGCTCAGAATAATTTGCTATCAGGCACAGGGAATAGTAAATACCTGCCATATTGAAGCACTGCAACGCTGAAATGCCACCTTTCTAATTGTAGAATTGCAGTCTTCTGAGTTTTTGAAGGCCTTCAGGGATGCCCAAAAAGTTGTCTTTAAATACAGCAATACTTTTACAAAGGAGAAGAATATTTGGATCATACTTTCTTCGTAAAACTAATTCACAGAAAAAGTGAATTATATCCATCACAGTATATATCGTTAGGAATAAGTGTATCTCTTTTATATTATTGTTTAGATAGGATTAAGTTTAAAGTTCTAACTTGATTGATTTGTTTGGAAATTAGGATATTATTTTCGACATTTATAGGGGGGCAAATGCTTATCCTTGCCCCTCGCTCCGTATGCCTATGAATTTTATTTTAACAAATTGGCAATTTAAAATTTGTTTTTGTTATTCTTTGCTATGAAAATTGTAAAGGTTTCAAACAAATAAAAGGAAACGCTTCACACAAAGAAGTAGCAGCACGTATTGAAAGTAAAACGTTCCGCTATGTGCCACTTTATTTATGAATTAAATTTACGAGAAGCATTAGTAATATG
Organism: Aspidapion aeneum; assembly: GCA_963576565.1. Classification (NCBI taxonomy): domain Eukaryota; kingdom Metazoa; phylum Arthropoda; class Insecta; order Coleoptera; family Brentidae; genus Aspidapion; species Aspidapion aeneum. The sequence goes on from OY755038.1 coordinate 53,939,973, forward strand.
ACGCAAGAAATAAAATGTGACACAAAAGAAGCAATGCGAACAAGAAGAAGCTCATTACCTTTAGGATGGGAGGCAAAAACGAGTATTAATTTTAAAATTAAATCCAATTTCTTAATTTCTTTGGAATTGCGTCTCTCCTCATATAGCCTTAAAGTAGCGGTTTCTTCATAGGTGCACATGTGCACGTGCACTCCTAAACTTGACTTAAAAATAAATATTAAAATTTGGTCATTCTTTAATTAATAATTTTATGATAAAGTGTCAATAAACTCCAAAAGGAATTCACCAATGACTTGAATACTTACTAGAAATTAATACCCGGTGTGTATGTGTTTCTATTCGTGTTCAAACGAGGGTGCGTATGCCGGCCGCCGACGCGTCGGCGCTCGCTGAACTGGACCGAAATTCTGTGCACCGTAGATGTTACGTCGTATTTTAATTACGAAATATAGAAAGAGAGGATGACATGTCCCTATAGAATTTTACAGTACACAGAATCTCGGCCTTACTTCGGTTTGCGCTCTTATGAATCAATTGCGTGATGCCACTCGCGTCAACGGTTACCGTTGCCTGTTAAAGCTAGCTTATGTGCACCCTAAATTAGTGACCTGAGACAACAAGCCGTATTGTTTTGATTTCGATGATTTCGTAGTTACTCGATGGACCAAAAAAATGGGGGTGGAACAAAAAAAAATTTCATCTGCGCAGCAATTTTTTTTTGGGTGTGCATCAATATTGCGTGTACTACCAGGAAAAAATCATTTGGGGCAGTGCAGCTATACAGGGTGGCCCGGCGAAAACGTACCAGACGCTATTTCGAGTTTTGGAAATACTCTTTTAATTTATGGGCACCTTAATCGAGTGAGCGCCCGAAGAGGCGTCCGATTGGAGATTCTCCCTCCAGTTTAACACCACTAAACAAAACAAACTATAATGTATTTTTTTGATCTTGAAGCACAATTAGCTTTAATATAGTACTACACAAGTCATATTTTTACCAAAACTACAATTTTCGAAATTAACCCCCACCCCTGTTTTGACTTATGTGCAGTGGATTTTATTTATTTTTAGGTAGGGCCGTCTAGAGAAAACCTCAAAACCCAATCTCGGTACTAAATTTCATCTAAAACACAAGTCATATTTTTACCAGAACTTTAGTTCTTGAAATCTACTCCCTCCCATTTTTTTCTACCTAGAGCCAGAACCAGACAGACAGGCAAACAGCGCGGCCAAAAAGTTTCATAATCATCTGAAACGCAAAGATATATAAAGAATTTTGAAATCGAATCAACTTTTTTTCTTTTTATATTTGACGCGATCACCATGAGCTAGCCTAGCTCATGCTACTATAAATATAGTACAGTGAAACCTCGTATAAGCGGACACTCACGGTTCCGTTGAATTTGTCCGCTTATTGGAGGTGTCCGCTTATGAGAGAGAACTGCGGAATTGTAATATATATTTATTAACAATTTCGCTGCTGCTTAAGTTTTTCCGATATTAAATTTTTCAACAATCTTTCGCGCTGATACATGTTCTTTCTCCCAAACGGTAACAACTTCCATTTTTTCACAAAAAGAAGTTTATTACTAGGCGCCATTTCAAAAAGATCTATTACTACCCAACTGAACAATAAGAATAAAACACTGCATTCCCGCCGATAAAATATGTTGTAAATACGACAGAAGTATTTATTCTCCGCATTAAAACGGAAAGAGGTAATTCCCCGGCTGCAGAGTGCGTTGTTGCCAACATACTATTTAATATTTATGCCCAAGTCATGCAGCGTTCCGTCCCGTTGTCAGAGGTTCTCGTCTGGTTAAGGAAGGTTTCAGATTTTTTAACCAAAAAAAATTGTCCGCGTCCGGTTATTAGAGTGTCCAACCAATTTGTCCTCCTAAAAAGAGTGTCCGCTTAATAGAGGTGTCCGCAGGGAGAGGTTTCACTGTATACGTGTGAGCTAAAAAGGACACTTTTTAGCGATGTTGAGTTATTTCTATTCATCAATTACTAGGACAGTTTTAACCTTTTGATTTTAAAAAGAGAAAGTGCGTCAGGTGATACCTTATGCATTTAGAAAATTAAAAATAATGATTTTTAACGCAAATGTTTTAAAAACAGAACGATTAAACCTAAAAAGTACAGTAGTTAAAAGAACAATTAAAGACTTTTCCAACAAGGTACCACTTAACATTTGTTCACAATTTTAGTTTACGGTGTAAGTTAACCCTGAAATTGAAAGTGCGAACCAACGTCAAATATCAGCTTGTTAAAAGGGCTTTTATTACTAATTTGTTTCTATTATATGTATATATTCAAATCATGATTTTCTAAATGCATATACACTGAAACCTCCTATAAGCGGACTCACGGTTTGGTCGATTTTGTCCGATTATTGGAGGTGTCCGCTTATGAGAGGGAACTGCAAAATTTGAATATATATTTATTAACAATTTCCTTGAGTCTTTCCGATATTAAATTTTTCAGCGATCTTTCGTGCTGATAGATGTGCCTTCTCCGAAAACAACTTCCATTTCTTCACGCAAACTAAGAAGTATTTACTAGGCGGAATTTCAAAGACATCTATTACTACCCAACTGAACAATAAAAATAAACTGATTTGGTGGGATTTGTCCTTTACTCCACACTTAAAACCTTTAAATTTTGATCAATAAAAGATCTCTTTTTCACAAGAAATTTGTTTATTCATTCAAAAATCCAATTTTAACCCGACCGGTTTCGAACCTAAGTTCATTTTCAAGGGTTTTAATCTAAAAACAAAAATACAAAGTGTGAAACTAACAATAAAAATAATTCCCTTGGATTTATAAACGTCAAGTTTATACAAAATCAAAACAAAAACCTACCAACAAATTTTGCAGGTCCCATATTTTTGAAATTGGAAAAAGTATAACTTTTTTTAGAATTTTTGAATAACCTTTTTAATACTTACGTTAGTGTTCTTAATATTGTAATTTGTGTTCGTTTGACCTACTTTTAAACTTTTAAGTTCTAACAAGACAGCTGTTTTTAATAGGTTATGGTAGTAACTACTAGGACTAGCAAATAAGTTTTTTTTTAAAAGTTTTTAAATTGTTAATTATGATGTTTTACCATCCCAGTTTTCTAAAAATGTGGTTGATCCTAGTTTTTTAATATCTAGTTATATGGGACCAGCAAAATTTGTTGGTAGGTTTTTGTTTTGATTTTGTATAAACTTGACGTTTATAAATCCAAGGGAATTATTTTTATTGTTAGTTTCACACTTTGTATTTTTGTTTTTAGATGAAAACCCTTGAAAATGAACTTAGGTTCGAAACCGGTCGGGTTAAAATTGGATTTTTGAATGAATAAACAAATTTCTTGAGAAAAAGAGATCTTTTATTGATCAAAATTTAAAGGTTTTAAGTGTGGAGTAAAGGACAAATCCCACCAAATCAGTTGAAAAAATGCTCCACGAGGGGAACTTCAAACAAAAAAATAAAAATAAAACCCAGCAGTCCCGCCGAAGAAAATATTTTGTAAATACGACAGAAGTATTAAGTCTCCGCGTTAAAACGGAAAAAGGTAATTCCTCGGCTCCAGAGTGCGTTGTTGCCAACATACTACATAATATGAATGCCCGTGTCGTGCAGCACTCCGTCCCGTTTTCAGAGGTTCGCGTCCGGTTAAGGGAGGTTTCAGAATTTTTTAACCAAAAAAAATTGTCCGCGTTCCGTTATTAGAGTGTCCGGTTATAGGAGTGAATTTTACATGTAAAGAAATAGGGAGAAGCTTGGTTCTAACAAATTTGTCCGGCTAAAGGGAGTGTCCGCTTAATAGAGGTGTCCGCAAGGAGAGGTTTCACTGTATCTCAAAAACTAATCGATACATTTTTAAAATGCTATTTAACATTTAAAAACCTTTCGGAAGAGATATCGCAAGGTCATAGCTACCCAGCTAGGAGTTGATAGCCCTGCCACCCCTTTAGAGTTTGTTTACTACATTTTTCGTAGTTGTTTTCCAAAATTCGTTAGTATGGAACACCATGATTTTTATATAAATGCGATCCATTTTCATTTGTTCGGAGCCATTTACTAAATTTCTGATCAAAGCTTAGATTCTAAGATTTTTGGTGGTGTACCTAAACGTGTGACAAATGGGATTGCCGTTTTCCGTTTTACATTTAATTTTTTGTTAGCTCTGTTTTTTCGCTAAAACAATGAGATTTCAGCCCCTTGCAACTGTTCTGCGTTACTTGTTAAAATATTTAAAACTTTGGTGCTTGAAAAAGTTTTAATTTAACTTTTAAAAACAGAATAAAAACGCTGCATTGTTGTGAATGGGAGTTATTTTCCTTATTTCTGAATGGCAATTTGGTATTGCTTTAATAGGTCTCCCTTTGCAGCAATGCCAAGAAGAAATTGAGTAAGAAATCAAGGGCAGTTAGTTATTGATTCATGCCACCTGTTATTGATCCAATGGGACCTGCCATTAAAATAATAGAATTCTTTTATAGCAATCATACCTGTTAATCAGGAATATGGGTGGTAACTCCCATTCAAGCGAATGCAGAGTTGTTTGTGGGTAATTAAATCAGTTTATCTCTCATATATATATGTTATTTGCGATTAGTCCAGGTCTTCTAGACGTAAGGCCTTTGTTGATTGAATTCCCCCACTAGTAGTTTCTCTAAGGTCCAGAATATTGAAAATCCTCGAGAATAGGACACGTTTCTGTCTAATTTATTAATTATTAAATGTGTCCGAGATTTAATTGCGTTGTCCCATACTTAATTGTACGAAATGCTCGCTATTAATAAAACAATTTACTAATAATAAAATCGTAATTCTCGGGTACCACTTTACTAAATTTTGCACAAAAAAGGCACAAAAAATTGGATAAAAGACGTCGTTTGCAAGATTGTAAGTAAACAATTTTATGCAATTAGGTATACACTTTAAAAAAGAAAAATCTGAGGATTTTATTATCTTCAATTTAGTATTAGCTTTATGCGTAATAAAGAGAAAATAATATTAAAAGGAAACGCAGATTTTGGTACTTGTGAAACTGTGTCTTCTCAGTAACTTTAATTTTTTGAAGGAGTTATGATTGCATCCTTTATTTTTTTAAAGACACTTCTGTTCTTTGTACGCAATTTGAATTAATCCCATAAAAAATATTTAGAAGGATATATGCTATTTTCCAAAATTAACAACAAAAGTAACTTTTGTTGTTTCAACAAGTCGGTACGGCACACACATAACAATTTGATCAAACCGACGGTATTGTACTGCAGCAGGAAGACTTGTTCTTCTGCGGTCAAATCGTAGGATTTCGTTGGATAAACGAGCAGATACGATCAAATTGGGTTGCATTTAGCATTTTGCAGTAGCGCACCCAGAAATATGTCTTGGGGTGGGGGGGGGGGGGGTAGAGACCGCATGATGTCGAATTTAATGCTATTTTTGGATTTTATTAATGCAATATGTGAAAAATATCAAAAAATATATTAGGGAGGGGGCCCTGCACCTCACTGGGTGTGCACCTTTGCATTTTGTTGAATGCACTAAAATCGTATGATCTTGCAGATCGTGACTGGCCCCCTTTCCTAAATTTTGTATTTAAGTATCGGATATGCTAATTATCTGTTAATTGCTAACCACAAAATGGCTAACATAAAAACAGCATACATAATAATTTTTACTTTTAAATTCTTAAAACGAGGATTTTTTGATAAACTACATTATAGTAGAATATATATATATATATATATATATATATATATATATATATATATATATATAAATATATCAAGGGACAAAATTACAGTTTTATTACAAAGGTCTGTAAGCTTAAATTGTACGCGGATAATACACAACTCCTTTTTATTTTTGATTTATTTCACTATAACAATATAGAAGCTGACGTAAATTCAGACCTTAGGCGAATAGTTGAGTATAGCCAGAAACACAATCTTAAGCTAAATGCAGCAAAAACACAAGTTTTGTTACTTTAAATGCACTGGATTTTTAAAAAAATCATTTTAGAAATGAATAACACCATCATGAGTTTGCGGATACGGCTAAAAATTTGGGGTTAGCATTTGAAACATCATTAAGATTTAGCCAGCATATCTCAAATTTAAGTAAATGGTCATATATGGCTTTAAAAGTGCCATACGCCAACAAGCACATACTAAACTTTAAAGTACGAAAAAAACTATGTGAATCTTATATAATATGTTCCTTGTCTTATTGCATTATTTATTGCATATGACCCATGTTTAACGCAGACAGACAAATTCCGATTACAAAAACTACAAGATAACTGTGTTAGGTTTATTTACGGACTACGAAAATACGATCATGTTTCAGAAAAAATCAGAAACCTTGGTTGGCTCAAAACAGAATATTTATATAAATATCTTTTTTTGGTTGTCATTTAGCAAGTTACTTAAAAATTCAAGTCCAACATATTTAATAAAAAAGCTAGAATTTCTTAAGCAACAACATAATTTTGCCCTTAGAAATAATAATCTTGCACTACCTAGATATCATATAACTTTATTCCAAAGATGTTTTACTTATAATGCTGTAAAATTGTATAATGAATTTTTTGTGAAAAATAGTTCATATTAGTATTTAAAAAGGAGGTCAAAAAACACGTCTTAGCAGTGCAGAATGCCTAGAAATTAACGAAAAAGTTTTCTCGTGCAATGTTACTATAAATATATTTACTTATATAATAAACATTTTGACGCTTCTCTATTTTCCATTTTTAGGTTAAGTTAGTTTTAGGTTTAAGTTCGGGTTAAATTTGAAAAACTGTTCTTTATAGCTATATTAAGCCATTTCAGAGTTGTTCCTGTTAAGCCAAACAAATCCTGAATAAAGACCTTATTTATTTATTTATTACGATGCCTATCGCTATTTTTCGAGCTTTTTCAATGTTTTTTGAATTTTTACTGTTTGTCTCTAATTTTTACATTTTTATCCCTATCATGTCACTTTTCATCCCGATTTTTTACTTTTTATACCTAAAATACGAGATAAAAGTGATTCGCTTTTCATTACAGAAGTGCAAAAAAGTATTTTGTTCAATATTTCGGATTTGCCTCTATGCCCAAATCGCGTTTTGCTTTCGCAAAGCATGGCATGTTGGGAATGACATTTAAAACACGTACCACATGTGTCTCTTTATATTTTATGTAAATGAACCATTCCTTATGGTAAACAGTGAGTGCTACGCTTGAAGCATGGGGAATTATAAATAAACAACCGCGTGAACCGAAAGGAAGGTTTAAGATTACGTTGCGTGGTTTTTGCAGGAAAACTGGTACAAAATAACAAGTCAGTTTTTTTTATCCGACCGACATGGCTTCGGAATTAACAGGAAATTCGTATATTCCATAAAAAAGCAGACATGATTGGAAAATAAATAAATAGGGGAAGGGGACAATATAAGGAACTTAATTTTATAGGCTTTTTTCTCCCAGTAAATGATCGCAATTGCGTTCGTCATTTGGAATTAAACTGGCTAGATATGTTACCCTTATGTTTTAATTTTCAGTTTCAGTTTCAGCGATTTAGAACTCCATCATACTTTTATTTTTATTTTTGTAAATAATTGACTTTGTCCTATTTTGACCCGCATACGGGGTAAAATGGGGTAAATATATGTGGCAAAACGGGCGAGGCGGTTGTGTAATTTAGAATCAATATTTTTCTAAGACAAGTTTTATTTATTAAAATACTGACCAGTGAAAATACCCATTTAAAAAATAAAAAGTTGTATTAAAAAATACATTTATAATAATTACTTTTATATTTACAAAATTTATAAAGAATTACAGCAACCTAGTCATCCCTGTAATTCAAAGAAAACATAATATACAACTTTCAGTGATGGTACCGAAAAAAATCAAAATACTAGGTATAACAAGGTACCCCGTTTTGCCCCCACGAAAAAACCCCGTTTTGCCTCAAACCACCAGTAAAATTCAAACAAAAATCATACATAGTAAAAGTGTAATTTTACGGGCAACGCGTTTAAATATGAATAATGCATAAACCAAGTTTTACCTAAAACTGCGGTACCCCGTTTTACCCCCGTACCCCATTTGGCCCCCTTTCCTGCTATCACGCAGCGTAACACTGCTTAAGCGCTTAAAGTGTTTATTTATTCATTAAAACAAAAATTGTACTATTTATATTATTTGTCTATTTGGATAAATAAACCTATTATTTATTTATTTTTTTATTTCGCTACCTACATTTATATTCGTCGCCTCACTATATTCCCCATAAAAACTGCCATAAATGTGGCACGTGTTACCGTAATCATAATAACCATTTTTAGATTTTCACGAGCCTGTTTAACATTTAAAATTATTTTTTTAAATTTTGGATAACATTTCAGTATTTCTAGGAATTCCTAATGACTTTAAGTAAAAGTATCAAACGCTCCTAATCTGGTGAGAAGTAGCTAATCATTTCTTGTAAGGTTTAACAGAGGCTATGGCCAAGTACGGTCGCCGACTTTTTTAATGTCATCTTAAAATTGACTAAAGTCGTCTGGAATGCCCGGAACTGCTAAAGAAAAGTGTTTCATAAAGTATGATGCTTATTTTAAGCCATGCGATGTTGCCCAACAATGCACTGTTTCCTTACATTCTACAAATGTATAAAAAAGTTTAAGGAAAGTCTTAAGTCCTCAAAATATAACTCGTGTACGAATAATTATGATATCCATCTAAGAAATATTTAACAAAGTATAAAAGGCAACTTCAAAGGGGTAAAGTCAACCACGGACAGCAGTGGAGACGGTAATGTATGGTCTGGTTAAACTGTGACGAAATGTCTTTCTTCCTTATAGACCGGTGGACGTTTTTGTCCCGCCATGGACTTAGTTTCCTTGGTTCTATGTCGTTTCACTCGTAGAATAAAAAATAGGTTTCACCTATTTTTTCATTCTTTTTGATTTAAGAAATATTTGTTTTGCTTCTATTTCCTATTTATTTTCTCGGCGCGCTGTTTTTTGTTTTATCGAGTTCTCCGTTTTTATCGCGTGTCGTCTGTATACCACACTTTACATTTAGTATTTAGAATTATTGGTGTCAATACGTAGAGGCAGCCTTATGTGTTTTTACTCTTTTCCATTGGGAATTTTGCGTATACGATAAAATTAATGATTTGGTGCGTTTGCGGGTAGGGATTTATCCATTATTTTTGTAATATTTCTTATTTATAGTTTACTATTAATAGTCACACTATCCTGTTCGTATGTTTGTCCTTTTGCAGTATTACATCAACTCAAAATAACTTTTCTGCGTTGCTGCTTTTGTTTGAAAACCCCGATAAACGCGAGTAACTCATAAATTGGCTCTTCTTAAAATTAGAAATCTAAGAAAATTTATATTTTTGCGTCAAAGGTTAGTAATTATGCATAGCTACATGGGGCTAAATCCTCTCAAACAAAAAAAAATATAAAACGGTCATTCCCGCGATTTCTAATAAGTTGCATAATGCTTACCCTATGTAATTTGCTTCTAACTTTTCTTATTCCTGTAAAATTTTGTTGAGTTGGGTTACGACGTGTCAGAATTAGGGTGACGATATTTTAATATTAACCTAATTGTTTAAGACCCGTGTAACGTTTTAATTAAAACATTGTTTATTATTAACTAATAACATTAAGTTATGTCGTTCTATTACCAAATAATGTATTCGATTGTAAAGCTAGTTACCATGGAATATCCCTAGCCATTTATCAATTCGCTCTATAACGTGTCCAATTTTTGTGGGGATTAAACAGGAAATTCGTTTATTGTTAAAGATAGCGATTTTCAATTGGCACTTTTTTGAGCCCGTACAATTAGATTTTGATCATATCAAGAATTTTCGCAGGTGCGGAGGATTTTTGAAATGTCAGCAATCCTTATATATAACTATATAACTTTATTATAGGAAATTAAATTATCTTTGAAACGATGTACGATGTATCAGTTAACTGAGTCAAGTTATTAATTAGTACTCGATTGACGTCCAAATGCTGGGGTTATTTTTAAAAATCACGAAGAAAATAAAATTTTCTTGTAAACGATGTACTGTGGCACATTAAGGACATTTTTATAATAAACCGAAGTTATTATGTTTATATAATTTTTTTTAAAACTAAGCCTCCTACAAAAAAATATGTGAAAAACTTTGTGAGAAATCAAACCTTCATTTAAAAAATATTTTAGGGGATCCAATATGGTTATCACTATATCGGCGTTTTTAGACGGGGTTATTTGTAATCCTAAAAAATGGTCTCAATTTGTGGACGCCTCTGATGTGTTATTGGGAACCCAACATTATCATAGTGTATAAGATGAACAAAAAAATTTTCCAAATAAAAAAATTATCCCAACTTAAGGACGCCTTTGGAGATAAATGTAACCCTAACCGTAACAAGTTTCAAAACTATATAACGGGGAAAATTTAGTGGCATAAGGGCAAGATATAAATAAGAAAAATAGGATAATAAAAAGACTGTAACCTAACCCTCTTTGGAAACCCTTTCCCACGAGAATTAGTGCGCATTTTCTTTTAAATAAAAACACATTTAAGCAGGGGTTATGGAAAACTTAATGGATGCTCTCGAGCAGTGGCTAATTTAGGATGTCCGAGCGAATACGGAGGGAGAGACCAAGAAGACAGACAAAAAAATAAAGTAAAAAGCTTCGTTTCCAAGATACAGGGTGTTAAAATTTTGATTAAATTTCTTTCATCGTCATTTTCAAACCACTCTAGATATTTTTAGGAAATTTGGTACACGTTTTTGTGCATCCAAGGGGGGGGGGCGGTGTAAGATGGCATATCAAGATAAAGGAAAAAAATTGGAAACAACTAGAACAATTAAAGAAAAATGAAACACTTTGAATTTTTTTGGTGCTCTTAGCTATGATGCACCTGCATGCATTAAGTAATTAAAATGTCAATCACTAATTTTCTAATTTGCTTTATTTTGTGTTGAAATAAGGATACTTTAGCCATCTAACAAATTCTTTCGAAAACTTAGAGACTTGACCCAGTGGTCAATTGACATTTTTCGCTATTTTAATTTTTTCTCAATTAAAATAATTAAGTTACAGATTCAAGAAATATTAAATTAACACTTTAATACAAGCAATATTTTTTTGAGATTACTTATAAGGCGTTCTTTCCATACAGTATTCATAATGCCTCGCTCTTATTAATAAGTGGGTACACTGAAAAAAGTTTTGGTCATTTTCCATAATATAGCATGTAATTTTTTACATAACATATACTGTAAATGTGTTTTTTTCAGTACTGTAGATGTATTTTTCCATTTTTACAGAATACATTGGGTTTTTACACAACTGGATTTAGAAAAAGCAATTATCTCGTAAATTTTCATTTCTCATAAAAAGTTTACAAAATATATCATGTAATTTTACTGATCTTGTATTGTGATAGTACGTGTAATTTTTATGGCTCTGTAAAATTACAGTAAAAAACATTGGTTACAAAGTTGCCAAAGAATTTTTCAAAAAACTTTTTTCAGTGTACTTTATTGTGTAATTTTTCGGAATGGTTACAAAGTGCCAACGCTTTTTATTGGAATTTTACAAAACACTTTTTTTAGTGTACTTTATTCTGTAATTTTTCGTAATATTGGGATGAATCATGAATTTTTAATTTTTTCCGCTTATATATGGTGTGAATAGCTAAAGATAGGTATAATAAATTTCCATTATTATTTCTAGCAATAATGTTTGTCATTGGAAATTGTTCATTTTAAATTGTTAAATTGTTAAGGTCTGAAAACAATGTTGTTTTTAAATGTTAACCGAATAACTAATTGCAATTTAACACGTTATGACATTTTTCGTAACTGTGAAAAATGGCAATTGACACCAATTTTTAACTATTATAAAAGTTTAAAAGTTGAACACGTTTACGACAAATTGTTGCGGTTTTTATTGAGCAAGGTGAGGTTATTAAAATTCTAAAAACGACATTATTTTTTCGTTTTTAAGAAACAATTAGAATTATAAATGCCAGTGGCGTACGCAGTTCGGTGGGGGTTGAACATACCGTCTGCTATAAAATATTTTGACCGTTTTTTGTTTCAAATATTTTATGTGTGAGTGATGCTGATATTTATGTTTTTAAATTAGATCCCCTGCCCTCCGTTTGAGAGTGCAAAGTCGGTGTTAACTTAACTTTTCATTTATCGCAAACGCATCCTAACGTTGCGTTTAATCGAATCAATTGACCAGGGTTATTTTAACACCGATTTCGACCTCTCAGGGTGTCTCATTAGCGAGTCACCTAGCGGTTATTTGTACTGTTTCACCACCTCGGGTTAGCTCTAACTCTTAAGGAAATCTTGAGTTTAATTGACCCACCGTTGAGCGGGCGGGTTTAGCAATTTGACCCTTGGTATTACCTATAAATAGATTGTTTCCAATTTTTTTCTTTATTAATGGAAGTTTTCGAGGGACTGAGCGATGGGGACGAAGAGCTTTATAACTTTGTTGAATACTAAAGACAGCCCAAAATAATTCGATCCAGGTTTAATCCTTTCGAAATGTTTGATGAAAAATATATTTTTTTAAGATTTAGATTAAGCAAAGAGACTGGCTACAATCTCGAAGAAATTAAAGAAGCCCTATGGAGCACCCTACTGATATGTAAGATGAAAATATTTAAGATTCTGAGATATTACTTTATTTTTTAAACTATTTTAAAACATTAGATTTTACACACACAACAACAGGCTGAAAATGAGATTTTGCACAATATAATGAACAAAAATTTAAACCGGAAAAAACATTAAAATCTTTGTGGTTATGAAACCTATGCCATGTGACTGCTTTCGACCAATCAATCAAAAATACGGTGAAACTAGAAACATAGTAAACAGTGCTACCAACGCAGGGTTTGTTAACTCCACCCAAAGTGGCTGCTGGAGAAACACAGCCACGAGTTAGCCGTAGGTTAAAATTACGCCGGGTTGGTCAACCCCCGAGAGTTACTCGCAATTGAGAAACTGGCCCTCAAAACGAGGAAAGTGGAGCTAATCCAAAATGTAACGTCACCTACCCTCAAAATTGTTAGACCAATAGAAAACAAAGGATGAATTAATTAGCCGCAACTTTTCTTCATACCTCAGGTCTTTGATCTTATAATTTTTTATATTATTTCTTGAATTTAATGTCCATTAGTCTCCTGAAAGTTTTTGTATGATTTTTGAATTTCAGTTGTGATATCTTTCAAAAGTCGATCAGAATCTACCAGACTGTAGGTATTAATACCCTTAATTCATTATTTTACCTATATTCGTATCTTCTTTTTTTATCTAGTTTCACTTATTGCAGTGGTTCTCAAACTTTTTTAGAGTGAGAAACACTAAAGCTTGTTTTTTTTTTCTAGGGAACCCTTACCCCAAGTACTTAAATATAAGACATAATGTTTAGTTTTGTGTAAAAAAATCGACATGAACACTAGTTTTTAAGCTTCCAAATAAACAGTGAAAATACTAAAATAAGTATTAAAATATTTTGTTGTTATTTTTTTTAAGTTAATGTAATTGATGGGCCTGTTTGTTTGAGACAAGCTTCTCCATATCGGGTTCAATGTTTGAAAGTTGTACGCGCATTTCTGCTTCAGGATCTAGTTTATTTCTTAAGTCGGCTTTTGTAAGAGCATACTTGAAAACCCTACTTCACATGGGTAAGTTATAGCAAAAGGCAACAATTTTTTACCAGCAAAACTAGCTAGTTCTGGATTTTCACTTCTAAGCTGGGCCCAAAACTCCAACAAAGTAGCCGAATTAAAAGTAGTTTTAAGGCTTCCATCGGCTGCAACATTAATTAGTTGCTCAGTTTGTTTTTCAGTTATAGTTTGATGAGCTTTTTCGACTGAGACTGAGAACGGATTGCGAACCCAATCAAGATCCTCTTCTTGCCTTGGAAAATAATCTTTGATTGAAACTTGCAGGTTCTGAAGATGGTTGGGTATGCAGTGTTGGAAAGCACTCAATCACTCATCTATTTAGACAAGATTCCCAAAACTGTATTTTATTTAACATAGCCTGGATTTTGTCATGTGGTGAGACAACTGTGACAGAAGTTCCGTAAACTGATAAGTTTATTTCGTTAAAGCTTGAAAAGATATCGGCAAGATATGCCAAACATTGTAGCCGCTTTACATCAGTTATTCTTGATGACAATTGAAATAAAGAGTCATTAAGACCATCATTGGCCCAAACTTACTTTACTCTACTAAGGTTATTTATTTTATTTGCAACATGACACTATTAACTATTTTATTTATAGATAATACCACAAATATTTTTTATTATCATTAACTTCTTGCGGAACCCAAATTACCGCTTCGCGGAACCCAGTTTGAGAATCGCTGACTTATTGCAATAGCAATAAATTTCGGAGTGAAAAGTACAATAGCACTAGGAGAGACAACACAACTAATTAAATGTGTAATAGTCAAATAACAAGTTTTTGAAAACTACTTTTTCAAACAACACGTGATTGTAAGAAAGTTACTTTTTATCGAGTTGTGTACGCTATTTTTCCTACGAACACTGTTAAACTTTACTAATTTTTGTAAAATATGGCCTTTAATTTTACACAAATCAAATGAAATTGCTTCTCCGCACATGTGTGGAAAAGTACTTTGCAACACATCGTCCATTTTTTTCCACACATGTGCGGAAAAATTTTTGCAAACGGGTTAAATTTGACGTTTTCTGAGAATGCAAATCGTGTGAAATCTATTGTTTTCATATGTGGTCGTAGGAAAACGATAGTTTCAAATCACATCACTTTTTGTCCAGCGTGTGAAAGTCATGTGAAAAACTGCATTTTTAAAGGTAAGTCGTTGTAGGAAAACACTTTTGTATTGAATATGCCGCAAGTTACTTTCCGCTATGATAAACTTTACAAAATGTGAACGAGCCTTATCTTGGTAGACCTTTTCTTATTCATTAACATACCTTTCGGAAAGAAGGGCGTTTATATTTTAAGATTATATAAATATTTGACAGCTTAAGAATGTATTATTTATGAAGTTTTTGAAAAGGAAGATTTAGTGATTTAGGTAAGTATATTACTTTTAAGGAACTTCAACGTTTCGGATCCTTTGGCTCAAAGGAATATAATCTCAAATATAATCCAATCAAAATGACTGAAGCGTAATTTATAATTTTTTCTGGGACACATATTTTTACCATCATACTTCTTTAAAAAACAAGATTATAATTACAGGCCTATTGAGGGTAGCAAAACTCCATACGTGGCAAAACGGGATACCTATATGTGGCAAATCGGGGGGGGGGGGGCGGTTGTGTAATTTAGAATCTACATTTTTGTAAGTAAAGTTTTATTTCTTAAAATACTAACCAAGATTAAAATACTTATTTACGAAATAAAAAGTTGTAATAAAAAATACATTTATAATAATTAAATTTGTTATTTACAAAATCAATCAAGAATTACCGCGACCTATAAATCGCTGTCGACTGCCCTACACGAATTTTGCAACCATTTCTTGCAAATACAACATAAAATAAAACTTTTAGTGATATTCTAAGGGGCAAAATGGGGTATAGGTTACTAGGTATAACAAGGTACCACGTTTTGCCTTCATGAAGAAACCCCGTTTTGCCCCCATGAAAAAACCCTGTTTTGCCCCAAACCATCAGTAAAATTCAAACAAAAATCATACACAGTAAAAGGCTAATTTTACCGTCAATACGTTTAATTATAAATAATACATAAAGCCACTAATTGTTCAATGTAAACAAAATTTTGAAATGTCTGAAAAAAATGTACTAACCGTCACAAAATGCGTAAGTTAGTTTTACAATAAACAGCGCACAACATCACATATTCAGCAAAAACCAACTTAAGCTCAGCCGACCGGCACCAATCATATTGCAGAAAGTTGAACCAGTCATGGGGATAAAACATCTGATTTAAGAGGTTTTATTCTTGCTCAGTTTACCTAAAACCTAAACGTTTTACCACCGTACCCCATTTTGCCCCCCTTACTATATCTGATAGTTACACTTTGAGATGTTTCCATTTGCGAGAAATACTCTCGAAGACAGTCCTCGACAGTGAGGTGTTGAAAAAGTAACTATTCGTTACTCGACAAATAACGGAGTAACGAATACCGATCCGAAAATTAAATGATTACTTTCGTTACTTTGATTACTTTGATTCCTGCGATTATTTTTGCATTCAGAATACAGTGGCGCACTCAGGTATAGGTCTTGAGGGGGGCCCGAGGCCTTTGGGGGGGGGGGCGAAACCTCATGATGTCGTATTTAATGCTATTTTTTGTGTTTATTCATGAAATATGTGGAAAATATCTAAAATAATCTTAGGCTTGGGGGGGGCGGGCCCCAGGGCCCTCCTTGGGTGCGCCCATGCAGAATAATCACTCGAAAGTTAAAATTATCCTTTTTTTAGCAAGATTAATAAATTATTTTAAGATATGTTTTTTAAATATGTAGTATCTACAAACTTCATATTATACACAAGGTATTTTTTTATTTTTGTTGTTTTTGTCCAAACGTTTTGTATATTTTTTGAATTCTCGTCTAAGATTATTTTTGTTTCTATTTTTATTCAATTTTAGATTTTAGGAAAGTTGTACACTTTTCTAGTTCCTACGTAATTGCTACCTTTTATTTTTTTAATTTTACCCCACAATGAAAATTTCAATTGAATATTTCCATAATATCAACAACAAAAATATACCTACAAGTAAATGATCTTCGAACTAACGACAGTCCGAGAATTTTGCACTAATTGTATGATTGAATTGAATACAGTTAAAGTAATCAAAGTAACGATAGTAACGAATATATAAAATGATTACTTAGTAGTCCAGTAACGATTAGTAACGAGTATTCAAAAGTAACGAAAATCAACACTTCTACTCGAGAGTACAATATATTTCACATGGACATGCACCCTGTCATGTAATTCATTGTATCACCCTTCTCTTTCCTTTTTCAATTGGCGTCAGAATGTTATTTTAAATGACCTCAAAAAGCTAATTTAAAAGAGTATTAAGTGTAGCGTCACACGTAATTTCTGTGGTAGCGATAATGAATCAGGTACAGTTTTACAATTTGTAAAATAGGTGGATATGAATAATGATTCAAGTAATAAAAATAATAATTAGCAACAAAATTGGTGTCTAGTCATGCCTACCTACTAGCAAAAACATGGACAAATTATGGTGTTGTAAAAGTATTTTATTTTAATTCTGTTTTTCTACAATGTCTTTTTTGTTTATCATTCCTTTAAACCCTCCATTACGCGGTTAAGTGGGTGGATTACAAAGGTAATCAATTTTTTAAGATCCTTTAATTTATGTTATTTTATATGCATAAAATACATCTAAACATATATTTTACTTAAAATTTATGATAGGTTATTTAAAAAAGGTACACGTGTTTTTAAATGAGTTTATTAGTAAAATAAATTAAAGAAAAAAAATCTATTTTTTATGCGTCAATATAAACTTAACAGTAAAAAAATTTACAAATTTATTATTAAAACCTGGTTTGTGGGTGGGATCGCTCGCTTGAGTTGCTGTCGATTATATGATCAAGCATCTCTCCAGAATGGAATTAATAGGCGAAGTGTGCGTTGTTCTAAGTTAGCGGGTGTCAAATACGACTGGACTACCATTGTAATCGACGCGCCTAATTACGGAAAAGTTTTTGCGTAGTGCAGTTTTAATTGGCCACTGTTGAAAAGGACGTGGATTATATATGTAATCCACCCGCCTAGTAGGGGGTTAAGAATGAACTGCCATGCTATTTGCCCAATTGTGAATAAAATATTCAACTTCTAAGTAAGTATTAGCAAAGAAGATATATCAACAAGAAGTGAAAAACTGTCACTCAAAGCATTGTTTATATAGAAAACAAAATGTGACGTCACACTTGGACCAAATGCCATTAATGCAGTTGTATTACACTGAGAAAAATATTGTGTAACTCTGCTTGATAATTGTTTTAAAAGAAAAAAATAATGTACTATAAATTAAGGGGGCATTATACGCGTATATAGCTATACTGAGCATAGAAAATCATCCATTTTTAAATAATAATAATTGTAAATTGCACAACTTTTTCTCTCAGTGTAATATGACTGAATTACTGTCATTTAGGTTTTGTCGCTTCTTGTTGATATATCTTCTTTGGTATTAAGCTATTTTCACCAGTCGTCTGCAACCCCAATTTCGTTATACTGGCGCGGCAGTTAATAATAATAAATTTTCCTCGCGAAAATCTGGACGCGTCAAATTTTAATCTAAAATTTTTTGTTGTTTTTCTACGAACATTTATTTTCAAAAAGTGAAACTAGCCAAAACATTCATAAAAATAATCCCAAATTTTTGAAATAGAAAAATATAAATTTGGAACAAGATAACAAGTTTTGATCAATTGGAAATATCGAAGTCAAATAATCATAACAGCTACCGGTACACTACTCCTTAAATAACTACTACCGCTACTCCTTAAATAACCACGTACGTAATATTTCTTAAAGGTAACGTCCTGTAGGTCAGGCAGGAGGGTCCTTGAACTTTTATACTATGCCTCACCCAGTTTTAGTATTCTTGAAATCTCCCCGAGCGAATACTCCCCGGGGAGTGACGACGAGTGAGCACTCCTTCGTTTCTCACCGTATTGCAAAAATGCAGTAATCTTGGTTTGGGGAATACGTGAAGAATGATATGAAATGGGCCAATTTTCAGGTTCAACACGTAAAAATTTCGACCAAAAAAAAAACAAAACATTTTGACAGTCAACTAACCAAATTGAGTTATGTGGTTGAAGGGAAGTAACGCCAATTTTTTTCCTTGATTGCTTGTTTGTGGACCTACAAACAGAACAAAAATTCAGAAAAAAGTATATTTGGGAGAAACCACAGAACAGAGAAAACCTAAAAAAACAAAATGCACACGTCAGCAAAATACATTTTTTTAAGTTATCTCACAGTTTTTCCACGGATCACCTAACAACTTTTCACAAAAGTCACCACGTCGAGATCTCCCAGGTGTGAAGTCGCCAAAATGTCACATGTTTTTCGGGTAAGAGTTTAAAGAGTAAGATTGAGGGAGAAACGGGATTTCAAGAATAACGACAAAGGTCTCTCCCTTAACCCTGTGTTTGTACTTCCATACGATGTGCAGATAGCTTACTCGCCTTTCTGTTCTCTTTAGAAAGTTCCGAATGTCTGCCCGTTTGAGCAGGTGCACCCCTTTCTGACTCAGGGACCAAGACAAAGTGGTCAAAATAACAGAATAACTAAAGGTTATAGATTAATTTTTTTCTTAAAAAAAATCCAATTTAATAAAAATCGGTACATTAGCTGCTAAAATATAAGCGTTTCTTTTTTCAAAACGAAATGGTTATATCTCGGCAGCTAACAAACATAATTTTTCTAAGTGAATTTTTTTTAAAATAAAATGTAAGTTTCCGTAATGAGTTTTTTAGTCTGACTGTTTTTGTATTAGTGATCCTCCCCCTCTAACCCTTAGGTACCTATATACTATAAAATTAAATTTCAAGAGCAACAAAAATATATGTGTCTAACATTCCCTCGTAGGGAGGAGGGTTACCCTATGCTGACTTTCTGTCTAATAAAATAAACTATTCGTAATGATCATGTTTGTGCACGATAGCTCCTAAACCGCTAAACCAATTTTCTTAAAATTTTCAGGTAAAATATTGTTTGACACTAACGAGCTGATTAGATTTTGGTCAAAATTAATTAACGCTAATGACCAAAAACTTCGTAGGAGGTTTAGTTTCTGAGATATTTACATAAAACTGTTTTCAAGGCTGATACATCATGGCTTCTCTTAACGTGTGCTAATAGGCTAGCTAGGAAAGTATGAGAGCCGTCATAAATCCATTTATTTTTACTAATTTTATCTTTCTTAACTGCATTAAATCGTGGGAACAAATTTTAAGCCTGGGAATAAAAAGTGCCATATTAGCCATTTTGTACTATTTTATCCGGGATTTTTTTCATTTGATCAAATGTTGGAAAGGCCACTGAACAAATTTGTCTTTGTCATTATAGATGCCCCAAATTTTTATCGTTATCTTTATGCGCGTAGCTTCATCACTCATTTCTATTAAAATAATGTACCCTCATCAATAATAATCAGAAACGAAGGGACGGACGCATTCAGAAGGGAAATTCGTGACAATTTATTGAATGGCCCAATTTAGAAACGAGGCATGGCATGTCAGGTTTAACACCCTTTTATTTGCTTAGTGGGTCTATTTTTTTAAAATAAAAGTATTTAAATCCTAAATAAAGGAAGCCTGATTGAATATACATAGGAAAATATACAGGGCCCTTAAACAAAAGTCTGCATTAATACAGTGATGTCTATACACTGTGTCCCATTTGAAACTTTCCACCCGGGATTTCTCGAGAACTGCTGAAAATTTTAAAAAATGCGAGATACATTTTTGTTGCGAGGAGGAGACTTTTTGGCTATCTTGAAATTTTTGTAGCACGCACCACCTTCGAGGGATATACTTTACCCCTATATTTTGAATAGGGAAAGTGGGTCTAGTGATACCTTCTTTTGAAGATCTCTTGAATATCTTTACAACCGTGTTAAAATTTCAAAAATCTATCGATTGGTTTTTAAGATATTTGCCTTCAAACTTTTACATTTAACATGGACTGAAAAAATAAATTTAATCAGAATTTTAGGATTTAATTTTTATTTTATCATTCTGAAAATTTGAAAGCAAATGTCTCAAAAACTAATTGATGGATTTTGGAAATTTTTACACGGTTGTAAAGATATTCAAAACAAGGTATCTCTAGGCCCACTTTCTTTATTCAAAATATAGGGGTAAAGTATACCCCTCGAAGATGGTGCGTGCGAAAAAAATTTCAAGATTGCAAGCAAAATTGACGTGTCTCGCCATTTTTTAAAATTTTCAGCAGTTCTCGAGAAATCCCGGATGGAAATTTTTAAATGCGACACAGTGTATACTAAACTGGATAGGCCTTTACATACAGGCAAAGTGAGGCAAAAATATTAGATATTTTTTTGTAGAGAGAGCACGGTACTCTACAATTGCTGCCAGTCTTTTTTTAATTCTATACCAAATACCTTAGAGCAAATTTAAATTCGCAGATGCAAATTTTAAAGAGCGCATACGCGTGTTTTGGTACGCAGATACATAGATGCTGTGTGGGCGAACGCGATAATTGTTGTTTATTTACATTTTGCGTCGTTTTGCGTTTGTTGTGTAATTTTTTTTTCTGTGAAAAATAGGAAATAATCCTCGTAAAATATGTTCGGTTTATGAAAAAATTACAATAGTGGTTTATAGATGTCATTAAACACTCCCTATAGTGTCCACAACAAATCTGCATAATTAATTTTAGAAAAACTTTTTTTTATCCTCAATTTGATAAATTTTTACCCGATCAAGTAGTTTTTAGAAAAAAATAGACATAACCTTAAATTTTTGACAAATGTTAAATAATATTGTGACGCAATGGAGTATGTTCCAAAACCACAAAAAATGACGCATGCGCAGTTAGGTTTAGGTTCCTGTCTTTAAGCATGGCGTTTAAAAAATCGTGGACGTTCGACTTTTCATTACGCTCAAAGATTGTTAAATAATCAAAACTTCTAACCCAGAGCAAATAAAAATGAAGAGATTGGCTTTTCAAAACTATAAAATTAATTTCTGCTTGCAAGACAGCGAGTTTTACTTTTTATTTTCACGGAGTAAACGAACTAAAAATATTATACTGACATATCACTGACAAACACTTTACTGACAATCAAAAATTAGACACTATCCCTCTATATACTGTGGGCCAAAAAAAACCGGACAATTTTTTTCATTATAACTTTTCAATCATACAATCCATTTTAATAGTGCAGTTTCTCGCATTTGGCAGAGAATTAATAAGAGTTTTGACTAAATATATCTTTTTTTCCGCCATCTCAAAATCCACGATGGTGGACGAAATGAAAATGTACCCATCAAAGAAGCTCGTTTATTCTTATGTTGCGAACATGTTTTAATTATTTTTTTTAAATTAAGCAAAAAGCTGCATTCTTGCCACGACCAACAAGGTACGAATCAGTAAAATCGGTTCAGTGGTTCTAAAAAAAATATTTGTGTTTCAACCATTGTTTTGCATATTATACGGTTGCATTACCAATCATGTCTGCATTTATTTCCTTATAAATTCATTACTATTGAACCGATTTTAATAAAATAAAACGTATCCTAGTAAGAATTGATTGCTTTTTAAAGATCATGGTCAAAGTTTATCGCCGTTTTAAAATTTAAGATGGCGGACAGAATCATATTTGATTCTTAAAAATGGCGTGTTTATTCTTATTTTGCAAAAATATTTTAGTTTCTTTTGTAATTTATAGAAAAGCTTACTTTTCCCCACACAAAGGGTAAAAATTATTAAAATCGGTGTAGTGTTTCTCAAAATTATTTTACAGATTATACGATTGCATTGCCAATCCTCTCTGTCTTCATTTCCTTCTAAATTCGTTATTACTTAACCGATTTTATTGAAATAAAAAAAATCATGGTTAGAATTGACTGCTCTTTAAAGATTGAAATCAAAATTTGTCTCCATTTTAAAGTTTAAAATGTCGGACAGAATCATACTTGATTCTTCAAAATGGCGTGTTTTTTCTTATTTCCCGAAAATGTTTTAGTTTTTTTTTTCATTTATAGAAAAGCAATACTTTTCTCTCGCTCAACAATGTACAAAGTATTCCAGTCGGTAAACTGGTTCTCACAAAATCGGATTTTGTTTTAACCATTGTTTTACAAATTATACGATTGCATGCCAATCTTGCCTGCATTCATTCCTTTAAAATTCATTATTACCGAACCGATTTTAGTGAAATAAAAAACATCATGGTGCAAAGATTAGTGCAATGTTTTTAATTTTACTAAAATCTGTTCAGTAATAATGAATTTATAAAGAAATGATTGCAGACATCATTAGCGA
This sequence comes from Aspidapion aeneum, assembly GCA_963576565.1. Classification (NCBI taxonomy): domain Eukaryota; kingdom Metazoa; phylum Arthropoda; class Insecta; order Coleoptera; family Brentidae; genus Aspidapion; species Aspidapion aeneum. Next base: position 53,963,044 of record OY755038.1, read on the forward strand.
TGCAATCGTATAATTTGTAAAACAATAGTTAAAACAGAATTAGATTTTCTGAGAACCACTACACCGATTTTATTAATTTGTACAACTTTATGCGGGAGAAAAGCTGTGTTTTTCGACAAAAAAAACTAAAACATTTTCGGAAAAGAAGAACAACGTGCCTCTTTGAAGGCTCAAGTATGATTATGTCCGACATCTTAACTTTTACGATGGCGGCAAATTTCGATTATAATCTTTAAAGAACAATCAATTCTCACCGTGATTTTTCAAATCGGTTCAGCAATAATGAGTTTATGAGGAAATTAATGCAGACAATAATCTGTAAAACAATGGCTAAAACAAAAATAGATTTTTTGAGAACTACCACACCGATTTGACTAATTTGTAACTCGTTGCACATGGGAAAAGTAGTGCTTTTCTATAAATTAAAAAAAAACTAAAACATTTTCAGAAAATAAGAATAAACACGTCTGTCCGCCATCTTCACTTTTAAGATGGCGATAAATTTTGATCATGATCTTTAAAAAGCAATTTATTTTCACCAGAATGCTTTTTATTTCATCAAAATCGGTTCAGTAGTAATGAATTTACAAGGAAATAAATGCTGGCAAGGCAATTGTATACATATACACAATTTTTTTTTAAACCACCAAACCGATTCTGCTGATTTATACCTCGTTGTACGTGGTAAGAAAACAGCTTTTTTACTAATATAAAAAAATATTTAAAATATATTCGCAACACAAGAATAAACGAGTATCTTTAAAGGGTACAATTTAATTTCGTCCGTCAGCTTGGATTTTGTGATGGAGGACAAAAAAATATTTAGTCAAAACTATGATTAATTATCTACCAAGCGCCTTTTGTCCCATTAAAATCGAGTGTATAGCTCAAAAGTTATAATAAAAAAAATTTTTGACATTAATTTAGTACAAGTCTTATTTTCAATCTAAAAAAACTCTTTAATTTTTTGTGTTAGTATCTTTCATACGTAATGTATGGCAGTGACCATTCCAGTTTAATATTGAAGCTACAGAGTCACTGGACAATGTTGTAGATTTTTTCCAAAAAATCGTGTTCACAAGTTATGTCAAAAGTTTCGATAAAATTTGCATACAAAAGGTACGCTCAATTGATAGGATATTTAATTGAAAATTGGTGCTTTTCGTTCACTTTCTATCCATCATATAAAAACATACTTTATTTTATCATTAACACTAGCCGACTTGACATTTTTTAAATTTATTAAATGCAAGGCTCTGTTGTTTTTACTTGAGAATAAAAGTAATGAGATAATTTTTGTCCAAATTTAATTACTTAATTGATTGGATACCCAATTTATAAAAATAAAACTTTTTGAAATTACTCGTAAATGCGATCAGTAAAAAAACTATTCAACTTTGCCAATTTAGCTGACTCTGTAGCTATAAAATAAAATAACGAGATTAGCAATAGTGCCGAATTAAGTTTAAAGGCCATATCGCTGCCTTGCTTTGATAGTGGCATAACTGGAAATATGATAATTTAGGAAACGCTTTTTAAAAATAATGGCAAAGGCAAATATTTATATATTTTTTTTGCTTTAATTAAATCAATCAATAACTTACCCATGCTTGAAATAGACAATAAGGAAAATTTTGTTGTAAAAATATATACAATATGATGAGAAGTTAGTTTTTACAGAAAACGCAAAAACCAATTTTTTTTAGTTGTGCCACTATCAAAGCAAAGCAGCGATACATACATTTTTCTTTCAAGGAACTCTAGGAGAAATCTTACATAAGACATCCGGCCTACTTTCGTCCCAGAGTCATTTCTTCTTTACCAAGGCCGGGTAGTCTCGGATCCCTACCGACTATCCCTCTCGACTGTGGCTCCAACCTGTCTGGCGGTAAGCCACTGTACTGCAGCCACTACTGGCTTATTGTAAACTCTTTCGGGTCCTAGGCTAACCACTTCATCAATTTCATCACCTATAAATGTTTGAACAGGTCCTTAATAGAGTTAGTAGTCCCCAGTCGCTATTGGTTCTAGTTCAGCTTCCCCAAAAATTAAATACCTTTTGCGGCACAGGACCTCGCATTGGCATATTACATGTTCTACTGTTTTCGGTTCATGATTGCATAGTCTGCAGCTCAGGTCTCTTTGATACAGGCCCATCCTATTTAAGTGAACTTTAACTGCCATATGGCCGGTCATGATTCCTATTATAGTTCTCACTTCCATCCTACTACAATTGAGCTAGATCTCCAGTGCCAGTGACTTTCCTGTTTTGCCCTTACCCAGAATTTGACTCTCCTTATAGGAGTAGTACACTTTGGTACTCCCAGGGCTGGCTCTGGTACAATATATTTTTTTGACAATCCTAATCTTCAGTTCATTAGCTTTTTCATTACCTTGAACACCTCTGTGTCCTGGCGCCCATAATCATTTTATTTTAATACGTTCGGCCAGTTCCATTAGTTCAGCAAGGAATTCTCATACTAGCTTTGAAGTAACCTTTGAGCGCATAAGCGCCCTGAGGGCCGCCTGGTTATGTGAGTATTTTTATAGATATGGTTTAACCAGTGTCTCATTCTATTGTTCTCTCTTAACGGGACGGGTAATATCCAAGAGAAACGTGCAGATCTCTCCTATGCCTTTCCCCGAATATTCCTGCGTCACTACCTTCATCAGTTTTTAATCCTTCTATGTACCAGATTAGCCCTTCCTGTGGCAACAGGTTGTTTTATCCAGACCATGCTAGTCTCTCCTATAAAACTAACTTAGAATTAGTCCGTATAGGTACTTTGGAGACATTTAGTTTGATCTCATGTGTAAGATTGGTAAATCCCAAAGCCTCTCCTCTCTATTATGCATTCCTGACGGTAAGTGCATAGTGTTCTGTAGATGATAGAGTCCAATCTTTTCCTCTCCCTGTATCACCAAGTGAAGTGGGGGAAGTTCTTAGAGCACATCCAACGCAGTTCTTGGAGTAGATTTCATTGCACCTGTAATACTCAGTCTCGACAGCCACCAAACCAGAAATGGATGGTGTCACCACAGTCTTGTACGTACAGCCAGTGTACCATGTGAGGCCTGTGACCCCCTATTTCTCATGTAGGCGCCTAATCTCCGCTAGGGTGATTTCGGCTATCCTTGTTATGTTTTCGATATGTCTAGTCCATGTTGGCTTAGAGTCATCAAACGAAACCCATAAAAAGTATGTAATTTTTTACAAACAAACCATTTTATCGAACTCTAGCAACAAGTTTTGACAGCTTTCATGTAATAAAGGATCCAGAGTTTATAGATTTTTATTAGACTCTTTTCAGATTCTATACTGTTACTACTGACCACTGTCAATTTAGTAGTTTCGCAGATAGACCGACCGAAAATTAACGAATATGCATACTGGATATGAACTTCTAAAATTATAACTTAGAGACTAAAGCTTTAACAAAATTTTTTAATTTATTATTTTTATAGTAAATCAAACCGCTTCTGTTTATAAATTAGGTAACTACGAGTTAATTTTATTGGTTTTAAAAACATCTTAGGATCATCAGTTCTTCTTCCAATAAATCAGCCTATCCATTCATTAGCTATCGAGGTTCGACACGATCGACACGCAGGCAGACGTCACGACGAATTCACTAATTTAGATCAAGAAACCCTAACACTTTTAACGTGGATTTTTATGGATTACACGTTGAAATTCGGATAACATCATTTTGAAATATCGTAAATAGCAGGATGCTGTTTCTCTTTAAAAATTTACATATTACGGGACGTGAGAAAATATTAATTAGATTTTCTTAGAGATGCAGATATAGCAGTATAACTAATGTAGACAGACTATTCCTTTAGCCCTAATTTCTTTTGAAATATATCGTCATGTTCATTAAAAAACTCACTTTAGTGCCAATTTCAACTATGTCACAGATTGCCTTTTTCCGTTCGATCGAAATCCAGTTTATTCGCCCCAGCAAGTGCTGATAAATTACGACCGTCCGCGTCCGTCGGTCGTCAAAGGCCGGATATGTTTTTGTGCTTGTTGCTAGACATTGTGCTTATTATCTCCTTTAGGAAATGCATTTTCCTGTTTTTAACAATCTAGATATTCTACAGACATCCGCAGGCGATTTGCGGTCACATATCTTGGTGTTTTGCTTTTAAGTAATGTTGATGGGACAACAATACATACAGCACCAGTAGAAACTCTTTCAGCCTTTATCGCTTTAATTCATTAATCTAGCTAGACGAATAAATAACTGTTTTGTTTTTTCTAAAAGTTTTTATTAAAAAAATCGCGTTGACAAGTCGTCGCTCAGATATTAAAACCTCGTATCTCAAAAAGCACAATTTTCAGGAATTGAGAAATATGAGGTGTTAACATCTGACTTATTCCGGTCGCGAGATACAAGGAATTTATATTTAGCGCAGCGCATGCTCTTTGTTACCTAATCAAGTTCCTAGGTTTTGAAATCAATGAAATATGAATTCATATTCTTAATGAAACTCATATTGAGATACGAGGTTTTGGCATCTGGGCGACGAAGAGATTGCTGGTTGACCTTTTAGCTTAAAAATTACTAGAACTATATGAAAACTATTCTGTTATAGTTCGTCATACAGTGAAACCTCTCCTTGCGGACACCTCTATTAAGCGGACACTCCCTTTAGCCGGACAAATTTGTTAGAACCAAGCTTTTCCCTATTTCTTTACTAGTAAAATTTACTCCTACAACCGGACACTCTAATAACCGGATGCGCACAATTTTTTTTGGTAAAAAAATTTTGAGACCACCCTTAACCGGACGGAAACCCCTGCACGACATGGACATTAATATTATCTAGAATGCTGGCAACAACGCACTCTGGAGCCGGGGAATTACCTTTTTCCGATTTAGTGCAGAGACTAAATACTTCTGTCGTATTTACAAAATATTTTATTCGGCGGGACTGCTGTGTTTTATTTTTATTGTTCAGTTGGGTAGTAATAGATTTCTTTGAAATTGCGCCCAGTAAAAAACTTCTTATTAACAGACTGTAAAGAACTGGAAAAAAGAATAGTAAAAGCAAAAAAGGTTATTGGTTGTCTTAACAGTATTTTATGGAGCAGAGAGATAAAGAAGACTGTAAAATTTAACATATATGAAGCAATGGTGAAAAGGACGCTGTTGTATGGAATAGAGACTTGTCGCGTAACAGAAAAATACAAAGCAAAAATGGAAAGTGTCGAAATGGATGCAATAAGAAGATTAATGAGAATATCCAGAACAGATCATATAAGAAATGAGATCATAAAAGAAAGAATGGGAATCGAGGGAAGCATAACGGATGACATCACTAAAATGCAACTGATATGGTACGGCCATGTACAACGGATGAGCGACGAAAGATTACCAAAGCAGGTCCTAGAATGGCAACCAATAGGGCGCAGAAAAAGAGGGCGTCCTAAACTGGAATGGCAACAGTCAATCCAAAGATCAATTAGTCAAAAAAACCTGACGGAAGATGACTGTCAGGATCGAAGGAGGTGAAGAATAGGCGGCGGACAACGTAGAAAAACGTTCTAAACCGACATAGTAGTAGTAGTAAAAAACTTCTTCTTTTCGTGAAAAAATAGAAGTCGTTAACATTTCGGAGAAGGAACATCTATCAGCACGAAAGATCGCTGAAAAATTTATTATCGGAAAAACTCAAGCAGCGGAAATTGTTAATAAATATATATTAAAATTTCGCAGTTCCCTCTCATAAGCGGACACCTCCAATAAGCGGACAAAATCGAGAAAACCGTGAGTGTCCACTTATAGGATGTTTCACTGTATATTAATTGTCTCTTGTTGTTTTGCTGTTTTATGACCTAAGTATGCTCGATTAATCATTTCGCAAAACTGTTATTATCATCGTATTTCACATATACCTTTTTATAAAATATAAAACAGAAACCAATAATTAAACAAATTGCAATTCTTGTTTTTTCTTGAATCATTAATGTCATAACCATGGACTAATTTTAAAAAATTTTAATTTCAATTGCGTTTTTCGAATTTTTAAACTTTTTAAAAATTATAAAAATTAATTAATTAAATTATTCTAGCCTGACTTTCTCTGGCCAAAGGGACCATTTCTTAAATTAGATGAGTCCATGAGGCCAACAAATTGTCTCATAAAGGAACTATACCTAGGCGTAGACAGTTATATTTAAAAAAATCTATTTTCAAGCATTAGCTGTATTAATTATGGTTTCACACTTTCGGTTTTTTAAATATTCACCATTCTTGAAGGTAATTTTTTAAGGCTAGGAATAAATAAACAGTAAAAAAAAATTAATACACAATATCTTCCATTTCTCCTATTTTAATTAAAGTGAGATTATAAAAAAGTGTCGTCTATTCAAGTCTGCATCTGTTTTTAAGCTTCTAGTTAAAGCATCTCTTTGGACTAATATTCGTTAGTGATTTTTTCGGTAAGCGTAATTTTTAATACATTATTGATTCGTCCAAAAGTTAGAAGGGATGGACGGTTCGGTTCGGTTATAAAATTTCGTATCTAATATGATGTTTATACAGGGTGTTTTTTTAAAAAAAAGGTACTTATTGTACGGTTGTGACAAAACACTTTTCGTTTAGCCTAAAATTTCTGTAGCGCGCATCCATTTCGAAAGGTAAACTTTATCTTTTTATTTTGAATACGGACAGTGTGTCGAGTGACAAAATTACCTACTATAGAGCGATAAGAAAACGTTTTTTGTGTTATTTTTTGAGCAAACATTAAAAAAATCATGGAATATTTTGCAATCATTCTCAAACCAAATCAAATCAATCTTTATTGTCCAAATTTTGTATAAATTATTGACAAAGCGAATTATTTACAAATTCGTTATGAATTCCAAGTCACAAATTTTACAATAAATTACAAATTAAGTATTCATTAATCAAAAATAATTTAAACATAATAATAAAAACACATTTGATACATTGTCAAAAATACATTTTTTTTAAAGATGTTTAATAAAAACCAGTAAAATGACCTGTAAAATGACAACATACAAATGTATTATAAACTAAACAATAATGGACTGTGTATATGGTACAAAGCAAAATTACACACACACACAAATGACATAATGGGACACTGCAAATAAACTCCGTCATTGTAATATAAAATAGCTTCCTTTAAAAAAGCTAGCTTAAAGGTGTGCGTCCACTAGGTCGGTGGGGCACAGCGGCGCGGCTCGCTTTTTTCGAAGGAGGTCCAAGTACGCGCGCACCGCGTACTTGCATCGAGTTTTGTGTTTCCTCCTATATTTGAGCATTGTGGCTCGTTTTTTGTACTTCAGTTGTGTACACGGTTAGCTGAGCAGTGACTATGTATGATTCGAGTGATTCTGACGAAGAAATGTTGTTTCTGACTACAGTGGTAGAGGAGGTATTCCTGCACAAGCACAATAAGGCTTTCCTCGGAAAATTCTTCCATTGTCGTAGTAACCTGATGGATAAAATTTATAGGACACAGATCTAAATGATTTTACTTGTTAATATTAAAAGAGTTTTATAGCAAACTGGTGAAACTAGAATGAAAGACGGTGTAACTTACCAATACAATGTAGTAAACAGTACTGCACACTTCACACTTCTTGTACGAAATATTTCCGAAAACAATCGGAAATCGACGAATTCCCGAAATTCCGCTCCGCTCTGGCGTCCACAAGGTCGGTGAAGTAGCGCGGCGTAGCGCGCCGCCGTTCTAGGCAAGTCTCGGGAGTTGCCAAGATCCGCTCGCATATTTGTAAACGACGTCCATGATTGCGATTCAGTTGTAGCCCGAACGCTGCCGTGACCGTGTCAATGAAGCCCTATTCTACATTGACACGGTTCGGTTACGTTGGCGATCGATTGACAACGGTTAGGTTTCACATTCTCTAGGATCCCGGGAAAGAGGTCAGAGAGGAAAGAGTATGTTTTATAAAAATATATGTATGATAGAAATTTACGAATTCTTTCTTAAGAAATATTGTTCCAGACAGATTTTTAACGAACATTTTTGCGACCAAGGGTGTTAGTTACCCAAGCGATTTACCATATCGTCTGCTATTTACCAGAGATGTTCGGGCGAAAGCCGATTGGCGATCCTGGGTGTTGTATACAAATATGCGAGCCGCTCCGCTCTGCTGCGACCCGCCCCGCTCTCCTAATGAATTTTTCTTCGGAGCCGCGTCGCGCCGCTCTGCCCCACCGACCTAGTGGACGCTCAGCTTTAAATACGTAGTAAAACGATGGCATGTTATGACAAAAAACAAACTTTTGTTGACAAGCAAAGACTTAGCTCAAGAATTTAGGAAAGCGTCTTTTTGTCAAAATCTGACTTAAATGAGAGCTACCTATCGATTAGTGTAGGAAAGTGCTTATCTAAGTCATTCTAGTCATTAAGGCCTAATTTTTTTTCTTTAAAAATCAAACATTTCTTAACAATTGTCCCAAAAAATTGTTCAATTATCCTTGAAACTAGATTTATAAAAAATAAACAAAAGCTACTTATCATCAGTTATTTGCGTTTCCTGAAAGTCGTATTTTTTTAGTTAGGTCTTTGTTCTTTTTGGGGTGCGTTATGAGGGCCGCCAAAAAATTGTTTGCCCCTAGGCCCCATTACTTCTAGCTACGCCGCTGGTTTTACCAGAAACGTAAAATTTGGATATGCCTCTGTTACTTTAAAAATACGCACCCTGTATTGGTGATAGTTATTAGAGAAAAATGTTTCCCATCATCAGTGCGTCATCAATTTCCGCCTACTTCAAAAAATGCCCTCGTTCTCGTTACATTCTTATTTTTCTTCTTTGTGCCGTTTTTGTTTTCTTTGAAATTCAAGCTCTACAACCGCAAATTACTACACAGGGGATCGATTCCGTTTCGGACACGTTTTGTATTCCTCGCTGTTATAATAAGTTCGTATCAAATGATTAGTGATAGTAAAAGTTGTTATTAATTTTTTTTTTCTTGGACCGCATATTTGGTATTTGGGGTCCAGAAGACTTTTAACAGCAATAAGATTTTTTTTTAAATCCATCTGAAATTCATATATTAAATGACCACCGCAGGCTCAGGAACCTCATTTTTGGCCAAAATGAGTTAAATTAAGAACATACTGAAACTCCCAAACAACTTTCCTAAATTAGAGTAGATAGACTAAAAGGCCTTGAAAAAAAACTATGATTTGATTGATTTTCAGTTATTTTTGAGAAGTGTCATTTTTCCTTTGTAAGGAACGCGTTAAAAGTACCGTATTTGTATGGCGATTTGATCCAGATTCACAGCCATTTGTGTATAAAATTTTCATAAAATGGCTCTTGTAGCGGGAGATAAGTAGATTTTATACCTGTACATTTTGATTCCAATTTTGATGTGTAGACAGGTTAGACGATCGTTTATGTTTGGCATGTCTAAAATTCTATCAAAATAAAGATTTCTTATAAAAGTTGGACAAAAACTTTGCTTCCGTCATCAACCGTTTTCTTACAATTTTTATTTTCTTAAAGAGTGCATATCTTCCAAAAATAATGCTTTTTCGCACGTTCCCTATATGAAAGATAATAATGATTTACTATAAAGGAATTTATTAAAGAAAAACAAGGGTTATATTAATCATATACAACAAAGCATGTTATTCTTAACAAAAGTGCTTACCTATTATTTCTTAAGCAGTTTACGCTAACTAAAACAAATAAAAATATTAAAAAAAAATAATATTAAAAAATAAAAATTTTGCAAAAAATAATAAAAATGTAAAAATAAAAAAAGTTTAAATGTTCATTGTGATACGTCATTTTAAAAAAAATGATACTGATTAAAAAAAATCAAATAAAAAGAGGGTCACTCGATATAAAATACCATTTTTAATATCTCAGAAACCAAAAACTACAAATGAAGTTAACTTTGACGGATTATTTATGAATAAAAATAATAAGGACATCCTTTTCAAAGCATCATTGTTAAGCGTTCCACGGTGAAAGCAATTTAACCTTAAACAACCCCAAGTACCAAGTTTAACACAAATCGGTTCATATATAAGATAATCTATAGGATAGAAATTTTAGGTCCGCTATGCTAGTTTTTTTTGTTCCAAAAATTCATAAATGTTGGTTTTTAAACATCGCAGAGTTTATTAATGTAATGTAATGTAAGTCTGCCATTTCGGATCGGCATGTGTTTCTTTAGGTTTCAGTCATAAATCATTTTTATCGACTATATACGCCTCAAAGTTCCAATTTTAATATGTATCGGTTCATAAATAACGCCGATTTGGATCCGCTATGAACTATTTTTTTAAGTTTGAGTCCATAATTATAATCAGCGCCTTTAGACACGCCAAAATTTCAAATTTGACAAATACCGATAAATAAATGGAAAAGTCCGCCATTTTGGAACCGCCTTGTTAAGTTTTTTTAGGTTTGAGTCAAAAATTATAATTAGCGACTATTAACATCCCAAAGTTTTAAATTTCATATTTATTGGCTCATAAATAGTAAACTTCGCCATTTTGGATCCGTCATTTTAATTCACAATTACCATTTTCTTGCTAAGACAATGGTTTTGAAATTATTTATACTATATTTTGTTTATTTCAAAACAACATATTGTCATAAAACCTTGTTTTGTACTTGTGGCCAAAAATCAGGTCCAAGAGCCCACTGTGGCATCGGTAAACTACAAATCCACAAACTAATTATATTTCTCTTGCAGGCGGATAGCAGTTATCCATGCAGACAGCGCCACTGTTAAAATTAATTTAAATAAGATTAATTGCCGTTTAAGTAGATTTCCAATCCAACGGTGTGTACTTTGCTCATTGCTGGGTGGAAACTTCTTGATCAACCTACAATAAGAGAAACGAATTTTTTTTACCAGCTAGTAACAAAAATTTTAGTGAATAATAAATCAACGCAAAAACTCAAGTCTATTAATATTATTGGCGCTGTCGACACCGACGCCGACGCCTCGTTGGGCATTGATGTCGTGTGTTAATCTGGGGGATTTAAGTAATAAAAAAAATAAATAAAAAAAAATAATACTACACCTTACTGGTCAATTACCTGAAAAATACTAATTTGTCATAAAAAATTTTAAAAATATTTATGATCCAAGAAAAAGATAAGCATCCAACAAAAATATTTAGTGACCTTTTGTTTTTGGACAAACGTACTTTTATTCTTTTGTCATTTCAAATTAATATATATTTTTATATAGTTTGTGGTGCAGTGATAAAGTCTAATAATTAAGGTAGCGTATCCATATAGTAAATTTTTTTATATGATACGTCTTTGTGTTCTATACAACGAAATTTGAAAAGATTTAAAAAAAAGAAAAAGTGAGATATGTTTTTCATAATATTGTCAGAATAGGAAATTTATTAGGTACAGACGACTGTTATATTTTTTTTGTGAATTTAAAGTAGATTATCTGTAGAGACAGATTTTTTAAAAAGAAGGGGGATTTGTCAAGATAGAAAATAATGTCCTATTAACTAAATGGCACATGTTATACATTTATAAGCAAGTGCACATTAACCCTAAACAATCTAAGGAAATGAACTTCTGTATATAGTTCAATTTGCATTAAAACGTGTAATAGACTGTATATGGAATTAAATGCAATTAGCGATTGACCGGTCATCGATTATGTTTATTCAGGAAACAAAACACATCTCAGTGTCTTATTAATGGTAAACAGTTTTTAATAAAAGCATCTCCAAAAGAGTTTAGCAGTTAGTTGTAAGCTGAGAACGTAACGTCCCACACGTACAAGTCAACAGTGAAGACAAGTAGTAGTCAGAAGTCAAGCGTATCTAGAGGATATGCATTTATTAGCAAGATGTATTTAATGTAAGTAGTAATTATAATTGTTGTAAAATAAAACCATAAACGTAACTTAAACTGTGCTACGTCACGTTAAAACCCCCTCGTGATATAATAGTCGTATATGGTTGTCGAAAATAATGGCCATGGTTTCTACTAAAGAATACTTTTGCCTTTTTTGACTATGTCCGTGGTTTAAGTTACAAAAGCCGTTAAAATATGGTACTTCCGGTTACCAGTTTGAAATTTTGCACCAAACTTGTTCATAAAAAAAGACAGAAAAGACACTCGATCAAAGTTACTTTCTCCCTTACCCTAATTTCGTTACAAATGGAAAGAAAAACAAACACAAAAACAAAGGTCAAGAAATAAACAAACACCACATTTTTCTTTGTTTTTCGATTTTAATCGTCTTAGTCGGCGAGAAGAATACTACTGGTTTGCTATTTTAGCCAATCTAGTAAATCCAAAAACAAAAACGTTAGGAATGGTGTAGACCTAATGAAACACACTGTAAAAAGAATTATTATTATTATTATTTTTTAAACAAAATAGGTTTAGGCAACAAAGTTTTTTTTAAAAATAATAATATGTTTCATTTACCTAAATCATAAGTTATTAATGGTTCAGATTTAATGAAATACCCAGTAAAAAGAATTAATATTTAGTTTTACTTTATAACAAAAAGCAATGGGTTTAAGCAACTAAGTTTATTTGTTTTAAATAAATTTGCAATGGTGCAAACTTAAAGAAACACATAATAGCAAAACATAATAAGAACATAGTTAATTTTTTAAGATTAACCAATATGTTTCCTTCATTAAATAATAAGTTATAATAAATAACACTTTGTATAAAGAAATAATATCTATTTTATCCTATAGCAAAACATAATAAGAACAAAGTTTATTTTTTTAAGAAAAACCAATATGTTTCCTTCACTTAAATAATAAGTTAGTCATGGTGCAGACTTAATGAAACACCCTGTATATAAAGATTGCTATAAGTGCTATATATCTAAAAAATACTTAAACTAAAATAACAAAGCTGTTTCTAACCTATAAACGAAATAAAAATATACTTCATAAAAAGGACACAATGTGCGACGCCGCGTGTTCGGGACGGCATCGGCAGAACAAACACAATTTGTGTTGACTAAATTGACTCAAATCTGGGTGCTTTTAGGGTAACTTGAATTTGACAGATGATCCCAACTGTAAAAACACAAAACTCATTTTGCAGACAAATGTTTTTCCCAAATAACGTTGGATGAGAATCTTAATCGTTTACTTCACTTTATTTCAGGAAGAAACAGTTGACTGTGAACCACTAACACTTAATTTTCATTATACCTATCTCGGAATCCTGTAGAAAACTCTTAAGCAAAAATGCAAGAGAAACAAATTATTTCACGCGATAGGCAGTGCGAATTTGGATCCAGAGAGTACTGTTGAAAAATACAGTCACAAAGTGAGGTTACATCGAAAAATATGATGATTTTGACCTACAGCTACGTAAAAAAATCAGGGATTAAACTAAAAGCGAAACAACAAAGCCAGCAGAAAACATGACATCATAAAAGCAATTTTTTCGAATAAAAAAGGAAATTCGCTATCGCAAAATAATAAAGATAAATACATACATACAATCTTTCCGCTGATAATTTTTTTAAATAAAATTTTCTAGAAAGAAATGAAGAGACATAAAAACCAGCAGAAAATATTACAGATTATAAAAATAATCTTTTGAGTAAAAAATGGAAGTTCGCTCTGACGGTGACGTGACGTTAATTTGTGTAAAAATAGCCAAAAATAATATTTTTGGAGATTAAAAATATTTTTTTGGATAAAAAGGCTGCATCCAAAAACACTTGTTTTTGTAGACAGAAACAAAAACACTTAAAATGGGAATTTAAGAGCGCTTTTCTTAAACTGCTATGAGGACCTATACTCAAAAAATACTTTATAGTAAATCTATATTTGAATATCTTTTTATTTGAATACCTAATTGCAGTTTGAAGACCTGTTTTTTAAAGATACATTTTTTTGGCGAATTTTCCAGGCCCATAAAAGAGCTCCATTAAAACAAAAAGCACAGAAGCCTCACCTAAAAAGCACCGAAGAATGATAACTGTCAATAAAAAAAGAACGATACCAACAAACCAGTAAATTAATATAATACTCGTATGGTGGTTCAAACTACGCATAATCTATCTGTCTTTCAACTAAACGGGAAAACAGCTGCTGGCCTCGACAAAATATTAACGGAAGTTATTAAAAGTTTTGGTGACGAAGGCAAAATTTCAAAAATATAACTGGAATAAACTTCTTAGAATTTTAATAAAATCCATCATCGAAAACCTACATTTATAAGAGATTCAAATATCAGAAATATAAAGAGCATCCATAATATAAGAGAGGAAATATAAGAAAATATTTAAAAAATTATATTTAAGAAGAAATTTAGCTGCTGGCAAATGTAACAAAAAGTAAAATAAAATTGGAAACAAAGATAAAAAAGATTTAGAATTACATTAATAATCTTGATATTTAAACTGCAGTAGCCAACACAGGCTTAAAAAGAAGAAGATAATTATACGAAACGAATATTTTATCATAAAAACATATTATTTTGCAGAGTGCACGCACGTATTTTTGTGTGGTAATCCGTGGTGCAAGTATGTTATTATACAATCTTACTAGAAAATCGGCATTGTGAACATCTGGATACACCATTTAAAAAGAGAAGTTACGGAGAAACAGAATTCACATTTTTATTTGAAAAACCTTTATTCATTCAACTTAAAAGAATCGTCTCCGCATTCACAGCAGGAGACTCGTCTACTCTAAATTACGGTTGACATAATTTGCGCCCACCATTGTAGAGAAGCTCACAAAAAAAGTAATGAAATTAAAATTAAACTAAACGGATGAAATGTAGATAAGACCACAGACAGTTATATCGTTAACGGCGATGTCGTTACCCTGGTTGAATTGGCCGCCTTTCAAAACTACTTCCATAAAATTGCAACGAGAATCGCCGGTTTCGTTAATTAGCAGAGAGGGTCTTTAGACTCGACGATGGTTTCTTTGAACAGCGTTTTCTACTTATAGCCTTTAATGAACCGGACCAGCCAATCTGGCGATTGCAACAATCGTTGTTGTTTTTACAGAAACCGATGACATTAATTTTGGTGAAATTTTAGGTTCTACGCAATCCTTTCAAAATTGCGATTCCTAGAATTCCACTTATTAACGTTCTAATTCCGGGAAGTATAAATATCTACTGACCATATTAATTAATATGTTACTGGGGTAACTTACTTTCCTACTCATATTATTTTTGTTAGGCGATTTCGTTACTCGCGTTATCTTTTATTTTTACTAATTTTGTTTAATACAAATAACAGAAGGTCAGTGAGACATTTAAAATATTGACTGTCAAGCGCCATTGTCATAGATTTAGCCATAATTAGAAACCCTGTATGTATGACATATTTTCAAAAAAATCTTTATAATATGTCGTACATACAGTCTCTTTCCGTAATTATGCTTTACGTTTTCCGTATGGAATATGACGTTTGGTAGGCGGTTATAGTTAGAGTTTTTTTAGGATAAATTCCATTACCATTAAGCATATTTACTTCAAGGTCCTTTGAGTAACATTGAGACATTTGCTAATAAGATTAAGACATTTATCCCTTAATAAACGTGACTTTGTGCCAAGCTTTTTCAGAAAGAGTAAAATTAAAAGCCGTTTATTATTATTTATTTTCCACAAACAAGGCAATGGGTCCAGATGGCATTCCCGCGATAGTACTCAAAAATTGTGCTAACAAACTCACCCCAACTTTTGCTAAATTATTCAATTTATCTTACAGGCAAGGAGTATATCCATCATCATGGAAGTCTGCCGCAGTACAACCTATTCCAAAGAAAGGAAAAAAGACAGATCCGTTAAACTATAGACCAATTGCTCTACTTCCGGTGATATCAAAAGTAATGAAAAGAGTTGTGAACAATCACCTAACCAAGTACTTGAAAAAGTACAAAATTATCAACGACAAGCAATACGGATTTCGAAAATATAGGTCAACTGGCGATTTACTTACATACGTCACTCACTTATGGCAAAAAGCAATTGAGTTACGGGGCGAAACAAGAACAATTGCCTTAGATATATCTAAAGCATTCGATAAAGTCTGGCATGAAAATCTGCTCAACAATTGTCGTCGAAACTTTGCACTTGGTTTGAAAGTTACCTTAAGGATAGATCCATTTATGTTGCACTGGATGGCCGGAACTCCAACTCTTACCAAATAAATGCTGGTGTGCAACAGGGAGCAATCCTTTCGCCAACACTTTTTCTGATTTACTTAAATGACCTCATACATAAAACACTAAATCCACTTTATTGCTTTGCAGATGATGGCAATGTAGTCTCCTCAGTCATACCACCCATTCAGTGTCTATCCGCACGTGAATTCAATCATCTTACAATAACCCAAATATCGCAGATAAATAACGACCTGGAGATAATAGAGGACTGGGGCAACAAAAACCTTGTACAGTTCAACGCGCAGAAAACCCAAACAGCCCTGTTTTCAAAAAAGACCAGCACCGGCGAGCCAAACATCATGCTATCTGGAAGTGCTGTCACATTGCAGAGCCAGTTGAACATCTTAGGAGTCACTGCAGAGACCAACATGTCTTGGCACAGTCACGTGGCAGATATAGCTAAAAGGGCGTCCCAAAAGCTTGGAGTGCTATTTCGTACAAGACATCTGTATACACCAAACCAACTGCTGACACTCTACAAAGCCCAGATTCGACCAACTATGGAGTACCTCTCACATATATGGAGTGCGGCACCCAAACATACCTTAATGCTTTTGAACACCGTGCAAAAACGAGCTATCAAGCTGATCAATGACCCCGCACTTACCCGTAGTTTGGATAGTCTCGAACATCGAAGAACTGTGGCCGATCTATCTCTCTTCTGCAGGTATTATCACGGAAAATGCTCTGAAGAGATGGCACGTATGATCCCCACGGGAGTAGCACCTACTAGGCGAACACGTCAAGCAGAAATAGAGACACCAAGAACCTCATTATATCAGAATTCATATCTCTGGAGAACAGCATGGCTGTGGAATAAACTCCCTGCGACAGTTTTCCCTGCAGGTTACAACCTGAACCGTTTCAAAACAAACACACACCAACATTTCCGCGCACTGGCCGCTTCTCGAGCGTGATAGGGATCTCCTTGCGAGTGCCCTTAACCGTAAAAACAACCGTAAAAAGATGTTCTCTACTTACTAAAAAATATATTAAAATGCACGGTAAGAAATTTTCTTTAGAATGTAAACACGTTCTTTTCTTGAATAAATTGTTTTACCTTAAAACGATTTGTTTTGAATTAAATTGTTTCTTTTTAGTTCAACGCAACGTTTAATCTTGAAATAAGATTTTATTTTTCTACTTTAATTGTTTTGTTTTAGCATATCTCATTTTGTAACAAAGCAAATTGTCTTCATATAAGTAATATTTTGCTTCCAGAGAAAACAGTGCCTTAGATTAATTCAGTTCTAATTTATAATAAAACAATTTCTGTTTCACATTAAAATAAAAGGCAAGACATATTTTGTGCTATATCAAGAAAATATTCTTTTGGTGAATAGGAAAGCACAAATTATTTTACTTCAAAGCATTTTGCATTGATCTAAGACAATTTTTTTTTACCGTATGATGTTGCCGTATCCTAATTAATTATTACAATGAAATATGAAAAATAATAAACGCTAAATGGGCCGCGACTAAAGCTCATACTGGAGAGATAACTGGATATTACGACTGAAGCCCGGAGGCATTTAGACAGAATCTACCATTGATTAGCAATAGGCTATAAATTAAGGTCTTTCATTGGCTGTTGTTAACCGCTGGTGAATTTTGTACGAACTTTGCTAATCGCGGGTAGATTTTGTCGCCGCCAAAATGGAAGTTGTACTGTTGCCAATATGAAGTAGGATTTGTCTTGCTAATGCCAATCAACGGTATGTTTTGCCTAAGCACATGCAGCTATCCATTTAAACATAAGTCCGACTGCAAATATGGAGATACTTGTTATATACGTTACTATGAAGTTGCCGACAGAATTAAAAATATATGCAAAAAACAGGCGCCTTCGCATTTGGTAAATTTTTATTTAAATTAAATGCTAGATTTCTTTTTCTTTTTGGCATTGTTTTTTCACCAGTTGCTGGTCGACCTGCAGGTTAACGCTTCCTGCTTCTAGGTACACCTGGTTTCCTCCTAGAGATGGACGTCGGCTGAACTCTTATTGCAGCACCAGCTTCATTGCGTAGACCAAAAGTACTACCGCACGTACTTAAAAATGTATCCCACTTGTTTTTTGTTTTAACTTTATCCAGCCTATTTAAACATCTGTTTAAAAGTACTTTACGTGTATAAAACTTTATATTATGTTATTCCCGTAGTGCATCAAAAAATTTTTGAAACTCATTATCATTAACATTTTTGCCTTCCAGATGTTAAAAAAATCTTCCTTCAAACGTGGAGATGAAAAAAACCTGTAAAATGAAAATGATTTATTAAAATTAGGTTTAATTTTATTTATATTTATTTGGCAAAATTATCACGTCTTTGTTGTTTAACTACAAGCAGGTATAGTGGGAATAATAAAAATGTTGATTGGATAATATTATAATACTAATTAATCCAATAGTGACTTTTCGACTCTGTTTTTTGTCTACCTCAGACTCAAAAAGTTATAACTCAATAATAAGCTAAACTAAAGTACGGCACTCTTAATATATCATTTTTTTTTAAACAAAAGTTTACAATGGCATTGACGGTTTTTAGAAATTATTCCTATGAAACGTCCATTAATATATAAATATATCAAATTTGGAAAATATTATTGTTTGGCTAGTTTTTACTTTTAAATCGTTTCTGTATTCTTCATGAAATTATTTGTTGTCTGTAATATACGTACGCATTCACCTGAAGGATAAAAACTGAATTTTAAATATATTTGTTTTAACAGTCAATTTTAATTCTGTTTGTAATTATTATCAACGGAGTCATTGTATTGTGTACATTGTTGTTATTTTATACCTCTGTGATATGTTTATCATTAATATTATTATTATTTTACATAAATAGCTAATTAATTACCCTCGATTGTTGATTGTTATTTAAACGTATTTATTATATAAAGTAACCTATTAGTTTTTATAGCGACAACTCCTTAATCAAAATTAAGCATAAAAACAGTTAGATACATCTATATGTATATAAAAATAACAAACGAAACTATATACCTGGTTCTCTATTCGGATTATCGAAATCAAAAAGAATGTTCGTCCTTTTGTTTTGTCAAAAGTAATTCGATCGATATCTTTTACCGACTAAGTAGATAATTTCACTCGAACTGTAACAAATGAAAAACTTTTTTGATACCCTATCGTATAATCCTAGTATTTTCAATTATTACAGTGAAAGTCTGAAAGTCCCGATGTAAAAGTTTTCGCTTTTACTCAAATTAGCTTTTGCTTATATTGTTGCCATTTACTTGTTTTTCCCCAATTGGTTTTTAAACTCAATCTCCATAAGCAGACACTTCCCTTATTAAAATGTTTAAATTAATTTATTTTCCATTTATAATTGAAATTGGGCACATGGTTTATTGTCCATTTTCCACAAGTTCGGTTCCTCGAGGTAACTATATGTTTCTCGAAATTATGTCATGGTTACTCTGAATAAAGTTGAATGACATCATCAATCAGTGATTTTTTTCATTAATTGTAAATATAGACATGCTTCACCTAAAATTTTCAAGCACTAAGTCTGCTAGGCTGATTGTTCTGTGATTAATCGCGACGTCATTAGTGATGTTACTATGATAAGTGAGTTGTAAGGCACATATAGGTATTATACAGTTCACACTTAAAAACGGTTAGAGATACTTACTAACCGAAACATCGCGTTTAAAATAAATAAAGATAATAGAAGTCCAAAATTTTATTTCTACACAATCATTGTCTATGACTTTCAAACAAAGATATGCCTTTGCTATTTCTTTATCCAGTCACCTGAAGAACAATGCTTAGTGTTACTCGGCAAAGAAAAAAAAATAAGTGTAACCAGATGACCTGATTACTTGTAAATAGTTCTTCCAAGGCTTTAAAATACTAAATACTTTGTTTAAAATTGATGCAACCATTGCGTTTCATATGTCGGACTAAAAGTAAGCAAGGCCAACCATAAAGAAAGAGAAGAAAATAAAATTACCAGGCGGGTCTCGCGTATAGAAATTAATGGCTTACAAATTCATTCAGAGATAAAATTTTAAACACCAGCATTTGGCGGACAAGCCCATGAACGTTGATATCAAGCCAAGCACACAGGCGAACGAATCGATGCTCTAAGCGAAATTCCGAGTTTTGATAGCAAGAATATTTTGTTAAATGTCAGTAATTTCAACTTGAATGACCGACTTAAGTAAAAATATTAAGCAGCAGTTTTTAGTATCGCCGAGCTTAATTAAATTCATTTTCTCATTCTCAACCTTACAATTATTTTTAAGGCTCCTTCAATTAGCTCAGTCAGCTGTAAAGTTGACATAGCAAACGATTTTTAAATTGCATTCATAACCAACAATGCGAGACTCGTTCAGCAACAACATCGTAGCTTTAAACCAGTAATCTTCACTAATGTTTGATATAATAGTTAATTTTTATGAAAATCATATTTCACGAATTATAAAGTAGTCCTTCAAAGCGTTGATTTTATTTTTTTAAATTCGGTACATTCTCAAAAAGGTCTTTAAGGGCCAATGATCCAAAATGTTATTCAGTTAATGTAAAAATAAGAGCTTTGAGGTCACTTTTGAGTAGGTAAGTACCTTGAAGGCTTCCTGTCTGTCCGATGGTATGTTTTTAATTATGTAAAGCCGGCAACAGAGTAAGCTCACGTCACATAAGCTCAACGTTATAACGTTGTCATGACTTATCTATGATAGAATGGAGGGCAGTTTTTTTCCATCTATTTTGGTTCATCCGTGGATTTGCGATGCCAACAGTCGGTTGACAGCTGACATATGTCATCAATCTGACATTATTTCTGATTGCATCAGATGAAGCCATCAGTTGAAATAAAAACTCGATGGCATCAAGCCTACAAGTGACAAGAGAGGAAAGGGACATTTTTCACCATCGTTTTCTACCTTCAGCTTTTCAAAGAATTCTGATAGCCCTTGAGGTACCTAATATGAAAATGAGATTCTACCTGATTTCTTTGGACAACTTTAAATTTTTTTTCATTATTTGGTTTCTTTTTACCTTCCTATTTACTTCGGCAATATCTCCTTCAAAAGGTGGATCATTGTCAAGAATTTCGTCTAGTAAGTTCATTCCTTCTTTTTCTTCTTCAATAAACTCAAATTTATTTTGACGAATGACAAAGTTATGTAAGATGCAAGCCGCTACAACATACTTATAATATTCTCTATTATAGATGTGAAGGTTCCTTGTCTGAATCCTCAGATAAGGAACTACTAACCTTCAATAGCTTTAGCGCAATTTTGGCCGCAGCACTATTTATTGCAGACATGATGTTTTTTTAACACGACTCTCAACGAAAACCATGTGAGGTTATGTACTCTAACAAAACCTTCCACCGACTCCCAGACCCGGTCGCAGTAGATGGCATCATTTGATGGTATCGGAAATCCATCAGGAAAATACAGTAACTTGATTGAGGGATGGTGGATTCCACCGGAAAAATTGATGACATCCGAAATCCAGCGGAAAAATTTAAGAACCTGATTGTCGCCACCGGTTGCTGTTTGCTGGAAAAAAAACTTTCCCAATGCTTGTGCTTATAGCGTATTGCATTGAGGAAATGAGTGCAGCACTGTTAGTGCGCCGAAATTTGCTGCGAGTTTCATTTTTTTATTTTTTTTTTTATTTATTTTACACCATTCTACAGCAAAGTCAATTACATAATAGGACGTAAAAGGATTAGAATATATAAATAGAGATTAAACGAGAGAGCTAAGCTTAAAAACATATCGAAATTTAATCAAAATTATTTAGAAAAAAGAATGGTAGTAATAGAATACTTATTTTTCTTATATTATTTATAGTTATTGTAAACATTTTTTTTTGTAAACTTCCTGCCTTGTAATTGGATACTACCTGTTGGGCAGTGTAAATAAATAAATAAATAAATAAATAAATAAATAAATAAATAAATAAATAAATAAATAAATAAATAAATAAATAAATAAATAAATAAATAAATAAATAAATAAATAAATAAATAAATAAATAAATAAATAAATAAATAAATAAATAAATAAATAAATAAATAAATAAATAAATAAATAAATAAATAAATAAATAAATAAATAAATAAATAAATAAATAAATAAATAAATAAATAAATAAATAAATAAATAAATAAATAAATAAATAAATAAATAAATAAATAAATAAATAAATAAATAAATAAATAAATAAATAAATAAATAAATAAATAAATAAATAAATAAATAAATAAATAAATAAATAAATAAATAAATAAATAAATAAATAAATAAATAAATAAATAAATAAATAAATAAATAAATAAATAAATAAATAAATAAATAAATAAATAAATAAATAAATAAATAAATAAATAAATAAATAAATAAATAAATAAATAAATAAATAAATAAATAAATAAATAAATAAATAAATAAATAAATAAATAAATAAATAAATAAATAAATAAATAAATAAATAAATAAATAAATAAATAAATAAATAAATAAATAAATAAATAAATAAATAAATAAATAAATAAATAAATAAATAAATAAATAAATAAATAAATAAATAAATAAATAAATAAATAAATAAATAAATAAATAAATAAATAAATAAATAAATAAATAAATAAATAAATAAATAAATAAATAAATAAATAAATAAATAAATAAATAAATAAATAAATAAATAAATAAATAAATAAATAAATAAATAAATAAATAAATAAATAAATAAATAAATAAATAAATAAATAAATAAATAAATAAATAAATAAATAAATAAATAAATAAATAAATAAATAAATAAATAAATAAATAAATAAATAAATAAATAAATAAATAAATAAATAAATAAATAAATAAATAAATAAATAAATAAATAAATAAATAAATAAATAAATAAATAAATAAATAAATAAATAAATAAATAAATAAATAAATAAATAAATAAATAAATAAATAAATAAATAAATAAATAAATAAATAAATAAATAAATAAATAAATAAATAAATAAATAAATAAATAAATAAATAAATAAATAAATAAATAAATAAATAAATAAATAAATAAATAAATAAATAAATAAATAAATAAATAAATAAATAAATAAATAAATAAATAAATAAATAAATAAATAAATAAATAAATAAATAAATAAATAAATAAATAAATAAATAAATAAATAAATAAATAAATAAATAAATAAATAAATAAATAAATAAATAAATAAATAAATAAATAAATAAATAAATAAATAAATAAATAAATAAATAAATAAATAAATAAATAAATAAATAAATAAATAAATAAATAAATAAATAAATAAATAAATAAATAAATAATTTATTTTGAGCTATACTGTAGTTAAATATATCTAGGCTGCCGACAAATTTTCAATGGAAGAAGCAAAATCGCACTCGTATTTAAACCGGCTTCGGTGTAAACTGGCATGACGTCGAAGTCGAATCTTTAGTGATCCTTAATTGGGTTGACCGTAAAATCAGTTAACCTCACATTTTCGAAAAAAAATCAAATTTATATGCCAAGTAAGAATGAGGTTGGGTTAAAATTTTTTTATTAATTTGATTTATCACCGCTGCTAGGCTGCTACTCAGCAATAAAGCAAATTTTAAAGAATCCCTTACAACTCTATAACTTGATGTCATTTTCGTGTTTAAATCAAATAGCGGAAAATTGTTGCTACGCAGGCGCTCAGAGGCGATGGCAAATCAACCTGTTTCCAGTTTAATCCGGGCTATCACCAACCTGTATGTAACATATTATGTCGGAAAAAGCCTATATCTATCACTGCAGAGACGCTAAATTGCCCCTGTAAATTGGATAGTGAGTGGGCCGCTTAAGCCATTCCATTACCATTGCCTTATTCGAAAATGCCATCTAAAAAAGTGTAACAAAATTTGTGTGAAACCTATTGTTAAAGGGTGCAGGTAGTATTTGTCGGTAGCCTCTGTTCAGCTATACAAGAAGGCGTTAGTTACATATCACCAGATTGGGTTCGTTAAAGATATAAGAATACGTAGATGCTTAAAATTTTGTTTCCCAAAATTTTAAAATAAATTTTCAATTTTTGCACTTACTCTTGAAAATCACAATCAATTTTGATTAAAGTAGCGGGTGTCACTTTTATGGCAGTTTTTATGTAGCAATTTTTAATGTAGGCAATATATATTGCCTCATGCACATTCTGAGATCAAAAGTATTTCTGCCCGGAAAACTGAAAAAGTATCTTTGAACCGTCTGCATTCCAGATCAAACTTCTGGACAGCCATAACGAAGAACAGACGGCGTGGAAAGATCAAACTGATTTTAGCAAATATACTTGTGAACCAGCTAATTAAAGTCGATTTAAATGGTTTATGTTGTGCGCCAAGGAAACGTTTCCAACAGATGATCGTGCAGATTTAAATTCCTACTGACCGAGACCGAGCGGTATTATGAGTATACACTTTCCTATTTTATCAAAGCAAGTGCAAGCAATTATTTATTCAGCAATAAGAAGATCAGTGATAATATCTAGAATAGATCATATAAGAAATGAGACCATAAAAGAAAGAATGGGAATCGAGGGAAGCATAACGGATGACATCACTAAAAGACAACTGATATGGCACGGCCATGTACAACGGATTAAAGATTACCAAAGCAGGTCCTGGAATGGCAACCAAACTAATAGTGCGCAGAAAAAGAAGGCGTCTTAAACTGGAATACCACAGTCAATCCAAAGATCAATGAGTCAAAAAAACCTGACAGAAGATGATTGTCAGGATCAAAGGAGGTGGAGAATAGGCGTCGGACAACGTAGAAAAACGTTCTAAACCGACATACTAGTAGTATATCCATCATCTCTTTTTGTGACAAAACAAATGAAATAAAAACGATGGTTATCTTAACATTTGCTGAACCGTGTATAAATCTGTATCTAATAGTGTAAACTAGGGATAACTTCAACAAGACGGCACTCATGGAAACCTAAAAGACAGTACTAAAAGAAAAAGAAAACTTTTGAATTCATTCAAGGTTATGCCCTTATTTGTAGTGAACTGTCTGTATATGAAAGACTGTAATTCGATACAACTGGGTGATGAATTACGACCCGAAGGGATGTCACATAAATTCCTCTTTAGAAATTAAAATTATTCGGGGATTAAAGGTCGTAGAAGTAGCTCGCAAATCAAATTGGGGATCTCTGTGAATACACGGGAATTTTGAAAAGGAAATTTTATGAATAGAACTGTATATGAAAGAACTTTTTCTGTGCTTTAAGGAGAGTTTTCTTTGCCGCAATTTATTTTTCATAGTAAACGAAAACTTTTTTTGAGGGTTGTTGTAAATATGTTATAAGTGTATTTTGACCTATCTTAGCAATATCGTCGTGACGTCTGTCTATGTGTGTGTGTAAACCCCTGAACCACTTTTTATGAGATTTATACAAAACATAGTGTTTGACACTGTAACGAGCTGATTAGATTTTGGTCAAAATCCATAAATGCTAATAACAGTTAAAAAGTTAAAAAATTTTAAAAATGCTAACTTCTTAACGTAGCATTGTATTAATATTCAGTTTTTGGAATATAGTAGAACATATTTTTCCTAATAATTTGTATTATGACCAGAAACTTCGTATGGCTCTGATAACTTCCTAGCCCATTGGCACATTGCAAGTGAACTCCACGCTATATTAACCTTAAAAACATTCTTTTGTAAATATCTCAGAACTGGAGACTGCATATTGATGCGTTGCTCCGTTAAAAAGTTAGCATATTTTCAATTTATAAACTTTCAAAAAACTGTAATTAGCTTTAATGGATTTTGACCAAAATCTAATCAGCTCGTTACAGTGTCAAACACTTTTTTTATAAAATTCTCATGAAAATCTATTTAACGGTTTAGGAGCTATCGTGTTATGGACAGAAACACACACACACACACACACACACACACACAGACATCATGACAATACTACTAAAAAAAATAGGTCAAAATCCACCCCAATAACACATTTTCGGCGTTATTTAAAAAAAAACGTTGAAAATAATACCTTTTCTAGTCATTGCTGTGCGGGCTAGGAAGGTAAAAATATCTCATATTGTCCTGTTTTGTCTGTATTTGCGTTGTTGAAAGCAGTTCTATTATTTATTTGTCCCAATGGTAAAAACTACCCAAAGGGTATGTGGGACCAAACCATGAGAAGAGAAAGTTTTATTTACGATGTATAGATGGACGATCCTAGGTCGATCATTATTCAGTTTTGTTAAGTTTGATTATAATCGGCTTGGTGTTTTTGAAGCTTTGTGGTACAGACAGATAGATAGAACGAATGCTTAAGAACATTCCGTAGTTCTAAACTTAAACTCATTTTAAGTGTTGTCACGGAATAAATATTGCCGAGTTAAATAACTCTCCTCCAATACATGTGGTTGTTGATAATGGTCAAATAATATTTTTTTAGCTGTGTAGGTAAAATTAAAAAAAAACATAAAATAAATGGATACATGACGAATCTGATACCTTCTTAGCCCATTACTAATACACTCTAAGTGAACTCCACTATATCAGGATATATCAGCCTTAAAACAGTTTTTTTGTAAAAATATCTCAGAAACGGAAGGAACGTTTTTTTCGTCGAAAACAATACCTTCTCTAGCTATTGCTGAACGGGCTAGGAAGGTAAAAACGAGTGGAGACTCGGTATTTCCTTTTGGTGTGGGGCGGATCTAGAAACTTTATTTGGGGGGGGGGTTATGAAAAATATTGCATGAAACTATTTTGCTTAGTCACCAGGAGGTGAATTCTGTGTGTCAAAACTAAATATAGTTTGAGATTTCGGGAGGGGGGGATTTTCCCCTTTTCCCCTCCCGTAGATCCGCACTTGTGTACAGACAGGCTAGGGAAATGCAGGAGATACTAGGAAATACGTGAAAGTGCATGGAAAATACTAGGAAATACCTTGAAAATTTGGGCAAATACTGGGAAATATACCGGGAATTATTGTAGGTAGGTATTTCCGGTATTTCCTTTTGTTGTACAAACAAAAACCCCTCGGGTAAACATTTATAGGTGTCTGATTGGCTTGAAATTAAAAATGTAATATGTTCGTTATAATCAACAAAATAATAAATTTAAGCTTAAAGTAAGTATTTAAGTGTAATTTTCTTTGTTATTTTTAAACCAAAACAATAAATTTTGCAATTTCAGTTTGCTATCAATTTAAATGGCCCAAACCACAGTGTACGAAAACCACAAAGTTTTTACTTATTTAGATTTTAGAGCTGAACGAAACCCATTTTAAATAGAAACAAAGAAAATAACTTTTGTGGTTCATAAAAATAATAAACATAACCATAAATTTAAACGTCACAGTAAACCACATTTGTTTATAGACCGTCTAAAAATACTTAACATTACATTGTCGTATATAAGGCACTGAGAAGGAGAGGCAATGGGGTCACTAACTATACCACTATATGAATACTAGGATACTAGTTTCTGCTGCCACTGTTATGTAGGTTTATTATCTCTATTTCTATTTAGCCTTCTTCGATCCATCTTTGATAATAGGCCTCCCCCTCCACTCCACTCTTCTCTGTCTTTCGCCTTGTTCATGTTTCTTCAAATCATCCGCCCATCTCATTTGAGGTCTTCTTTTATTTTCCCAAGGTCTCCACTTTACATTACATTTGTTCCATCGATCGTCTTTCTGTCTGAGATTATGACCGGTAAATTTCCATTTTAAATTTGCTACTTCTCCTCTGAATCCCTCACTTTTGCCTTACTTCTTATCCATTCATGCAGTTTTCTGTTAGCTTTACATGTAACATTTGTCTTTAAGTTTTTGTTACCTTATCCATGTTTGATTTTGTAAGTGCCCAGGTCTGGAATCCACAGGTAAGTACAGGAAGGATACATTGGTTATACACTTTCGTTTTGAGGTATCGAGAATGATTTTTATTTTAGAATATGTAGCTTAATTTACCGAATGCTGTCCAATCTTACTCTTCTTTTTTTTTAACGATATGCGCACTCGCAAGGAGATCCCTATCACGCTCGAGAAGCGGCAAGTGCGCGGAAATGTTGGTGTGTGTTGGTTTTGAAACGGTTCAGGTTGTAACCTGCAGAGAAAACTATCGCAGGGAGTTTATTCCACAGCGATGCTATTCTCCAGAGATATGAATTCTGATATAATGAGGTTCTTGGTGCCTCTATTTTGACAATAAATTGATGGTTACCGTCTGTTTGACGTGTTCGCCTAGTAGGTGCTACTCCCGGGGGGATCATACGTGCCAACTCTTCAGAGCATTTTCCGTGATAATACCTGTAGAAGAGAGATAGATCGCCCACAGTTCTTCGATGTTCGAGACTATCCAAGCTACGGGTAAGTGCGGGGTCATTGATCAGCTTGATAGCTCGTTTTTGCACGGTGTTCAAAAGCATTAAGGTATGTCTGGGTGCCGCACTCCATATATGTGAGCAGTACTCCATAGTTGGTCGAATCTGGGCTTTGTAGAGTTTCAGCATTTCGCTTGGTGTATACAGATGTCTTGTACGAAATTGCACCCCAAGCTTTTGGGACGCCCTTTTAGCTATATCTGCCACGTGACTGTGCCAAGACATGTTGGTCTCTGCAGTGACTCCTAAGATGTTCAACTGGCTCTGCAATGCGACAGCACTTCCAGGTAGCATGATGTTTGGCTCACCGGTGCTGGTCTTTTTTGAAAACAGGGCTGCTTGGGTTTTCTGCGCGTTGAACTGTACAAGGTTTTTGTTGCCCCAGTCCTCTATTATCTCCAAGTCGTTATTTATCTGTGATATTTCAGATATGTGGGTGGTATGAATGAGGAGACTACATTGCCATCATCTGCAAAGCAATAAAGTGGATTTACTGTTTTATCTATGAGGTCATTTATGTAAATCAGAAAAAGTGTTGGCGAAAGGATTGCTCCCTGTGGCACACCAGCATTTATTTGGTAAGAGTTGGAGTTCCGGCCATCCAGTGCAACATAAATGGATCTATCCTTAAGGTAACTTTCAAACCAAGTGCAAAGTCTCGGCGACAATCCCGTTGCTTTGAGCTTGTTGAGCAGATTTTCATGCCAGACTTTATCGAATGCTTTAGATATATCTAAGGCAATTGTTCTTGTTTCACCTCGCAACTCAATCGCTTTTTGCCATAAGTGAGTGACGTATGTAAGTAAATCGCCAGTTGACCTATATTTTCGAAATCCGTATTGCTTGTCGTTGATAATTTTGTACTTTTCCAAGTACTTGGTTAGGTGATTGTTCACAACTCTTTCCATTACTTTTGATATCACCGGAAGTAGAGCAATTGGTCTATTGTTTAACGGATCTGTCTTTTTTCCTTTCTTTGGAATGGGTTGTACTGCGGCAGACTTCCATGATGATGGATATACTCCTTGCCTATAAGATAAGTTGAATAATTTTGCGAAAGTTGGGGTGAGTTCGCTAGCACAATTTTTGAGTACTCTCGCGGGAATGCCATCTGGACCCATTGCTTTGTTTGTATCCAACTTTTTAAGGGATTTTCATATTTCTCTGTGACAAAAGGGTACCTCTGGCATACTGTGGGAAACCCTTTCAATAAACGGTGGAGTTTTTCCATTTGGCACTGTCAAGTTTGAGTTGGAGGAAAAGATTTTGGCCAGCATATTGGCTTTTTCCTCTGATGTTGTAGCTAAGTGAGTATTTTTATCTGTAAGTGGTGGTATAGATGACTTGGTGAAGTTTGATCCAACGGCTTTTGCAAGAGAACAAAAGGACCTAGAACTACTTGGACAATTCAGCAACCTTTTTTTTATTCTTTGATTGTATGTTTCTTTGGCGGCTTCAATAGTAATTTTGCAACTATTTCTGGCTTCTATAAATTCTGTGTGGTTTTGAGCGGTTTGTTGTCGTTTCCAAAGGTTATATGCTCTGTGTTTTTTCTGTACAGCCGTTTGACACTGGCTGTTGAACCAAGGTTTTGCATTAGCTCTGCGTTTTATTGTATGTGGGATATATGCATCCATTCCAGATAAGATTACTTTTGTTATTTCATCGTGTGATTTTAGCGGTTTGGTTGTCTTATTTTCGTTTAATAATTTGTCCCAGGTATATGTATAAATATTCTTCTACTTGTTCTATTTTCTCTTGGTTTATTCTGATCGTGATATCTTCATCCGTGCTTGTAATGATTTTAGTTTTAGTGCAGTTCATACTCAAGTCTATATTTTTAGCTGCTGTATCCAGTTCTTCCAGCATTTTTATCAGTTCTCCTTTCTTATCTGTTATTAAGGAGATATCATCAGCATACCTTAGGTGGTTTAAGTATTGTCCGTTTACTTTGATGCCTATTTCTTCCCAATCTATCTTTTTAAAAACATCTTCTAGGGCCTGGTTAAATTGTCACCCTGTCTGACACCTCTTCGTTATTCTAGCAATTAATTATCAAAATTAGTTTGCAATTTTTTTCCGCATAATCGATTTTAAAAGTAGGTCACATAGTAAATTGGCTGTGAAAATATTGGCGTCAGTATTTTTTTAAATAATTAATATTAGGTAGGCATAACAAATCAAAAATACATGGTAATAATTATTATCATTAATTTTGTTTGCTCAACCGACCTATAAACACGCGTTAAGTGTTTC
Source organism: Aspidapion aeneum (assembly GCA_963576565.1). Classification (NCBI taxonomy): domain Eukaryota; kingdom Metazoa; phylum Arthropoda; class Insecta; order Coleoptera; family Brentidae; genus Aspidapion; species Aspidapion aeneum. The sequence goes on from OY755038.1 coordinate 53,993,877, forward strand.
CAGGATTTATATTTCCAGGTTAATGTCATATTAATTGGTTTTCTTTTATTTATTGATTTAGTTTATTATTTATTTACTGTGTAAATTTTAAATGAAATATTTTGTAACAAGCACGTACATCGAATATGCTGATGCCTATGTTCCAAAAAAAAATATGTATTTTGCAAAGATCTTTGCTACGACCATAAAGAATCGGCTATCGAGACTTTTTCTCGCAATTTTTTTTTATTTGTCAAACACACTGCGTTTATTGTATTAGAATTAGTTCACAGTACAGCGTGTCCCATTTTCGGTGGGATTAAATGGAAAACTAGGTTATTATTCAAGATATTCATCGATTTTCTGATTGCACCTTACCGTGCTGGTTTTTTAAGCATTTAAAAATGGTGTAATCAGATTTTTGCTATACCCCGTAGTTTCGCTAATACAGGGAGTTTTTGAAAAAATTGCATTTTTAATAATCCCTTATTCTCGCTCATTTTGCAAGATATTATTATTCTGTAAAAACCTTTGTATGGCAAAATAATGACGTTCAATCAAAATAGTCAAAAAAATGCAGGTCCGTATTTAATTTTTTTATGATAAATAACATATCTCAAAAACTAAACAATATTTAAAAGAATTGAAAACGTCATTATTTTGCTCTAAAAAAGTTGCCACAAAAAAGTTTTTACAGAATAAAAATATCTTGCAAAATAAGCGAGATACAATAAAATATTAAAATTGCAATTTTTTTAAAAACTCCCTGTATTAGCGAAACCACGGGGTATAGCAAAAATCTGATTACACCATTTTTAAGGTCTCAAAAAAAGAGCACGGTAAGGTGCAACCAGAAAATCAATATCTTTAATGACAACCGAGTTCCCCATTTAATCGCATCGAAAATGGAACACGCTCTACATCGGTCTATTTTCTAAGTAATGCGTAACAATCAGAATTTTCGTACATAGGTTTACCTTGCCGAGACAAACAAATTTATCCTCTGCGAAAATTCTTGAAAGTGATTTCCAACGCAGGGCGTAGAAATTTTTCGAGCTTCGGACTGACTAAATGAAGCATGTGATTTTGCCGACAATGTTGCCATTGACTTTTTACACATTTCTACAGAAAAAAATGGCAGACTACAATTCTCTACTGTTCCTTTCTTAATCTCGTAATTTATGAGATAAGAAAAGTAAAAGTACAGAAGTAATAACCAGCCTCGTAACCAGCTATTTCTTTTCTGTGGCTTAAAACCGCCTGTTAGTTCCAGTACAATTTAAATTTTAGCGCATGCCAATTGTTAATGATATTTTTACCTTATATTAAGTACCTAAAACTAGCCTATATTTTTTTTCAATTCTTCCATAATAAGCATATTACTTTGTGAGTTTGATGGCAGTTAACTTTACCGGACTGAGATTTCCTCTTATATGAAAATT